>CAHIKZ030003054.1:0-225000 GCA_903632075.3 Acanthosepion pharaonis | reverse complement strand
GCAATGAAAATATAAATCTATGAAATACATTTTTCTATATAAACATGTTGAAGCCATATTATTTACACACATGTTAATTTACTGTATTGCTCAGAGTGTGAATACAGTGGAACCTTGGTTCACAAATGTAATTTGTTCCTGAAGCCTGTTCATAACACAAAATGCTTATAAACTGAAACTATTTTTCCAATAGGAATCAATGTAAAATGGATTAATCCATTCCTGATCCCAAGATGATTGCTTATTTAAACTTTAACAACAGCACTTTGTACACAAGTTTATACATAAAACTAATGAAAATTATTAAATCTAAAAAATAAAAAAATAAACCCAATACTAAACAGATAAAATATAAGCAAACACTTTAATTTTATTGTACCTGTAAGTAGGATAGTTGATGGTGTAAGAGGAAACTAGTGTGGAAAGGGAAGGAAAGAGATATTGTGTGAAAAAGGGGAAGGAAAAACATGATCGACTCTTTATTTATAAGAATAGTATAGATCATTGATTTTGACATACGAAACTGAGCAGGAAGAGACAATATCATCAACAATTGTTTTTCTCTTAACTTTTCTTTTTCCTTTACTAGTATCACTGCTAGATTTATTTGAAGCTATGACTAACAGCTAATGAAGAGAAAAAAAGGCACAGTGTAATAAAATTGGAAAAGAAAAACACAGCACAACACATGAATGTATACAACATGGCAGTCGACTAAGAAATGATTCCGTTTGAATTGGTTCTGCTCGGTTTGGCAATGTTGTTTGAGAACCAAAATTTTGTTTGATAACCAAGGCATTTTCATCTCAAATCTTCTGTTCAAAAACTGATTTGTTCATCAAGTGAGATGTTCGAGAACCAAGGTTGCTCTGTATTTCTTCTTATAAGACTAAATACTTCTGCTAATGAAGATACTTCTAATTTTGGTTTATTTCACTGCCATGTTGTAATGAAGTAGTTGTGATGACAAAATGAAAACACAAAACTAGAATCTTTTATATTTAACATTACATTTTATTCAACTCTTGAGTTATTCTTGGCCAATCTGTGATGCAAACTTAAAGAACCCTTGTTTAGTATATGGACCTTACATTCTCCACCTGCGATGTATGAGAGACTTCCTTCTTTTCTCTGTAGTGGTTATTTATATATTAATCTATCCAAAGAGTTTTTATCATATGTGGACATATCAGGTGTGGCCAAATCCACAGTTGTTCATCTCTAGAGCAAACACTGACAATGATTGGCTGCTTTTATTGAGACCCCATCTCTTGGAAGGTTACCAAATAAGGCTCAAGACCCGTTCCAGGCCAAGCAGGAATTACTGAATTATTGATAGTACACTGAAAGTTAACACTGGAGTTGGAATCAAATGAATTTATGTTGATGATACAACTATTTACTCCTGTCTTACCAAAGTCTTATCGGTGTGATAAGGTTAAATTGGCAGCTGATCTTCAAAATGACCTACAATCTGCTGTTAACTGGCATAAGGAATGGCTTGTTAATTTTAACACTTCCAAAATGAAACTGCTCTCTGTCAATCATCTGAGAGACTTCTTTATGCCTTCCATCAGCATAACTGATGCTAACCTCCAGGAGAGTGGCACATTTCACCTTCTCAGAATAACATTTTCTAATGTCATGAAGTGGTAAGATTATATTGAATCAACTGCTAGGTCTGCTGCTAATAAAGTTGGTTCACTGTGTCCTGCTAGACATTTTTTTCTCTCCAGAATCTATTTTGCATATTTGTAAGTTTACCATTCATCCTTACTTTGAATACGGTCCTGTGCTCCTGCTATATATTTAGAGATTCTTGATAAAATCCAAAGAAGAATATGCAATATTACTGGTCCTGACAAAGCATCTTGCCTTCAGTCACTTTTTCACCACTGTAATGTAATGTCTCTGTGCTTTTTCTGTAATTATTTTCATGGTAATTATTTGGACAAAGTTTTCTTTATGCTACCTAGACTTTATGAATAGTAAGTGTGATCAATCTGATAAGGTCAAATTGGCAGTTGATCTCAAAATGATCTATAATCTGCTGTTAAGTGGGGCAAGGAATGGCTTGTTAATTTTAATGCTTCGAAAATTAAACTGCTTTCTATCAATCATCTGAGAGATCCCTTTCTGCCTTTCATCAGCATGGCTGATGCTACCCTCTAGAAGAATGACTCATTGTGCCTTCTCAGGCTAACATTTTCCCCTGATATGAAGTGGAAAATTTTATTGAATTAATTGCTAGGTCTACTATTAAGAAAGTTGGTTCACTGTATCATACTAGAGAATTTTTCTCTTCAGAATCTATCTTACAAATTTATAAATCTACCATTCATCCATGCATTGAATATTGCTGCTACATCTGGTCTGGTATTCCTGCTATACATTTAGAGATTCTTGAAAAAATCTAAAGAAGAATCTGCATTGTTATTGGGCTTGACCTGGCATCTTGCCTTCAATTATTTTCCCAATACCATAATGTAGCTTCCCTGTGTCTTTTCTATAAATGCTTTCATGGTAAGTATTCTGATCAACTTTCCTCTATGGCACCTAGACTTTATGAATAATAGATTGGTGGAAAGGTCTCATCATTTTACAGTTGAAATGGCTAGATGTAACCATAAGTTCTATGCCAGGGGTAGCCAACCTTTTGATTCCATGCGCCAATATTTTGTACGATTAATTTAAATGTGCCAGACAAACATTCACTTCCTTTCAGTACGTGTTGTAATATGGACATATTTCAAAGTTATAATAAAATCTATTTATTTGAAAAATATATGCTTATGACCAGGGGCATATCCAGGAGTTTTGAAAGGGGGGACCATCAATCAATGCTTTGTTTTTTTTTTCTCTTCAGATTTTGGCTTAGTTTCTTTTCATCAAAAGGATGCAATGCGCCACTTGTAAGCATCCAATGCGCCACTTATGGCGCATGCGCCATAGGTTGGCCATCCTTGTTCTATGTTAACAGTTTCTTCTATAACACTTTTTGCTTGTAGAACTTTCTCCTGGCTTTTAGCTACCCTGTTAACTTTGATCTTCAAAAATTTAAATGTAATGTCAATCGTTATCTTCTGTCTTCTTATTTCTTGTTTTTTATTATTTTCTCTTTTTAATAGTATTTTTCTTTCTTTTTCTCATACTCTCTAACACTTGGTAACCCCTTGTGTTTTAGTTGTTTTATTGTCTTGCTTGGTTTAAAAGCAATTGATCATGTTATTTTCCACTTCTGTAAATTTTATTGAATATACCTATGCTTAAAAAACATTAAATATCTTAAGAACATAATATACTTACATTTATTCTTTCATCTTGAGTCATTTTCATCAAAAGTTTATGCAACTAATTTACTCTATTTTAACATTTTAAAATTAGACAACTAAAATAATTTGCTATTTACACTATTTACATTCAGACTATTATCCTCATCTTTGGTGTTTTTATCATGTTTTGGCCGTTGTATCCTTTGGCCTTCATAAGGTATATATCTTGATCTGGATAATATACAGGGAATCTTTAGCCTAGTGGATTAAAGTGTTTGTTCATGAATTTGGTGACATAGTAATTGTGAGTTCAATCCCTCGGCTGGGCAGTGTGTACTTGAAATCAGTGTAAATTGTTGAGCAATAACTGAGCAGTACTAAAAATAAGAACTAGATGTGATATTTCTGGACATAGGCAGTGGAACAAGAACAGTCTACCCCCATAAATTAAACATAGAGTTCAGTTCCAAATTCCCTGTTAGTTACCTTATAAAAAGCCAGAGGGCACAATGGCTGAAACACTGTGATAACAATGACAAAGATGAGGATAATAGTCAGAATGTAAACAGTGTAAATAATGATAACTCTTCATCCCACAAATTCAAACAGAAATTGAAATAATTTGAATATAAAATGTACATGGTGCATCCAGGAAGTATCCAGCCATTTTGAAAATATTTAGAATATTTTTTGTATAGCTTTGATATAACTTGACAACCAATCAAAGATGACATTACTACATATGCCTGAACAGACACTCTCCTAAGGAGTTACTCAGTTGGTAGTGAGATGATCTTGAGTTAGCTTGTGTATTGTATGACCAATGCAGTCACAATGAATATATATAAAAATTTGCTTGATATTTGAATAATAAGGAAATGTTTCAGTACTCATTTGGTGAGTGAAACCTAGATAAAATTAATGATAGTAAATGGAGATGGGAGTAGATGAGTGGGAATTTGATTAAACTACTCCCTTGTAATTATTTTTATCTCTCCAGGTAGTAGTAAGAGTAAAAAGCTGTTACTCACCTATTTTTTGTTTTATTATCAATAATTTATATGTTGGAGTAATGGATAGTGGCTTGGATTGAGGAATATGTGCTAATACCTTTGGGAAAGGTATGAATCCTCTTCTTCTCCCTCCAGCTATGGGTAAATAGCAGAACAGATCGGGTTCTATAGCCTTGGATGGCAGCTGGTCTCCCGCAGAAAGAAATGGCAACCTACTACTGGAAAAAGTCTGCCTCGTCAGTCATGTATTGAAAGATACATGATTGCCTAAGCATGTATCATGCATGGCACATAACTTACTGATGTGTTAATACCCTTGGGAAAGGTATGAATCTTCTTCTTCTCACTCTAGCTATGGGTAAATAGCAGAACAGATAGAGTTCTGTAGCCTTGTATGGCAACTGGTCTATCGCAGAAAGAAATGGCAACCTACTGCGAGGAAAAAATCTGCCTCATCAGTCATGTATCAAAAGATACATGATTGCCTATGCATGTATGATGCATGGCACATAACTGACTGATCAATAATTTGCATGTTTATTTTGTCTTTGATTAGTAATGGATACAGGTTAGATATAACCATAAGTTCTTTGCTAACAGTTTCTTTTCTTGCATTTCTCATCTGTAGAAATCTCTTTTGGATTTTTGCTTTCCAGCCAACTTTGATCTTCAAAAATTTAAATGCTGTGTCCATCATTATTATTTCTTGTCTTCTTAGTTCCACTTCTTTTACTGTTCTTGCTCCTTAATGATGTTTTCTTTTTCTTATTCTTTCACACTCTGTAACCCCTTGAGTCTTAGTGGTTTTATTGCCTTGTGGAAGCAGTGGAAGTGTGCTTGGCTCATAACCTGTTGAGTGATTAGCTTTGGTCAAATGCAGAAGAAATAACAGAGCTGTCCAACAAACAGAATTAACAAAGTTTGCAAGAAAAAGAAAAAGAAAAAAAAGAACACAAAATATAAATAATATCAAACAAGCAAGCAAACAATATATGCAAAGCTAATTAACAGGTAAGAAAGCAAAAAGTACACAAACTATGAATTGGCATCTACATACAAAAGCAAGGACAATGGTCTATCTTCTAGACAAGGCAGATCTGGACTGAGGTTATTTACCTTGTCTCCCCACAAGGCAGGATGTGGCACAAGTCCGTTTTTTATGTGGTGCAAATTTGAGCCCATAGGCTTGGGCAAAAATTCCCTATAGACCCGGCATATACAAAGTAGGTCTTGTCTACCTTCCCAGACATGACTTTGCCCTTTGGCATAGCTTTGTCTGGGTTCCATGAACCACCTGAATCTGCACATCTCAACCGCGTCATGTGAAACTGTAAACCAGCTAATTTTATTGGCTAAGAATAATATCCCAGCATGCATTTGTGGACTTCTGCCTATAAAAAAAAGAGGAGCAAGTGTTTTGCAGTCATTCCCAACAGAATGAAATCAACACTTGAAGTGAAATGATTATAAAAAAAAATAAAGATGGCTCAAGCATTGGTTTAAGTTGTAATATTGGCTGGTTGCATGTTGGTAAGCAGTAATGTTATTGTTTTGTTTTTTATATTTATAGGTGACGTACAATACAACTAATTGGTTGGAAAAAAACAGAGATACCCAACCTGCAGAAATCCTGGAAATCCTTAAGAACAGTAAAAATCCATTAATCCGAACAATATTTAATGGTGAGAAATACATTGTTTGATCATTTGTTCCTTTTCATTGCAATAAACCAATAAGGCCACTAAATGAACCAATAAGATAACCAGCTTGATTGGCATATATGTACCATAAGTGTTATAGTTCTTACAAATTAAAGAATTATAATAAGTTTTTCAAAATACATTGATTGATTTGTTTTTTATGGTTTATCAACCTTTTTCAGGTTATCTAAAGCCAGAAAATATTTTTTTTTATTGTAAAACTTTTTGGAGATAATAATCATTTACTGATACAAGTTCTACTAATTAACCCATAGCTGGGAGGAGAACAGGTGGATTCATACCTTGCATGTAAGTGAATATAATTGTTGTGGATTCTGGGATGAAATCCGGTACCAATAAATAAAAACCACCAAGAATGAATATAGGAAAATAATGTATTAACGTAATAATACAAACTGGTAATACAGATTAGTAGTTCCAGGAATACGGGTTAGTAGCAAAATATCTATACAGTCTTGGGTATTGAAGTATCACTGTATGACTTCTTACTGAGTCTATGTGCTCGCTCACTGTGACTCTTGCTCGCTACGTTCGTTCGGTCTGTCTGTTACCTTCACCCTCTGTTGCTCTGTCTTTTGGGTCTTCATGTAGCAGTAGTATATGTATATACTGGGTGAGTCCATTTGTGTAAAAAGGGGAGGACCCCTCAACAATAATGAAGCTGAGTGGAATTGGAACTCAGCTTTCTGATTTCCAGTTCTGAGACATTATCACCCACACATTCAAGTTGGTATTCTCAAATGCTCACCTATTTAGATACTGACCAGGCTTGGCATTGCTTAACTTTAGTGATCATAAAAGAACTGGTGTTTCAGTGTGAAATGGCTGTAAACCTTTAATATACAGACTGGACTTCATATCTGCAAATTTTCTATCCATTGATTTAACCAACTGTTTATAAAAGATATTTGAAATAAAAAAAAAGCTTACAAAAATTACCCCAATAAACAAAACTTAAATTTTCTACAAGGCGAGCATTATACTGAATGCATAAAAATGAAGTGACATGGCAGCATACCTGTGGATGGTTCCTGCTTAGTAGATCCTCAGTCTTTCTCTGGCACTTGTTGTTTGGGCATTGTTCGTCTTGTGACTCTTTCATTTGCTACTTGTGCTGTATGCACCATTTACTTTTTCTTTGAAATTTGGAGTAAAATCTTTTAAAAAAATTATTTCCACTATTTACATTGTTTGAATTGTTGTCCGCGTCTTTATTGTCACATCCACAATGTTTTGGCCTTTGTATACTCTGGTCTTCATCAGGTGATATTTGTTGGAATTTCAAACCGAACACTTTATTTAGTCCATGGTGGTACATTCCATGTATCATGCCAGTGGATGTCTTAGTTTTAGTTAATTCACCTTGATATGTTTTTGTTCTGTCCACCTTCAAAGATGAGTACAATAGATAGTCCGAAAAATGTAAATAGTAAATAGTTATAATACCTCATCTCAGAAATAGAGACAGATATTAAAAAACTAACCTTTATTAAATAAGAACCTGAAATTTTGTTGAAATTTAATAATTAACTGATTTATGATAGTTTTAAAATTGAGATGTTTTAGAATTTAAAACAAATTATTACAATTTTTTGTTTATAGGTAAATCACACTCTCACTTTTCACTTATATTACTGGTTCTATAGACTGTATGCAAATGGTTTTTATATCATAATTTTCTTCAATCTTTTCCCTATAAAAGATACAAAGATTTTGGAGATAATAATTACTTTTAAACAATTTTGTATTGCTTCCTTCCCACTGAAATATTTAGTTCATGCCTGCAGTATTTAATAACTATTTACATTCTATTAGGTATTATAAGTAATCTTGAGATGCTTTTAAAGTATACAAAACCTCATAGATACTAAGGAATGATGAATATATTCAAAAACATGGCTTGACCAAAGAGAATCATGGATGATGTGATCAAAGGACATTAATTATGTAAATAGTGTGAATAGGGGGTATATGAGGTATTTTTTTTTATTTCCCTTGTGTTTACTATGTTTAGTAAATCAATATACATTTTGAGTTTAAGTCTTGTTTCTAACATTAAAAATCAAATATTAACTGATGTTTTCCTCTACAGAAACTCTATCTTTGAGCAGAAATTATAAATGATGTCTTTAAATAAAAGATCTTCCTTTTTGAAAACAATTCATAAATAGGGAAGAATAAGTTTTTAAACAAAGCCAATTTTTTCTTTTCAGGTCAACTAACAAGAACTGGAAGTTTAGCCTTACAAGGCAGAAGCAGTGTTGGAAGGGCCAACAAAGTAAGGGTAAGTCTTTACTTTATTATTTAATTCCTGCTAATGGACAATTCCTTTTCCCTAGACTTCCAATGCATTCCAATCCTAAAATCATTTAAAATGCATTTCTCTCATAAAATATTTGCAATGAATCTCTATAGTAAAGTCATTAGCAATATATTCAAAAATATTTTTATATCAAGATTTTTAGTGATGCCTACATATGTAGCCCAAAGCTCTAACTAATCACTGGCAATCACTTTCCTTCTGATTTTCAGTACACTTCTGTAGTAATATGTTTTCTTTTTTAATCATTTCACCCCAGGGAAGGCAGTAAAGCCACTAAGACACAAGGGGTTACTGAGTGTGAAAGAATAAGAAAAGAGGAACATTATCAAGGAGTGTGACAATAACAGAAGGGTAACAGAAGACAGTGTATAATGACTGACATTGCATTAAAATTTTTGAAGATCAAAATTGGCTGGAAAACATGAAGCCAGAAGAGAATTCCACAAGTAAGAAGTGTGAGAAAAGAAACTGTTAGCAGAACAATTACCATGAAAGCATTTATAAAAAAGGCACAGGTAAGCTACATTACAGTGGTAGGAAATTGACTGAAGCCAAGTTGCCAGGCCAGGACCAATAACATTGTGGATTCTTTGGATTTTATCAAGAATCTCTAAATACAGACAGGAACACCAGACTGTATATGGCAGCCATGTTCAAAGCATGAATGAATGGTAGACTTATGTGATAAGAAATGTTTGGTTGCAAAGGAAAGGAACAAACATAGATAAAATTTTCAATAATGTGTATTCATCAAAATTGTTGTCTGGAATTTGGCAAAAATTGTTCGTGTGTGGTTTTTCAGTTGCTGTTGGTCAGGAAAGCAATTAAGTGTAAGAGTTGACCAATTTCTTTGGTTGGTTGGCTGAGGTCACAGTTGAGGTCAGAGGATAGGTCCAGATTGGATTAACCATTGATAGGGTTTGATGCATGCCTTTCTTTAAGGTTGATATTGATATCTGTGAGGTGTTTGATGGGTTGGTAGTCGTGTGATGCCAAGATGTTGATACTGAACTTCCAGTTAAGGTGGGTTGGTCATGAGGGTGGGTTGATGCATAGTAAGGCATGTTGGTTGCTAAGATTATGATGGTGGTGAACAAGGGATTAGGTATAAATAGTGAATGTTGATCAAGCGGAAGGTCTCTGTTGGATTGTATTGGCAGGTGGCAGTCACGTGATGTCAAGATGTTGGAGTTGAACTCCCTGATAAAGTGGGTTAGCAGGTTGGTCAATCAAGGTCATAGTGGTCGGTTGATTTGTGGTAGAGTGTGTTGTTTGCCAAGGTTACAGTGGTGTTAATGAGGAATTAGGTGTAGATAGTGGACATTGATCATGTGGCATATATAGTGAACACTGATCTTAGCAAATTGAAGATCAACAAATGGAGTGATGACAAGGGGTTTCTGCAGTAGATAGTGAAGGTCAATCAAGTGGAATATTTCTTTTGGATTCTGGTCAAATGTGGCATAAACAAAATGGGGTCACAGTGGTAATAATGAGGGAGATCTGGAGATGAATATTGATGACATCAAGTTGCTAGAAATCACAGTGATTGCTGTTGGGAAATGTGTCAGTGAAATTGATTGGTGACCGGTTGGTGTCAGTGAAATGGAAAAAGATATCAATTTCAAATCTTTTCATTTGTACCTTCTTACTTCTGTAAATAATAACCAGAATTCATATCTATGATTGTTATTGTAATATTTTGTTAAAGTTAAGCACAAATATTTCACAATGTAATAGGGGAATTTCTATAGATATTTTATTGTCATAGAACTCACCGTGTGTTTATTCAATCATTAACTTAAGAATTAAGATTCAGTAAAAATTTAAAATAGGATAACCGTTAAATTTTATGGGTATTTTAGCTAGTTATTATTTTTGTAATAGTAATTATTTCATATTAATCTGCATTTAATAATTAATAATATTTTTTTGGTTTAACTAGCTCCTGCTAAGCTAGGATGCTGAAATAATTTAACTCATTAGTGCAAGATGTCCAGTTTTTTAAAGAGGGTTTTTTTCTAAAATTTAGATATACCTACAAACTTTAGGTGATTTTTTGAAAAAAAATTTCCTTCAAAAAATCTGATGTAAAGACAGTGTAAATAAACTTAAAAATATTCACAGAAGCAATTACACTTTCTTCCTTTCGTTCAAGTTTTTGTAAGTATACTGTCTACATCATGTAATGTATATATGTACATTATATATGTTCCAAAGGTTGTCATAGCCAGGGATGACAGTTTGGACAAACACCTACTGTCTATAAAATGTTTCTGTTGCATGCATCTCAAATAGTCTCTGACAACTAAGTCCAGTTCCATGGGGGAGAATAGGCGAAGACCGAAAACTGGTGCCTCATATCCAGCTGCTTTGGATAAATGTAGGTCAACAGCCCAGGAAGACAGTCTATCTAGGGGAAGGAAAAATCTGATTTGAAATCTCCATTGCCTTGCAGTCATCTCCAAACATGGAAAAGGCTATGTAAGTAAATGAAGACAGAAAACCCAGAGTGAAACCCCAAAGGTGATTAGCTGTCAACATTGACAACTTTCTGGCAACTCCTGCAGCCAAGCCATTCCCCAAATGTAATGACCTGTATTCCTTTGGATCTTGTCAGTATGGCTGAGAGAGGGTGTCTGAGCAGTAGACGCTCTTCATATGTCATCACTTAGGCTTATGTCATGGAGAGTTTGCTCCAATTTCACCACCAAAGGACTGAATTATAACCGAACAGAGCACTATCTTTATCTTGTGGATATCTGTTATATTGACTATTTTTATGTTATAAATGGATATCTATAGACTATTTTTATATTATAATTGGATACCTATTATATTGACTATTTTTATGTTATAAATGGATATCTATTGACTATTTTTATATTATAATTGGATACCTATTATATTGACTATTTTTCTGTTATAAATGGATATCTATTGACTATTTTTATATTATAATTGGATACCTATTATATTGACTATTTTTATGTTATAAATGGATATCTATTGACTATTTTTATATTATAATTGGATACCTATTATATTGACTATTTTTATGTTATAAATGAATATCTATTGACTATTTTTTCATTATAATCGGATACCTATTATATTGACTATTTTTATGTTATAAATGGATATCTATTGACTATTTTATATTATTATCGGATACCTATTATATTGACTATTCTTATGTTATAAATGGATATCTATTGACTATTCTTATATTCTAATCGGATACCTATCATATTTACTATTTTTATGCTATAAATTGATATATATTGACTATTTTTATATTCTAATCGGATACCTATTATATTGACTATTTTTATGTTATAAATGGATATCTATTGACTATTTTTATATTATAATCGGATACCTATTATATTGACTATTTTTCTGCTATAAATTGATATCTATTGACTATTTTTATATTCTAATCGGATACCTATTATATTGACTATTTTTATGCTATAAATTGATATCTATTGACTATTTTTATATTCTAATCGGATACCTATTATATTGACTATTTTTATGCTATATATCGATATCTATTATATTGGCTATTTTTATATTATAAACAGATACCTATTATATTGACTATTTTATATTATAAATATATATATTAACTATTTTTATGTTATAAATGGATATCTATTGACCATTTATATATTATAAATGGATACCTATTATATTGACTATTTTTATATTATAAACGGATACCTATTATATTGACTATTTTGTATTATAAACAGATATCTATTATATTGACTATTTTTTTATATTATAAATGGATATCTATTATACTGACTATTTTTATTTTATAAATGGATATCTATTATATTGACTATTTTATTTTATAAATGTCTATATTATATTGTCTATTTTTATGTTATAAATGGATATCTATTATATTGTCTAGAAATAACTTGTTTCATTTTTGCATTTTATATTTGTCTGTTTTCTGATACAATGATGACATCTTTACTTTTTGTTTCATAGATGGCTTTTAATACAACACAAGTGAATCGAAAAGAAGACAAACAACGTAAACTCACAGTTGGTGCCCAATTCAAGGTAAGTAATCAGTCGATTTCCTTCTTGTATCTATTGGAGCATGTTCCCTAAACTATTAAACACTAAACTCTGACCAGTTGCCAATACATTATCCATGAACATTTTGAAATTTCATTTATTCAAAACTGATTGTGTAATAGAAAAATCCAGTGTACAGCAGCAAATGGCCAGTACAAAGTTGTTCATATAAAAAGTGAAATTTGACTTACATGTTAGGCTATGAACATATTTTTGACAATTAATTGATGGCGCAATGTACAGGTAAAGCTGAAAAGTCTTCTGTTTGACAATGGCAGGATATTCATATCATTTGCAGACACATATGATTTTTACATAACACCATGTGAATAGTAATGGACATGAGGTTGCATGGCTGTATCAGATTGTGTTTCCAGATTGAAGTCAGCCAAATCATCTAACTTTTGCTGCTGTTTATTGCTGTGTTGCTGAGACAGGATCTGTGGCACCACAAACTATGGATCAAGAAAGACCGAGATCTGCTCATACTCCTGACCATGAAGACCTACAGGCTGTTGGAGACAATCCCAGTATCAGCATACCTGTAGCATATTACACATCTCATAGTACCACATGGAGGGTACTTCAAGAGCAGCTCCTGCATCCGTATCATTTGCAATGCATGCAGTGTCTTTTGCTCTCCGATCACTCAACATGGGAGAACTTTTGTTGATGATTTATTGCACAAACTGTCAATTCATTGTTTGTTTCTTTTGTTTACGGATGAAGCAACATTTGAAAGGGAGAGAATAACAAATTTACACAACCAGCATTTGTGGGCAAATCAGAATCTTTATGTTAAAATACAGGCTAGACACCAGCATCAGTTTACGATTAATGTGTGTGCTGGAATTGTGTAAGTGACTCTCTGGTAGGTCCCTATGTTCTCCCAACACAAGTTACAGGAGCTGTCTACAGGGACTTTATTTCAAACACACTTCCAGACCTGCTAGAGGATGTATGCCTGCTAATATAAAGAAGTATGTGGTTCATGCATGATGGGATTCCTGCATATTTTAGTCACATTATTCATGATGCATTGGCTGACATTTGCCATGAATGATAGATAGGTTGTAGAGGACTGGTTCCATGGCCTGCATGTTCCCCCAAATTCAATCCTTTGGATTTTTATTTGTGGGGTCACCTAAAACAATTGGTTTATGCAGAAGATATTAATAATGCAGAGATGCTTCATAAATGTGTCATAGGGCCTGCAAAACCATTTAACACTGTGTTGGAGTATTTGAAAGGGTCTACCAGTCGATGATCTGAAGGGCACATGCATGTGTAGAAGCAAGTGGAGGACATTTTGAACATTTTTTATGAGTTGCTGTGTTGAGGTACAATGATGGCCTTCTGGATATATGTTTATATGGACATTTTAACTTGTTTTGGTGTCAGGAATCAACCCCCAAAGTTTGTAATTTTTTTTTGATTTTACATTTAGCAGCATTTACTGTAAACTTTAAATATAATAACTCAAAAATGAAGGATTTGCAGACAAATTTGTTCTTTTTGGTGTGAATAACCTGCCCCTAAAGTTTGTAAAAGTATTTTTGATACACGCTGTATGCTGAAGGTAACATCAATCAGCTAATGACAAACTTTTACTCACATTAATCATATATATTATTCCCCCATAGCTAAACACTACAATCAATCAGGACACACATTAGAAAACTGCAAATGTTTATTGATAGATTCCGATTTTACTTCCACATTCACATGCAGAAAAAAAGAAACATATTGGATTTTAAAATTAAATACACATAAACTAGGGTTGAATAGGGACTTAGGTGTTTTAAATCTTTATAAATATTTCAATAGTTAAGCAATTTTTTTTAGATATAGTAAAAAATTTTTTAAACATTTAAAATATTTATGACAGTTAGATTTAAGTTAGGAATATCCGAACAGTGACGTTCCATATCACGTGACGTCCGCGTCTCGCGAAGGACGCTACTTGCTAACAAACAGTAATTTTAATTTATTTGTAACAAACAGTTATTTCTGATGAAAAATTGAGGACAATTTGAAATATCAAATATATATATAAATAAATAAATACTTTCATAAAATAAAACATTATTATTTTTTAATTTGAAACCTTTTCTATATATATATATATATATATATATATATATATATATATATATATATAATACCAAATTAGGTGATTGGGATTATTCCAAGGAGGTATTTTTAATATAAAAATATTAAAAAGTTAAATCCATGATAGGAACTTACTGTATAAATTTATATACAGAGCAATATAAATAAATAAGGAAAAGACTTAAATATTGATCGTATAATTGGTTATAGATTTATTTCAACAGATATACATACATACATACATATACTTGCCTCATCAGGCTGACTGCGTTTTATTAAATTATATAAATTCAACCAGACAATTTGATAATAAACCAGACATTTAAAAAATAAAAAAATAAAAAAAATAAAAATAAAAACTGAATTACTGAAATTAACTTGACCTTAAAAAATTTTGGGAGTGGTTACACTCTCTATTTATTTGTTTAGCCCCCCACCCCGCCCCCGTCATTTTTTTTGGGGTCATGCTAATTTCACTACTTCATTTTTTATTTTTATTGTTGTTGTTTATTTTTTATTTTTTACTTAAAATTTTTTTTTAAAATGTCTAGTTTATCATCGGATTGTTTGGTTGAACTTATATCATTTAATAAAATGTAGTCAGTCTGATGAGGCAGGTATATATATGTATATCTGTTGAAATAAATTTATAACTGATTACATGATGAATATTTAAGTCTTTTCCTAATTATCTATCTATCTATCTATCTATCTATCTATCTATCTATATATATATATATATATATATATATACGTGCTAATACTCTTGGGAAAGGTATGAATCCTCTTCTTCTCCCTCCAGTTATGGGTAAATAGAAGGACAGACTGGGTTCTGTAGCCTTGGATGGCAACTAGTCTAGGAGACAACTCTTAATTCAAAACATGCGGAGGTTGTTTGGGGACCTTGTGACATGTAGTGCAACAGATCTCTGCACAAAGCCTTCACCACTATAATCAAATCATATGTGCTGGTGTCTGGACTGTCAGTTCCTAGGAATTGTGATGCTTGACTCTCATACATCAAATACGACAGGAGAGTCCACCATATATTAGATATAAACAGAGTGAAAATAGAAATCAACAATGAATGGAGACTGTCAGTTTCTTACTTTAAGGCATCATCAGACCAAAATATAACTATAATTATATATATACTAGCAGCACGACTCAGTGTTGCCCGTGCTTGATTCAAAAATCGTACGACTCATACAGCAATTGCTATCACTTGACTTAAAATATTTTTGCCCTTACTTTGCCATGCTGATGTTGCTACATGCCTTACTTCTTGCCTATCTCACACTGCAAATTTTTTCTAAGCCCTATACTAAACATTAAATCTGTTACGAAAAAAGAACTAAACAAAATGAACACAAAACAATCAGCTTTAAAAAAGAACTTGTAACTGGAAAAACAAAATGAAAAAAGAATGTTAACAATAAATACTTTTTCACACCCAACCCAGTTCTGCGGAATCTGAATCAACGTTGAGTTTAAGCAAGCGAATGAGCCAACTGGAATAAAGTGCGATGCAGATTTAAATTTTTCCCACTTGTGATGAATGCAGCTATCAATTTTTTTGCATGCTAGTTAACATTTGTGTCAGCTGTTGACTCTCATGCTGGCCAATAGAATCTTCCTGCCTATTGGTGGCAGCCAGCTATAGGCTCTCACTCTGGCCAGTACAAAATGGCCGCAAACTACATGAAAACTGCTGTAGAAGCATGAAAAAAAATCAATTATTTCCACTATCGATGGGAGTTGGGAAATGCAAAATTGGTCTTGGCCTTCCTGCTAATTTGGAGCATGTGCATGTAAATTTTGGTGCAAATCCATCAAAAATTGCATCTGTGCATTCGTCACACACACACACACACACACACACACACACATCCTGCCTTTTATAGATAGAGATTATATATTTAGCATGAATTTTTATTCTTGTTTATTTAAATAATGTACTATCATTGATATTTAATTTTAAATAAGATGAGAAATAAATGGCAGTATGAAGTAATATGACTAAAACATAATTTTATCTTGATTCCTAAGAATTTCTTCTTTCTTTATTTAGCATTCACTCAAAGTTCTGATGGAAAAAATGAATTCCGCTGTTCCAATATTTGTTCGCTGTCTGAAGCCAAATCATCAAAGGAAGCCACAATTATTTGATGAAAAATATATTTTGGCACAAGTAAGTAAAAATGTATATATATAACTGTCAAAACTGTTAAATGTAGCCATCTCTTCTACTCCAATAGCTTCATGTCTTGCACTTCTCGTCTGTGGAACTCCCTTCCTCTTACTTGCTTCCCTGATAGCTATAATCTTTAACTATTCAAATGCAATGTCAATTGTCATCTCCAGATGTCTTGATTTATTCTCTGTCCTTCTCTTCATCCTTTCCTCTATTTCACCTTTTTACTCTTGCTCCCACTCTCTGTAACCCCTTGCGTGCTGGTGACACTCCTGCCTTGCTTAAAATGCTTAAAAAAAAATAATATAATTTCATATATATGCTGTAATATGAAACAATAGATGAACTATATTCCTTATTTCCCCCAGTTCTAATGTACACAGCTAAGACCAGCCATGCTACACACATTGCAGTGAACCATCTTTACTCCCTTTATATTCCATTGGTGAGATGTATGTTCCACTTGAGCAGCTTCTTCATGTGAACTGTTGCTTTGTGAGACCAACTCCCAAGAGGTTGCTTACCCCATCACTATAATCTTAAACTGTTCAATTTTTTTTTTTATTTGTGTTACCCCAAGCAAAGCAGTACAGCCACTAGCATGCAAGGGGTTACAGGGTGTGGAGGAATTAGGAACAGAAACATTAGTAATGGGGAGAAAGAGAAAAGAATAATCAGGAGGACAGTAGATGGAGATTGATACCACATTAAAATTTTTGAAGATAAAAGTTGGTTGAAAAGCATGGAGCCAGAAGGGAGTTTCACAAGTGAGAAGTGCGAGAAAAGAAACTGTCAGCATAGAAGTTACGGCTACATCTAGCTAGCTTAACTGTAAATTGATGAGATCTCGCCACCAGTCTACTATTGTGCTCAAACTTATACAGTCTAGGTACCATAGCAAAGAGCTCACCTGAATAGTTACCATTAAAGTATTTATAAAAAAGGCACAGAAAGGCAACCTTATGATGGTGGACAAGTGACTAAAGCCAAGATACCAGATCAGGACCAATAATATTGCTGATTCTTCTTTGGTAAATAAGATGTCTAGGATTAATTGTTATCTTCCCCACATACCCTCATAATCTGTACTCCTTACCTCTTATGTCTTACTCTATAATTCTCTACTTTGAGTGACTCTGAGGCCTTGTACAGAGGGAACATTATTGTAAAAAGAAAAACAAGAGTCAACTGTGCCATCAACAAAGACCTTATTTTTTTAATAGGTGCCTATTATTATGAATTGTATAACTAGATCCAACTTATTGTTGATAAATTTATGTATATATATATATAGATATACAGACATAATAAATGTAGTTGCTGTTTATTATTTTATTACTAGTTTTAGTTGATTATTATTGTTTAAAGAAATATTCATGTGTATATAATATAATAACACCAAGTAGAAACTTATGAAGTTTTATTAGACAATGTCAGCTTTAGCACTGAAAAACATTATATTTATTATAATGAATAGTTATTGTAATAGGAGATGGAGTGTAATTATTTTATTAACACAATATATATATATATATATATATATATATATATATATATATATATATATATATATATATATATATATATAAATGAGAGAAATGTCAGATCTATGCTAAATAAAAAAGTAAACTCAGTGGATGGAGGTGGGTGAGTTATTTTTTTATGTCATGATAAACCGGAACATAGACAGGTCATCATTGATGATTGTGGAAAATATGTCAGTGACAAATGCATCATGATTGTAGATAAATAGATCTGACATCTAATTGGTTAATCAAGACATACCCACAAATCTATTTTTAATTCTGACCTTATGTATTCCCCCCTTTAACTTATGGAAAAAAGGTAAAACTTTGTTTTGAAATTTTCTTAAAAATCATTTAATCACCAGTTACTTGCAATCGTCTGAAGAAGTACAAAGTATTATAACATGAAAGCTTTTGTGTAGTGATTTCAACATGTTTTTATTATAATCTCTTAAAATAAAAAAAATAATAATAATGATGATAACACACATATATATATATATATATATATATATATATGTGAAAAGTGTGTGTATATAAATATAAATATATGTTAAAAGTGTGTGTATATAAATATAAATATATATATATATATATATATATATATGTATGTGTGTGTAATATATTATATATATTATTATTAATATATTATATGTGCAGTACTTATTAGAAAGCGCTCAATATCAGAGATAGAGCTAACATATTTGGTTAGATTAATGTGAATTTGTGACCCTGGGTTTCACACTATATATGAATATATACAGATATATTTAAAATAATAAAAGTAAATAGTTGCTGTTTATTATTTTATTACTAGTTTTGTTTGGTGATAGATTCATGTATGTAACAAACAGGCTCAATAAGGTAAGTCAAGGGAGAGCAACACTGAATATAGTATTTTGTATCTGTCTGTATTTTTACTATTTAACTATTTACACTATTTATATTATTCAGACTGTTACCCTCATCTTTATTGGCATATTCACATTTTGGCCATTGCACACTCCAGCCTTCTTCAGGTGATATATGTTGGAATTTCAAACCCTTTATTTGGTCCACAGGGGTAGATTGCCATGCCTGTTTTTTGGATATATCAGTTTCAGTTAATTCCCTTTAGTAACTGAACTCTCCAAGTTCTTTTTTTTGTTCCCTTGGCCACTTATTGAACTCACATCTCTTTGGGTCAAGTCACTTTTTGGATTACTTCAACTAATGCTTTTGTCCACTGAGCTTTGTGTTGTTGGGATTAAATAAAGGGTTCAGTTTGAAATTCCAACATATATTACCTGAAGAAGGCCGGAGCGTACAACTGCCGAAACATCGCGAATATGTTAATAAAAATGAGGACAACAATCCAAATGATGTAAATAGTATAAATACAAATTTTGTATTGATAACTCTAATATTATTATTAATAGGGTTACAAACATTTCATGGAATGAACTCTTTAACGTAGATATAAAATAACATAATAAAAGTAAATAGTTGTGTTTAATTCTAAAATATCATCCTTATTTCCATCAGATCTTCAGTTGAGAGAAACTTTATCTTAGACAAGTGTAAGATAGATATTGTACTCCTCATTTCTCTAAAGAATATCAACCTGCTGGTAAACATTATATGGACTATAACAACTCGTTGAAAGATGATCGACCAAAGCTGCCATCTGAATTTGGTGAATCTGATATATGCCCAGCTCTAGTTGCATATTTTTGCTTAGGAAACCTTTATTTTAAATTTATTTGCTCTGATACCGATTTGAAAATTCAAAATATGTGCAAGGGTTTAGAATGCTTTCAGTTTATTGTTGAATGTTGCAAAAATGATCCCAGCGGTTCAACCACAGTAGCCAATGAATTGTATATCTGCAAGGTAATGATTGATTTTTTACCTAGGAAAATACAGCAAATACAGATTGATCCAAATTGTTAAAAGAAAACTTACATTTTTTAACCTGACCAACCTCTGAGTTCCATTTACTTAAGAATATTTTTTATATCTTGAATAGTTTCCTCTTGATAGACAATTTAATAAAAAAAAGATTATATAATTTTATTTTAAGCACCTTGCAAGTAAGGTTTTTTTACTATTTTGTTTTTCATCATTTTTTTAACTATTTCAAGTAGTTACAAAAATTTATTGGTCAGTATTAGATACAGAAATTTAATCAAAAAAATTTAAATGCAATGTCAATCATTATCATCTTCCTAATTCCTGTTCTTTTATTGTTCTCGCTTTAATAATGTTTTCTTTTTCTTACATTCTGCCACACACAGTAAGTAACCCCTTGCATCTTAGTAGCTTTATTGCCTTGCTTGATTAAAAAAATAAAAGTGTCTGCTATTCAATGAAGTAATTATTAACTATTAGAGAGTGGTGCATTGATATTACAACTAAATTTTTTCCAAATCTTTTCTTCTAGTTGCAATATACTGGTGTTCTTGAGACGACTAAAATCCGTCGAGAAGGATATGCAATCCGGCCAACATTTGCTGAATTTGTCAACCGGTAAGGATAAATAAACTTAACATGAGTTACTTTCCTTGAAAAAGACTGACCCCCCCAACCTATTTTATACTACTAGTGTTTAAAGTGAATCAGGTGTGAGTTGTATATAAATTAAAACATTACATTAAAACTTATGTAATGACATAAGTATGCAGGTGTAGGCTTTAAGAAAGCTTTATTCAACTGAGAATACAAAGTTTGCATATAGTGTCCTTTTATAGTCCCAGTAAACAGAAATAGCTCTCTCAAAGAGGAGAGTAACAAGGGGAGACTACTCTTGATTATTCATAATACCAATTAAAACATTATGTTAATTTAATTTAAGTCTGAAAACCAATTGTAATGACAAAAGTATGCAGGTGTAGGCTTTAAGAAAGCTTTATTCAACTGAGAATACAAGGTTTGCATATAGCATCCTTTTATAGTTCCAATAAACAAAAGTAGCTCTCTGAAAGAGGAGAGTAACAAGACAAGGGGAGACCACTCTTGATTATGCATAACAGTATGCAGGTGTAGGCTTTAAGAAAGCTTTATTCAACTGAGAATACAAGGTTTTCATTCAAAATTTCTCGTATTATGAACAAGAAAATACAGTAATCATTTATATTTACTTTTTTTTTTCACTAACAAATCTAATTTTTCTGATCATGTGACTTTCCTTTTCAGGTATAAGATTTTGGTTTGTGAGTGGGAAATGTCAGAAACTAAGGAAAATTGTTTGAAGATTTTGAAAAAGAATGACATTTCAGGATATCAAATCGGGTAAGTAGAATTGAATGATTTGTTCTCACCAATCTGCTCATGCTGGGGAATAATGATAATCATGGTTGTATGATCTGTTCAAGAGAAATACACCCTGTTCAAATTTAAATCCAAATGATTTCTAATAATATTTTTTAGAATATAAGTTTGTCATATCACCAGTTCTGATTTCTGCTCACACACTGATGTCGCGAAGTAAGGCCAAAAGGTCTTTCCTCAACTGATATCCAACATTTGGAGCTAGTTAGTCTTACCTTCCACATTTCGCAGACTGTTGGTATTAATATGATATTGCACAGGTCTATATTTATGTTGGTATAAATGAAAACATTGACCAGACTGTTTTGATTTTTCAAAAGACTGCTGTTGCCTTCCCAAGACTTGATGAAATCCAAAGAAGAATCTGCAATATTATCAGTCCTGACCGGGCATCTCAGCTTCAGTCACTTTCTCACCAACATAACATAATTTCTTTGTGCCTTTTCTGTAAATATTTTCATGGTAATTGTTCTGATGAGCTTTCCTTTTTAGTACCTTGACTTTACAAAGAAAAACTTCAATAGAAACAAAGAAAAAAATATTGTAATATCAGTTCTCCTATATGGCAGTGAATACTGGAAAATCTTACAGATGAAGAAGAGACTTAAAGTGACAGAAATGTGGTTCTACAGAAGATTACTGAGAATACATGAATTGACAAAGTTTTAGAGAAAATGGAAACAAAATGAAACATACTTAACATCAGGAAGAGGCAGTTGAAATTTCTAGGGCACATAATGAGGAAAGAGGGCTCGGAAAATTTGATACTCACAGGACATATTGAAGGCAAGAGATATAGAGGAAAACAATGCATAACCTACCTAGTGAGCTTGAGTAAATGGATGATAGAAGAGGTTGTAGGAGAGATAACAAAAATAGAAAATATATTAAGAGCTACAAACGACAGAAAATTGTTGTAGAGCCATGATTGCCAACATCCTGAAGGAACACAGCACATAGAAGAAGATTAGATTGATAGCTAGTTTTCAACATTTTATAGTTGAAATGGTTAGATGTAACTTTAAGTTTTATACTGGAAGTTTCTTCTCTTGTACTTCTCACTTCTCACTCATTGAACACTTTTCTGGCTTCCTGCTTTACAGTCAATTTTGATCTTCCAAAAATTTAATTGCATTTTGCATTAGTTTCTGTATTCTTAATTTCTGTTCTTTTATTGTTATATCATCTTAATAATGTTTTTATTTTTCTCCTATTCTTTCACACTCAGTAACCCCTTAGTGGCTTTATTGTCTTACTTAGGGTGAAAAAACATCTACACTTGACATCCTCTTTTGTGTCATTTTCATTTGTTATTACATTTCTAATGTATACAAATCAGATCTTGTTTCCAGTATTTACATTAGTCGGACTATTGTCCTCATCTTTGATATATTTGTCATAACGTTTCAGCCGTTGTACGCTCCGGCCTTCTTCAGGTGGTTGGAATTTCGAACTGAACCCTTTATTTCGATCACTGGAAGACTGTTCTAATTCCACGTGCCATGTTTGATGGATGTCAGTTATCAGTTATCTCCTGCTAATTTTCCCTCTGAAAGTTCTCCACTGCATTAACCAGGAATTGAACTCACCTTCTTTGGGTCTGTCACTAGATCTAACCAACGCCTTTATCCACTGTGCCATGTGTCCTTGAGGTATGAACTTCTGAGTATTATAAACCTAATGTTTCCAGCATCATTTTTACCAGTGCTCATATTGCAATTTTTTTTTTGTCCGACTAATGTAAATACTGTACATAATACCTCATCTCAGAAATATAGACAAATCTTGTTTCCAGTCAATATTTATCTGTTTCCAGCTCCTTGGCCAAATTGTTGACTTGTTTTTTTTTTCATAGCTTATTTTCAGTATAACTCTTCTCCCCAATTTGTCCAGTAAGCATCTTAGTTCTTCTCAGTCATTGGTAGTAATGTAGCATCCTCAGAAAAATCTACTTGACTCCATGAAAGCCTTAGCTATAAAGGTCTGAACTGGTGGAAGTAAGGAATTTTTTATTTTTATTTACTGTTATTTCGCCCAATACTAAACCCAATGGTCACTCAGGGTAGAGAATTACTGAGTGAATTTGTTATAAGGGATGGGGGAGGAGGAATTAAGAAATGCATATTAAAAGAACATGTAGGATAGATATTGGTTGACCCTGGACTTAAAGACACCAAGATTATAGTTGTTAAGAAAACATCATCTCAGGAATTTGTTCCACAAAGTGACAGTTTTGGAGGAGAATCTGAGTGAAAATTACTCCTTATGAAATGAACATGAAATGTATACATTTTGTTAAAAAATAAAGAAGTTTGAATGGATTTGATGTCAAGTGAACAAAGATCTGCAATGTTATCGATCCTGATCAGGCATCTCAACTTCAGTCACTTTCTCACCAATGTGATATGGCTTCCTTCTGTGTTTTCTACAAATATTTTCATGGCAACTGCTCTGATGAGCTTTTTTTCCTTGGTACCCTGACTACATGAATTTAAACATATTACTAGATTAGCATCTAGGTCTCACCATTTTATGGCTGAAATTGCTAAATGCAACTGCCGCTTCTACTCTAACAGTTTCTTTCCTTGCACTTCCCATCTGTGGAATTCCCTTCTGTTTCTTGCTTCCCTGATAACTACAATCTTCAAAAATTTAAATGCAATGCCATCTTCTGGTGCCTTGAACCCCGTTCAACTTTTATTCTTTTCCCATTCCCATTTTACTTAGATTTTCTCTCACCTTCATTCTATGTAAACCCCTGTGAACCAGTGGCAATCCTATCTTGCTTGGGGTGAAATGCTTAAAAAAATGTTATACATCTAGATACACCAGACATCTCTATCACTTTCAATGTAAGATTTTAACCAGTGTTTGTTGTATCAAAACTAATGCAATATGTATTAATTTATAAAAAAAACATTGCTACTACCATGGAAAGTGCTTGGATGAACTGTATCTCCTTGTTCCACCAAGTCTGACCTTCATGGCTGGGACTGGCCATGCCACTTACATTGTAGCCAACCCCCCACATTACCTCTGTATACTATTGGTGAGAAGTAAGTTCCTCTCAAATAGCTTCTTCCTATGAACCACTGCCCTATAGCACAGACTCCCTAGAGAGTGTTTCCCCAATCGCTATAATCTTAGCCTGTTTAAGTCTAGGGTCAGCTGTTATCTTCACTTCCTATCCATATAGACTACCCTTTATTGTAACTCTCTACCTTGAGTGGTCCCTGGGCCTTGTATAGGGTGAACCTTACTGTAAAAAAAAGAAAAAAAAAAAGTTTTATATTAGTTACCATTTTATAAAGTTTGAATTGATTGCTAATGAGCTAATGTTTTGTCAACCATTCCAATAAACAATCTAATAAATAAATAATGTTTATTATTTTTGTTGTTAATTCTCAAAAACAAGTAAAATGTATAAATTCACTTTCAGATGTCCAAGTTTTATTAAAATTATAATTATTATTTTTTAAAACAATAAACATTGCCAAATAGTGGAGGTAGTTAAAATAATAGTGGTTTCAAGGGAAAAAAACATCTTTTTTTGCGAGTACCAAGGCCTAAGATTTTCCTATTTTTCTTTCTCCCTCCATATATATATAAAACTGACTCCATTGATAAAACCATGAAAAAGTTACTTGTAGAGATAAAACTTCATTACTTTTCAGCTTTGTGCGGATCTAGTTTAGAAATGATGGTAGAGACCATGGATGGAATTATGTACATATCACTCAGTAAAGATTCTGTTCTAAGAGTAAAATCAGGCAAAGATACACCTGATGAGTTGAGAGTGGAATTGGACAAGAATTTACAAGAAATTTCATATATAAATTTGTATAACTTTCAGGTTCATGCATAAACATTGTTTACTGATGGACTCAAGTCTAATAATAAAAAAGCAAACAAATTTCAACATAAAATAATTCTACTAGGGTTGATATGTTACAAAATCCTATAAATCATTTCCCTCATTTACAATGCAGAATCGGTGCAGGAGAACCAAACTTGATCTCATGTTCTGAAGATATAAAAATATCATACTCATTCGGTTTCAGTGATTGGCCTTTTAGCATATTGATTAAGATAGAAACTATTTGTATGTGTTAAAGTGAATTCAATGTTATTCACAAGTTGCTTAGTACATCTACTAATGTGACCAAGATTACTAATGACTCTTGCTACGTCATGTCGACCATTTATATTCTCTTACTTAAAATATGTAAATAAGGCAACCTTTAATGTGCAAATATATTACTACATATCCCAAAAAGATAGTGTTTTTTTTTATACTCCTTATATTTCTTATGCTTCTTCTATACATTGTTAGGCTTACTTGCCATATCACATTGAAACACTAGTTCTCATATGATCAATAGTTAAGCAACATTGAGCATGGTCAGTATCTAGATGGGTGACCACTTGCAAATACCAGGTACAGTAAGGCTGGATATGCATGTGGTGTAATGGATAATGGCTCAGAATTGGAAATTGGAGAGTTGAGTTTCAATTCCAGTTGGGTTCATTATATTCCAGTAACCTTAGGAAGGGGGTGAACCCACTTCTTCTCCTACCAGCTATGGGTTAATTAACTTAGGACTTTGATCAGTAAATCATTATTATCTCCAAAAATTTCTTAAAATCTAAAAATATTTTCTGGCTTTAAATAACCTGCAAAATGTTGATAAGTCATAAAAAACAAATCAATCAATTTGTTATGAAGTGTGATTTCATATGTTATCAGTCCAGCTGTAGTCATTTATCTTGTATACTGAGAGCTACTTTACCCTTATTGCTTAAGCATTTATATAGTCTATGCCTTAGTTATGTTAATTAGGCAGTCATTTTTATATCACCACACAAGCTATACATTGTTTTGCTTTCCTTCTATTGCCAGATGCTCTGTTAACTCATTTCTTTTCTACATTGCTCATTATTATTTCTCTGCTATTTTTTATAGTACTGCAGTTTGTGTTCACTTGTGAGTGAATTAATTTCACTGTCTTTCTCATCAGTTCTTTGATATTTGCTTTGGCAAATATAAATCTTTTTTTCTTTCCTCTTCTTTTTGTTTTCTTCTCTAGCTTCTGTGTTCTTACCGTTCGTTCACTGCCAAAAATCCACACTTGACTAAGTAATGATTGTAAGATCTAAAACAATTTCCCTATCAGTAATGCAATTTTTACATTCTTTTCAATGGTTGGAAATTTGTATGTTACCAGCAAATTATTGTATTTGTGAGACTGTAATATTCTTAAATATTCGTCTTATGAGTGTCCATCTTTTTTTTCTGGATTTCTTTATATTCAATACATGTGTGAAGTCCTTGTGTCAGCAGTAAGTCATTTTTTCTTTATTTGGTTTTTCCTTCAGTTTGTCATAGGATTATGTAGTAGTATCACCATATGGAAATATAAACTTTCCTTTTCACTAAGAGAGTGACAAAGAAAACTCTCTCACTCTTCTCTATTACACATTTTCCTTTCCTTCCTTCTATTGTTCTTATCCTCAGTAACTGACAGAACCCAGACATAGCTTATGTGGGTCAGTGAATTTCATAAAAAAATCAACCAATGACAACATATTCTGCCAAAAACCAAACAGAAAACACAGATGTGTCAGGCACAATAAAAAGAAGGAAAAAACCATGTGCGCAGCAGAAGAAACAGGAAGAGAAGTGGGAAATTGGTTCGATGTAGCAGATCGAGATGCAAGGGTTGGACATTCATCGGCAGTGAGTTTGACCTGATGTAAAACTCCAGAAGAAAAAGAAGAAAGGATGAATTCAACAAATTAATTTCTGTCAGCCCAAAACACAACGGACCTGTATGAACTCTCAAATCACAAAAAGGACTTAGATGATAGTCACCCACTTTAATGACTGTAACCAAATGAAGTCAACAATAAAATGGTACTATAGGCAGTAAATTTGGCCTTTACTTATGTATAAGCCCAACCTTCATCCCTATATACCATAAGTTCTTCAACCAAAAGTACTATTCATAGATTAATCACTTATTTTTACTTGGACATCTAAAATCATTACTTTTATCTTCTTTGAATGGTCATAAATTAAGCCTTACATTTTTATACAGTCATGACTGATACCAGTGTTTATTCCTTGCTTGAATCAGTTCACTCTATTATCATACCATGAAAAAAGTTCCTTTATTTACATTATTTGCAGTCAGACCAATGTCCTCATCTTTGTTGTTGTCATAACATTTCGGCTTTTGTGCTCTATGGCCTTCTTCAGGTGTCTGTTGATCTAGGTAACCTTCAGGGAATTTTGAACTGAATCCTTTATTTAATGAATGGTCATACATTATTCTTGTTCTGTTGCCCATGTCTAGGAATCTTTTGTTTTGTTCTTTCTTCTTAGTACGGCTCAATTATTGCTGGTCCTGTTTCCACTGAGTTTGAATCTGCATTGCTTGACCCTGGGATTGAACTCACAATTACTATGCTACCAAATTCATGAATCAATATTATAAACCTCTTTTGTCTGACTGTAAATAATGTTAACTTCTCATCCCAGGAATTCAGACAGAAAAATTCTTTGACAATTTCAGAAAGACAAGGGTATTCCTGAAATATTTACAAATGGAACAACTTGGAGATCGAATCACTGAGGTTAACAAAGCAGCAAAAAATGTGCAAAGAGGTAAGAAATTAATGAACCTCATTAAAAATAAAGTAAAATTCATGTTTAATTTTTGTCTTTTGAGAGATTTTTATTAATTCAAACATTATTTTTAATGGATATACATATTTGAGTAGACACTCCATTTATTTTAAGCAGTATTTATTTCATCTACTGGCCGACATACTTGAAAAAACTTAATGAAGAAAATGTGCCCTCTGGCAAGATCAAATGGTGGTTCCTTCTGCAAAGGGGGACACAGGTTCAAATCCTGCCAGAGGGCACATTTTCTTGATTAAGTTTTCTCAAGTACATAAGCTGGTAGATGAAATAAATACTGTGTAAAATAAATGGAGCATCTACTCAAATATGACTATCTTATATTAAGCGTATGGTGGCAGAAACAAGAAGAAACAACAGAGGTTTAAAAAATAAATAATTGTATTAAAAAATACAATGAATGGTGAAGTAGTGTGAAAGTCTCTCATTGAAAGAAAGAGATAAATAAAGCCGACTGCAGAGGTTTACGGTAGGAGAGGAAGTGTGAGTCATGATTTACTGCAGCAACAGGTTTTGGCATATTGTCCTTGGAGATGTGAGGACAGTTGTCTTTGGGTGTAGAGGTAGCATTTTGACGAGTGTGTAAACCATGGCTGTTGTGCTGACCAACTGCTGAAGATGTCTCTTTGATGGGCTTTTATGTCCTTTCATAGGCTTAGATCAGCTCCAATTCCTATTTCACTTCTTTAGGTGGGAGTGGGTGCTATTGGGTAAAAAATTGGATTGTATTCTTTTTTTTGTGGGGGTGAGGAAAGCAGAAGGTGTGTGCAGAACTGATGCACACTTGATGGAATTTTGAGTTGTGATCGGATAATTGTGTTTTACCAGTTTTGAAATTAGAGAGACAGTTTTTGAGCTCAAGGGAAAATTTGATTCTAATTAATTGGTAGAATCAAAAGATAGTCTGAACAAGATGAATGCTAGAGACTTAAGTCTGGCTATGAGAATTTGGTTCCTGGAGGAATATTGTGGGGGACTGTTTTTGGATGCATAAAGAACAAAATGTTGGAGTAGAAGTGGTAAAATTTGATTGTGGATTCTGGCAGTGATTTGTGACTATTTGCTATCTAATCTTTTTCTACCTACATCACCCATCAAAGAGACATCTTCGGTCAGCACAACAGCCATGGTTTACACACTTGTCAGAATGCCACCTCCACACCCAAAGACAACTGTTCTCCCATCTCCAAGGACAAACATGCCAAAGCACGTTGCTGCAGTAAGTCATGACTCACACTCCCTACCGTAAGCCTCTGCAGCTGGCTTTACTTATCTCTTTCTTTCAATGAGAGACTTTCACACCACTTCACCATTCATTGTATTTTTTTAATACAATTATTATACATTACAAATTAAACTAAGCACAACTGATTATGAAAAATTTTCACAAATTTTGATGTCATTGTGTGGCCTTTTTTTATCAAATCTGTGAATTTATTTTGCACATGCTAAATTTTGAAAATAACACCATATAAAATTCACTATTTTTTATCCTTAATGTTGAATGTGTTAAAATTATTCAAATATTAACAAGAAAAATCTCAAGTTGATTTTAAAAATTGCCACAAAACTTTGTTGTTTTATTTAAGATGGAATGATCTATCATGACATGTCTCTAATTTGTATTTAGATACATTGTATTTAATTTTCAATTTTTCTAGTTGAATTGTTTACGCTATATTGCATATGATCCATTATTGAAGATAATTTGGTTACTATAAAAGTTGTATTTTATATGAATTCTACCTTAGGAAAATTGAGATGTAGTATAGTATCAATATCATGTATTCAGAAATTCATGAGACCCTTGCACTAGCCCTGCATGCAGGAGTTTTGGACAAAATATCAGATCACCCAGGTTGGCCAATCAACTTTGCTAGTCAAAATTGGGCTCCTTTCCCCAGAGCTAAAGTCACCGTTGAAAGTAAAGGAATTTTTATTTGGTAAAAAAAACCTTATGAAAAAAAAAGTTCAAACAAATGTTTGAGGTAACTTTTAATTTATATGGGCACACAACAAAGAGAGTTGACATCAGTTGAATTTAAGAATAAATGATAAATTTATTGTTAATACAAAATAATGAATGAATTAAGTGTATTTTGTGCCAAATGATGGCCAATAAAATGCGTGTAAATTATCAATGTAAATGAAATATGCCCTTTTACAATAAAAATTATAATGCCGTTCCTCAGAAAATAAAATTACATATAGAATGTAGTAAAGGTGAAAATACTTCTTTAAACAGTTTTCAAAGAATTGGTGCAATTTTTGAAGCAAAGTTCTTGGTAACAGCAAAGAATAATTATACCAGCCGAAAGACAATTCGTTGTTGTGGGAACAACTTTGATGTTCCTTTCAATTTTCATCTGGTGGTTGTCAAATTTCATCTGTATTGTTTTTCTTTCTGGACCAGAGTGACCTGTGTTTTAGCAGAAAATGTTTGTTGACTTCCTTAATTAAATCCAAGACTCCCTTTTATAACCTGCAGGTAGGCTCTGAATTCACTTCTCAGAATTTGGAGGGAAACCTTTTTATTGGATGAAAAACAAATGCAGCTCTTTTCCCACAAATGTAACAAAATTAGTTTTGAAATACAAAAATTAAGCAAGAGGCCAACGCAAATGACACACACTCAAGCAGCTGAAATTTCTTATAAAAGGGAAAAGATTTAAAACTATATAATATTAAAGAAAATATAATGAAGCAGCCAATGGCTATACTGAAAGAGAACTTTGCAGACTGTTTTGAAAATTTTATGTATCACATTTATATACATATATGTATATATATATATATATATATATATATATATATAGCTACAATCTACATTCAACATCATGATGTTTCCTCTTACAAAGGGTGGTTAGTTGATTTGAACCTTTTAAAACATTTATTTTACAATCTACATTCAACATCATCACTTGATAAGACACCAAAGGTGTTGAAACAAAATGGCTATTTTTGTAGTGATTTTATAAGATATTTATGTTATAATTTTTATATATATATATATATATATATATATATATATAAATGTGTCTTATTTTAATATTATTTAGGTTATTTGTGATATTTTGATCTATATGTGCATGGATTGTCATTCAGTTTGCCTTACAGTAATGGCAAGTCAACCTACAAGAGAGTTTGACCATTGTAAATGATGTCACTTCTGCTCTCTCATAGGTTGACTTGTCACTTGTCAAAATTTAGTGAAATTTGCACAAATACATGCATACACACATATGTAAATAATTAATAATCCTCACATGCATTGGACATTATACAATGAAAATTTCAAACCAAAATATATCTCATAATATGTAAACTTATTGATGTCATGTCATATGAGACTAAAAGTCAAAAATTTTTTTCCACTTTCTTGTCCAGTGGCACGTGGATTTTTGGCTCGTAGACAATATAAGCGTATGCAAGAAATCAGCAAAAAACATGCAGATGAGATAAAGGAGCTTATTGCCCAAATAAGTATTGTTGGAGAAGCGGCCTATGAGCAACAACAAGCAACCATCAAATTTGATAAATACAACAAAGGTAAATAACAAAACCCCAATAACCTATTTGGCAAAATTTTCAGTATCTATCTATCTATCTATCTATCTATCTATCTATCTATCACTATTTTGATATCTCTTTATTCAAATTCAAATCTGTTTGTATCTATCTATCTATCTATCTATCTATCTATCTATCTATCTATCTTTTCATGTCTCTGTATTTCTGTTCATATTGCCTTTCTACCCACTGGCTTTTATTTCTTATGAAAGTTAACTGACATGAGTACATTTACTGTAACCATTGGTATCAGTCTTAAGTTAATGTCTGGCTGCTGTTAGATGTCAAATCTTGGGCATGACACATTTGTAAGAAAATAATTTCTAATTTTTTCCTCTTTTGCTTAGTTTGAATTTAATGTAGGTCATATTCAATCGGTTGATCAGGATAAAGCTCTCAAGCCTTTATTTATTTTAATTTTTTCGAAATTCCCTATTGGTTACCCAAATTGACATACACTTGATGAAGGGCGGAGAGTACAATGGCCAAATGTTGTAATAATAACAATAAAGATGAGGACAATAGTCTGCATGTAAATAAGAATAACACCACATTCTATAAATTCAAACAGAAATTATATATATATATATATATATATATATATATATATATATATATATATATATATAAAAAATTAGAGAAACAACTGATTCTCTTACCTTGGTTTCAAGCTTTCAGTGTCTTCAGGTGATTATGGTTAATTGATTTCTTACCACTTTATTTTTAAAAAAATTAATGAATGCTTATTATTTAAAAATAAATAAACACATGATATGATGTGTGATAGAAGGGGAGGAGAAAAGCAAGGGTATTGGAAATGTATCAGTGGGGGGGGTTAAATGAAATGTACATACTTTCTTTTTATCTTAGTTCACATGAACACAAAGGGAACATTTTGTTGTGTATGCAACAAGTCATAATTTCTGATTTCTCATTCAGAAGTTGTTTTTTGGAGTCTGGTAATATTATTATTGCTAACTTTTCTTGTTGACAAAGGTTGCTGATATTACTACAAGTGTTGTAAGGTTTGGCTTTTTTTTTTTTTATAATTTTCAAGTTTACAATTGGATCTTTTTATTTATTTCTTTTAATTTCCACACATGGTTGGCTAGTCTGGTAGAATTCCTAAGACTGTCTAGCTTGAATGATGACTTGTGATTATACCACCTCTTCTTGAAGCTACCTTCAGTACACCCTATGCATATTTTGTTTTGGCCATTTGTATCTTTTAGCTTTGTAAATTACTGCTTCAATTTTGCAAACTCCATCTAATGGACATCTAATTTTATTTTTACATTTTCATATTTCACTGTTAACAATGTTTTGCTGCATGTTTTGAAATCTCAGGCGTTTTGTCTTTTTATTGTGGTTTCTAAATTACTATTACAGTTGTAGCTTAATTTAACTGTGTTTTTATCAAATATTTTATGTAATTTGGAATTTTGGAGGGAAATGTTTATTAAGTAATTTGAAAAATATTTTATGTAATTTGGAATTTTGGAGGGAAATGTTTATTAAGTAATTTGAAAAATATTTTCCCTGTTTTACATTTGACGTCTCAGTTAAAATGGGAGTTAAACCAAATTTTTTTTTATTTCCTTGAATTGTTCTCCATTTGTTTTATGCCTCTCTTCTTTTAAACTCCTTTCATATTCTTTCTTTTTATCTTCGAAAATTATTTTACTAGAGGAATTTCTAGATAACCTGAACTCTATTCCTTTGGGGATTTGCTTTATTATACTTGCAGGGTGGTTGGATCTAACATTCACATATCTTAATTTTGTGTTGGGTTTCATCTATGGGGAGACAATGCCAGTTTGTAATTCTACATCCAAATATTTGACAATTTTCTTATTCATATCAACTTCTATTTCAAAGTTGAGGCATTTGAAGTGTTTGAAAAGTGCTTTTCTTATATTGTCATTTGTTTTTCAGTTGTTTGGCACTATCTTTGTGACCTGAAAGCAATCGTCAGGCCTGATGATTGAGTTTAAGCATGAAACAGACTGTCACCTCTGGGTGTTGACTTCAATGTTCACTTTTATATTTACATATGCTCTATCACTGATATTGAGCAATTTAGTTCATAAATATAGCATACCTCTTTAAATCTATATTTTATCACACACACACACACACACACACACATATATATATATATATATATTGTGTATATTTAAGGAGCATTTTTTAATTTTACAAAAAATCAATGGATATTGTTTTTAAGAGTTTTTTATTTTATTTTTTCTGAAATTTAGATGTACTCAGATATTGGGCAATTTGCATTTAAATATGTACCAAAATCCAGGAAAATGGCATAAAATATATATTGAAAGTGCATTGAAGTTGCAAAAGATACTTTCCAGAAACTAAGCATAATTTAAAAAAATAGAAAAAATTTATTAGAAACAAAGAAAAAAGTACTGAACTCTTAATGGTATGAAAGATATATATATAGATATGTATAAGTGTTATTATGATTCTATCTCTTGTGATCTCCTCGGTATTTACAACTGTTTTTATTTTGAAATTTTTGATTATGTATCTTCACAATTAATATTTTATTACTAGTTTTTATCTTACTAGTTGTTGTAGCATACCTACAGATGGTAATGGGTATGCCCTCATTCTCATAAATACAGTAATGAATACTGTATGTGTTGGTCTGCGGTCTGCAGTTGTAGATTCAGTGTGGAATTCACTTGACTTACTTCTAGCAGTTGACTACCTCTTCTATGCACTGCTGATGAATCTTATATATGTTGTTCTTGTCTTAAGTATTATCATTCATTACCAACTTCATTTGATTATTCTATTCAGTAACCTTCCCTAAGTTACAACACTATTGTTGCTTTTTATCCCAGCACTTTGGGTCAATATACTCTTCATCATTACTATTATTTTATTACTAGTTTTATTCTATCTTATTATTAATGCTTTTTAATCAACATACTGAGTGTCTTCTATCCTTATAGATGTTCATTCATTTATTATTCCTTATTCAATTATTGTTTTTATTAACTTATTAATGAGTAAAAAAACTATGGAACTGAACATTACTTTTTTTTTTCAGACACAAATAAGAAACAGGAAAAGAAGTTAATTTCACCCAGTAAAGTGAAGGTAATTCAAACAGCCATCTCTTGTTTTTCATAATTAATTGGTAATGATGCTTGTATATAGATGAGATATTGCAAATATTCACTAACTTGCAATATCACCCATCTTCAACCGGGTCTTTCATTATTGGGAATTTTTGCCGTTCATTTGGAACAGTTTAAGTTTAAAGTCAGCCCACTCGAAAATCAATATTAGTAACAATGTTTGAATGGTGGGACACCCTGAAAATGTAGCTGTATAATAATAAATAATAGTAATTGTAATAGTTTAAACTATTTATTTTTATTAAAGTTTTTATGAAAGATATATATCCAAGAATAGATAGTAAATAGTAAAACGTTGCTGAGAGTTATAATGGACAGGAAGTAGTGGAGAGCCATTGTCGCCAACAGTTTGGACTGAAGAATTATCTATCAAACGAAAAAATTTCATTGAAATCAGATGAAAACTGTAGAAATGCAAAAACAACATCCAATCACACACACACACACACACACGCACGCACACACACACACACACACACACACATTTTGAGAATTATAGATATAGATAATTTGTCTGGTTACTTTCATAATCTGTTAAGACTCTTTTAGAGAGATAAATGCAAAACAATCTTTCACAGATTATGCAAAAGCATTTGGTTAGGTATGACACAAAAATAATCTACACCTGTATAAATGAGATGTTGCGAGCATTTAATAATATTTTCTCTGATTAATTTAATTATCTGTTAAGACTCTTACATATACAAAAAGATATCTACCTATGTTTCACAGATTACACAAAAGCATTTGATTAGATATAACAGTCAGTTATGTGCCATGCATGATACATGCTTAGGCAATCATGTATCTTTTGATACATGACTGATGAGGCAGATTTTTTCCAGCAGTAAACTAGTTGCCATCCAAAGTTATAGAACCCAGTCTGCTCTGCTATTTATACATAGCTGTGGGAAGAAGAAGAGAATTCATACATTTCCCAAATCAACATACTGAGTGTCTTCTATCCTTATAGATGTTCCTTCATTTATTATTTCTTATTCAATTATTGTTTTTATTAACTTATTAAATTATTTCACATAAGTGAATGTAATAGATTTGACTGGAATTCAAACTCGGCTCTCTGATTCCTCAATCCAAGCCGCTATCCATTACTCTACCATGACTTCATTAGGTATAACACTGTTGTGGCCTTGTTAGGGCCAGAAATAAAGACACAAAATGAGGAATTGAGTTAGAGAAATATATTAACAGAAAGAGTAATACAAACATATACAAACTAGAGTGTTACAGCAAGAATGTTCAGTCTAATTATCAGAACTGAGTGTTGGAAACTTCTTTCTCCAAAAGGCAGTACCTGCTCCTATTTATAGCTGGGAGAGTCCATGCGTGCATGGGTAAATTACCATAACAAACACAAAAACCTATTTGAACTGCTAGGATAACTCAATTCATGCGTGAAAAATATTAGAATAATCTGCAACATTTACTGGGAATAAACTGTCTGCATTCAGATAGGAAATGAGTTAAGCAGATACACAAAAATAAATAAGGACACATTTTCTCACTGGATTTATTAAATGATACAGCAAGACAATCATGAAAAAATTAGAGGGAGTTCAATTCTCATTGGGTGTTCCATACTTTCAGCCTTGTGCCACATGTAAGCTACACTTAGAAAATCACAATAAAAAAACTTGAAGACCTACAAGGATTTAATATTGGAAGATAACAACATAAGATTCACAGATGTCATTGTGTTAATGGTAGACTCAAAAGTTAAAAAATACAAGAACTCCTAAACAAGCTAGCAAAGAAAATTGAAAAGAAATGACTAACCATTAACTATAAGAAGACAAAAGGTATGGTTGTCAGCATCTTAATGTGTGAGCCTCGAACTGGTGACATCATAATCAAACCACATACATAAATTCAACTATCTTGGTAGTAACATATTACAGAAAATGTGACACAGAAATTGGAAGGTGTATTGATGTAACAAAAGATACTTTCCAGAAACTCAGCAAAATATAAAGAAATAGAAAAATTAATTAGAAACAAAGAAAAAAGTACTGGGCTGTTAAATATGGCAGTGAATGTTAGACAATTTCATCATAAATGAAGAAAAAAAAACTTGCAGCCACGAAGATGTGTTTCTACAAATGTATGCTGAGCATACTATGGACTGAAAATGTGGACAAAGAGGAAGTGTCAAAGAAAATGAAAACTAGAAGGGTACAGACAGAAATAAGAAAGAAATGGATTAATTTTCTGGGACACATTATGAAGAAAGAGGGCCCGGAGAATTTAATACACATAGAACATATTGAAGGCAAGAGAAGCAGAAGAAAACAGTGATGATTATATTGTTATGATGATGGTTGGTGATTTTATAGGATACTGATGATGATATTGTTATGATGATGGTTGGTGATTTTATAGGATACTGATGATGATATTGTTATGATGATGGTTGGGGGTTTTTATAGGATACTGATGATGATATTGTTATAATGATGCTTTGTGTATTTTTTATAGGACACCGATGATGAATTAAGTGAAGGGGAAATCATGGAAGATGACTTCACCCAAAAGGCACTGGGCAAATATTTTGAATCTGAGAGGAGGAGTCGATATGGACCAGCTGGATCTCCTAAAGCAACAATCAATTGGTTTGTAGAAACACAAATGAATGAAGTCAAGGCTCCTTCCGGGGAATTTGCACCTTGGTTTCATGGTGTGATAAGTCGCAGGTATGCAATTTCATGTTCATTTTATAAGAAGAATAACATAAATTGAATCAGTGTGTCTTTTCTTTTCATTCTAAAATGCTGCTACAGCAAACCACTACTCTATGGCTTGGTATTTCTTGTGTGCAAGAAACAATTATACCATGCCAAAATGCCCAAGTAACGATTATTATGCTAGCTTATTGTTGACTTCAATTTCTAGAGTGTACTTGAAAATAAGGACATGCTGAAATAACTGAAGTATTCATTTATAAAGTCTTTGCTTCTTGGACTGTATCCTGAGATTGATTTTAATAAAACTAAAATTATTAATTTTTCTTTAAGATATTGCACTATGTGTATTTTTAAGTGGGCACACATTGCTACCGAATGTGACACAAGGTCAGTTTAAAGTGGGCTTAACAGCAATACCATGTAAAAATTGCTCAAGCCCCATCAGCATTTCTCCTCAGGCACTGAGTAATGACCCCAGTCCCTCCCAAAAGAGGGATACTTCCTGGGAGGTGATGGTCCTTGGGGTTTGAGCTTAATATTATTTTTAAACTTTCTTGGCAAAAGTACCAGAGAAAGATTTTATTCCTATGTCTTGTTTTACAAAGAAATAATGCATCTATATAGGTTGGTTGATTTTGTTTGTGTCACCCAGTGAGGATTGAACTTATTACTCAGTTGGAACAATCAACCAGCCTAGCTTTGCTAAATATTACCCCATGCTGGGACACCCTAATTAATGCAAATAAAGTAATGGTTTTTATGGTGATTTTCTAAGCATAGCTTTGATGTGGCACAAGGCTAAAAGTGTGGGGCACCCAGTGAGGATTAAACTCCCTATTCAGTCGTAATTGATTGAGTGAGACAAGCTTACTAACCATTACACCATTATACCACATCAAAGTTTCCAAATAATAGTTATTATGCTAGTTTATTATTATTCAATTCCTACTGTGTAATTGAAAATAAGGATATTCAAATTTACCTAAATTATTCCATTTATAAACTCTCTACTTCTGGATCCAGACTGAGATTGTTTCTTACTGGTTGTCCCACATTCATGGCCTTTTGCCAAACTAACCTAGGCTTAGTCAATGTCCAAGCTATTGACCAGCAGCCAAAGACCATGGAATATGGTGTGAGTTACTCTCTGTCTGTCCACAAGGCCCTCAATTTTCTTTTTAAATTCTTGTCCTTCTAGACCAGACACCACCCAAAGCTATAAGACCCAAACTGTCTTATTATTTACCCATAGCTAGGGGAAGAAGAAATGGATGCATACCTTTCCCAAGTGTATTAGTGCATAATTGAATGTAATGAACTCAACTGGAATTTGAACTCAGCTTTCTAATTCCTCTATCTGAGCCTCTATGTATTACTCCACCAGTGTATAAAGATAAATATTGAGAATTATTCTAAGTTCTTGAACAAGACATTTTTGAATGGTACCAAAACTTGTGAGGTAGGTTGTTCACTGTTTTTTTCTGTCTCTCTTGCCTTCAATATGTCCTGTGTGTATCAAATTTTCTAAGCCTTCTTTTCTAATTAGCTGCCCTAGAAATTTCAACTGTCTCTTAGTGATTTTATAATGAAAACATTGACCTGTATAATAAAATCTGACATAGTGTAACTATCTATTTTTATTTTCATATTAACATAGAATAATAATGTCCATCCATCCACATATTTATTTCATTTTAATTTGGAACAAGAAAAATAAAAAAAAACAAGTTCTTTATGTAAACACCTAATGATATTAATTATCTTTTTTTTTCCAGGGAAGCAGAACGCTTATTGAGCGATTGTGAAATTGGTTGTTATTTGATTCGAGTCAGTGAAAGTCGATTTGGATATTCTCTGTCTTTCAGGTAAACTAATTAAATATATTCACATATTCTGCATTAATATTTCAGTTATTTTCAGCCATTATAAGATCTGAAATATTTTATTTCAAACTTTTATAATGTTGGAACTATTTTATTCCTAGCCTTTATAATTCTGGAAGTATTTTATTCCAAACTTTCATAAGGTTGTAAATATTTTATTTTCAGCCTTTATAAGGTTGGAAATATTTTATTCCCAGCTTTTATGAAGTTGTAAATATTTTACCTGTTTTACAAGCAGCTTTAGTATTTCCACCATAAAAAATATCAAAGATATATGTGTCCTTAAAATAGGATAAAAGCATCAAAATCTTAATTTAAAGTAATAAATCTATTTAAAAGACATAAAAGTTTATATGAAGACAAAAGAGATTGTGTACATAACAATGCACTCAGTGAATAAATTGCTCATTGTAACAAGTCTGACCATAGTTTTGATTAAAAAATGCAGCTTCAATATAAATTGAATGCACATTTCTAAGACAAATTATATAGAAAGTGCTTTGATTGCAAGATCATCTTGAGTAAGTTTCTGTCTAGGTTCCTATATTTTACTTTTCTTGGTAGATCCTCCATTATCACAATATGGGACATTTAATAAAATTGATATCAACAAAAACAAATTGAAGGAAATTAGCTAGGCTACATACCCAGACACATCTATAAAAACAGAATGTAGAAAGCACTGTATGGCCATTTCGTCCTTTTTAGGACTCATCAGCAGTGTGCATCCACTACCAAGAATTGACCCCAGACCATTATGCTACAATGCAAGCATTATACCACTGGGTCAGTAGGCTTTGGTGATGAAGAGGGAACTAACTAGACTCAATATAGTGCAGATACTTCTAATCCTAGTTTTGATACTCATCCAAGCATACATAACCCACTGGAACTGGCCCCAACAGCAATGTCATCTTTCACCAAGCCACTTCATCCAGAGCACTAGAAGCTGGATCAAGCATAGGTTCATAAGTGATAGAAATTTTTGAGATTTGAATAATTTCTCATAATAATTCATCGAGTCTAGAACAAGAATCCTCAACAAAATGCAGAAAGTACTGTATGGCCGTTTCATCCTTTTTGGGACACATCAGCAGTGCACATCCGCTATTGAGAATTGAACTCAAACCATTGCAATACAATGCAAGTATTATGCCAATGGGCCAGCAGGCCTCAGTGACAAAGAGGAAAACTAACTAGACTCAATATAGTGCAACTACTCTTAATATATATTAAAAGCTGTAAAGAATCCTATTACACTGATGCCCTGTAGATTTGATGAAAATATTTCTGGAATCCTGTTACTCCCTATTAGATGTGCACATGCTGTAGCAGTTATCAGCATGGAAAGTGGTACTGGCATGCCAAGTTTCAGTTGAAGCTGTTGCATTCACTTTCACACAAATATCCTTCAAAAGGTATGAATCCTTCTCTCCTGCCTCTCAGGCTAAGCTGGTTCTGTTAGCCTTGGTTGGAAACCAGTCTAGGAGAAGAACAAATCTGAATTCAGTACCTACTTGCTACAGAAACTACAGCATTAATGTCAACTATGGCATAGCTGTGACCCTATACTCAATGGGGTAGTCAACAAGATTTACATTCACTGCATACATACTCCCTTTTCTTCTTCTTCTTCTATGTTCTGTTACTCTTCAGGGATGTAGGCAGTCATGGATCTCCACAATTTCCTATCCCTTTTTGCCATTAGCAACATTTCTCTCTTTGCAAAGAATCCCCCCGCCTCCAGTCCCATCATGCATTCACACAAGCTTGTCAGGTAGATTGCCTGCTGTTTTTCCCCACCTCTCTCTCTCTTGCTCTTGATATGCCCTGTCAGAGTTAAGTTTTCTAAGCCCTCCTCCCTCATAATTTGTTCAAGAAATTTCACCTGTTTTTGATTTTGAGTATAGGTGTTATTTTTGTTATCAAACCAGTGTCTTCAAGCGGCAGTCACAAAAGTTAAAACAGTTAAAGGTCATAAAAAAGACAATATGTATTCCTAGCTTTTAATAAGTTTTCTTTTAGTTACTCTTTTTAATCGTTTGTGCATATTTGTTATTTAATGAGAATGGAAGATAAATTTCCCATTAGTATTTGGTCTTTGTATTTTTGGCAAATTAACATGATATTATAATTACTAAATTATTCATGTTAAAATATACATCAGTTAATGTTCTTTAATTGGTCATTGCTTTAGAGCAGTGTTTCTCAACCTTTTTAAGCAATGGCACACCTAGGAGAAAATGAAAATATCATGGCACACTTAGCAAAATTTTTAAAAGCTATACATTTAAATGATATTAAATAAAACCATAGATTTAAAGAAAATTCACACACAAATATGAATTGACTTTTATTGATGTTTTTATTCAACTATTTGTGCAGCTTATTTAGTGTGAAACCTGTGCCTGTTTTTTTTTTTTAGAAATTTCTTCAATGTTTGGTCAAATGTGTAATAAGCAGACTCTCATTTCTTCTTCAGTTGAGTGTTGTCTTTCTTGCTTCTTATTTTTGATGTTATCTACAGTTGAGAAGCCATATCTCATAAATAAGAAGTAGAAAATTGCAATAAAACTGATAAAACCTTTTTAGCTAATGTGGGATAAAAAGTTTAATAACATTCATTTATTCAAATACTAACACTATATCATTGCTACTTCCACACACACACATATATATGTATGCCGTGACAATATTTCATGGCATGCTTAAGAGGATTGTGCAACACACTAGTGTGCCATGGCACAGTGGTTGAGAATTGGTAAATATATAAGACAATTTGGAAAATTTCTACTGGGACGTGCATTGTCAATAAACTGGTCTCATCAGAAAAGATAAAATTTTTTTATTTCATTTTTTTTTTACAATATTTTGGAAGGAGAAGAATTGTACACAGATTAAATATTTTTCAGAGATATCAACAGATGCCGACATTACATGATTGACCAACTTTCAAATGGAAAATATGTGATAATTGGAGAGCCAAAACCTCATCGTACCCTCTCTGATTTGATAGAATACCACAAAAAGGTACATTTGATTTGTCTTCTTAGTTTCCCAATAAAATGTATTCTCAATTTTCAATTACTTCTTTGTGTTAACCAAATTCAACTTACACTGACAGTAAAACTTTAAATCTATACCTATGTACAGAGACACGACATGCATAACTTCATCCAAAATTTCCTTACAGACTCCAGTATAAACACAACCAATGTTTACCTATGAACTCCAATATAAACATGACCAATGTTTACCTATAGACTCAAATATAAACATGAGCATTGTTTAATTATGAACTCCAATATAAACATGATTATTGTTTACTTATGGAGTCCTATATAAACATGACCATTGTTCACCTATAGACTTCAATATAAACATGACCATTGTTTATTTATGGACTCCAATATAAACATGACCATTGGTTATCTATGGGCTCTAATATAAACATGACCATTGTTTACTTATAGACACCAATATAAACATGATCATTGTTTACTTAGGGACTCCAATATAAGCATGACCATTGTTTACTTATGAAATGTGATATAAACATGACCATTGTTTACCTATGGGCTCTGATATAAACATGACCATTGTTTACTTATGGACTTCAATATAAACATGGCCATTGTTTACCTATGAACTCTGATATAAAGATGACTATTGTGTACCTATGGAGTTCTATATAAACATGACCATTGTTCACTTATAGACTCAAATATAAACATGACCATTGTTCACCTATAAACTCCAATATAAACATGACCATTTTTACATATGGACTCCAATATAAACATGACCATTATTTACCTATGGGCTCCAATATAAACATGATCATTGTTTACATATGGGCTCCAATACAAACATGATCATTGTTTACTTAGGGACTCCAATATAAGCATGACCATATTTTACTTATGGACTGTGATATATACATGACCATTGTTTACTTATGGGCTCCAATATAAACATGAACTGTGTTTAAATATGGACTCCAATATAAACATGACCATTATTTACATATGGCCTCCAATATAAACATGACCTATGTTTACCTATTGAATCAAATTAAAAACCCTGTTTCAACATTCACTGTGGTTGATTTGTCAGCAAGGTGACATCTTGATAATATTGACCTGAGGATATGATCCCTGTATGTGGCATCATTGGGAAGTGCTTGAAAACAATACCATTCTGAGTAAAATTGAGTAGATGAAACTGTTTGGAAGCCATCATTGGTTGTGCTAGCATGAAGTCACAAGTCATTGTAATCAATGTTTTTGAGCGTACTGATATTGTTCAGCTACTGCTCTTGCTAGTTTATGCACTTTCCTAGAAACTATAACAAAAATTTGCTCAGCATAGTTACAGTATAAACTATAGGTTACCTATATTGTTGGTCACTTGAAATTAGGAAATCCACTTTCAACTGTGAATTGTGATTGTACTAATCAAAGAAATGAAACCACCATATTGAACTGGCTTATAAGAGGAAACAGGAAATTATATGATGACAGATGTAGCAGAGTATGTCAAAGTTAGTCCAAGAATAGCAGTTAAGTCAGTAAAGTGGCTGATGATTATGGATGATTCCTACTAAAAGAAATATTAGAATTTATTGTCCATAAGTTTCTTGGTTGTTTGAACTCTCTTTTCTCTGGGAGTCCCATACACAGGATTCCTATTATATGCAGAACAATTTTTCAACCATAACATTAGTTTTCTGTTTTTCTATGACTTTCTTTTTAAATTCAAATATATTTTAGTAAATAAATAAATAAATATTTTTTCTTACTTTCCCAGGTCAAGATATCCAACTGGAAACATCTACTGAAAAATCCGTGTCCACAGGTAAAAAGTGTGAAAGGCAAATGTATGAAAGGGCAAGTTTTTCTTTTCATAAGACATATATATATATATATATATATATATATATATATATATATATATATATATATATATTTAGAGAGAGAGAAAGAGAGAGAAAGATTGTCCATGTATGCCTTTTACTGAATGTAGCTATAGTGGACAAAGAAAGAAATTTGAAAAAGTCATAATAATAATATTATTTAATGTAAAAATCAGAAAAATATATAATATTATAATAATATTATTTAATATCACAATAATATTTTTATTTAATATTATAATAATATTATTTAATGTAAAAAAAAAATCAGAAAAATATATATTATAATAATATTATTTAATATCACAATAATATTTTTATTTAATATTATAATAATATTATTTAATATTAAAAATCAGAACAATATATAATATTATAATAATATTATTTAATATCATAATAATATTATTTAATAATAAAAATCAGAACAATATATAATATAATAATATTATTTAATGTTAAAAATCAGAACAAAACTATTAATGAAAGATTAAAAAAAGAATCCTTTATTTTTCATCAAGAAATGACACAGTTCTGATTTTAAACATTTTTCTCATCATGCTTCCATTTTGTCAAATGGCTGAATAATATACAAAAATATTAATATTGTTATAACGTTTTCAAATTTCTTTCATTGGTCTACTATACTGACATATATATATATATATATATATATGATGAAATGAAGTACAAAGTAGGAAACAAATTTGAATCTAACATGTTTCACCCTTATTAAGGCATTGTCAGAGATTGAGAATAGAAATTAAAAAGCAAAGATAATATATAAACATATCTGAGGAATATTTAGGATGTTAAAGTGTGTGATAGTGTAAGAGTGTGTAAGTAAAGAAACTCTTGTGTGTGTAGGTGTATGTAGGATGGTAATGTTAATTCATGTAAGTGTACAAGTGTGCATGTGAGGGAAGTCTATTGATGTCATCCTTGTATTTTGTCACTGAAATGTAGCGATATGTTGCAAAATAATTTTGTATTTGGTTGGATTTTTATGTTTTCGTTTATGTGTATGTATGTGTAGGGAAAGTCTGTGGTCATGAACTCTGTGCAGGTTGTGGAAATGAAGTAAGATATTGTAATAATCTAGTTTTGGTTTAATTTAACGTGTAATTTAGAGAAATTTGTAAAATCCTCAATATTTTAGACATAAGTTAGACTCATGAATAATGGATCTGTAGAAAGATGGTGATATGATGTAATGTTTTAAATAAGTGTTTATAGTTGGTAGTAATGCTATTAGGTTGGTGCAAAAATAATGACGTAATAATGTCGTTTTTTAACGTATTTTTTAACGTCAAAAAACGACATTATTACGTCATTATTTTTGCACCAACTTAATATAAATATATTTTCAAAATATTTTCTCTTAAAAGGTTATGTTCTTTTTTAATTAGGCTGGCGTTAGTAAAATCAAAGTTATGTCCCACATCATTTTCATGTAAGTCAAGAGAGTTAGAATGTTTGTCTGAACACAAGTCTCTTTTGTGTTCATAGATCTAGGTTTTTAGATCACGTGATATCTTCCTCACATAAACATTTTTTCACTGTAGACACTTTGATAAATTTTAGCATTTGAAATGGTGTTTGTTTTATTTCTCTTCCTGATTATATGCCCAATTGTCTTGAAGGTGGTGTTAATGATCCTTGCTAATTTGGTTTAGTTGAAAGAGTGTTGGAAGGCAAGACTATGAATTTTGTATAATTTTTGGGAGTATTTGATTGTTTGGTTGTATGGATTTTTTTAGAGTTGAGGATGAAATGGTGTGGTTAGTGGAGAAGTTTGAATGTTTTTTCAATATATTCCTTTAAAATTTAATTTATCATTGTTGCGTATTAATAAGATGTTGAGGAAAGGTAGAGAATTGTTTGTTTCAAGTTTGTGTGTGAATTTAATGGTAGGTTCAACCTTATTGAATTTTGTCATGTTTAATAAATTTGTATCTTGGGGATAAAGTAAGAGGACATTATATATTTGCCTCAGGTAAGCAGAGCTGTTAGGTAAGATATGTTTAAAAGGGGCAGATCCTAAGAATTTTAGAAAGAGGCAAGCAAGAACACCACTGATATGTGACCCCGTGGTTAAACTGAATTTTTGTTTGTAGAAAATGTCATTGAATGAAAAGTAACAGTGGTTAGTAATTAATTTGCATATCTTAATAATTTTGTAGACAGGTAGAGATAGTTTTTCCTTGGATTTTTGAGCAGATTTCTTATTATATTAAGGCATTTCATGATTGGTATATTGGTATATAGTAATTTGAGGTGTAAACTTGTGATAGACATGTTAGTCATATTTATGTTATGTATTCTTTGTGTAAGTTGCCTGAGTGTTTAGTGTATAGTGTTGATGGTGCCTAGGAATAGAGTTTGGATTCTTGTGATGGCTAGCTAACTTATGTGGTACACTATTAATTCTGGACACAATGGGTCTAATGGTTATGTTGTGTTTATGTGTCTTCAGTAAGCCATATAGAGTGGGTATAGTGGGGTGATATTCTATTAATTTCAATCAAAATTTATTTTTGTTTTCTAAGTTTTCTTATTGTTTTGTTAAATCTATGTGTGTCAGGGTTTATAGTTTGTTCATGTAGGTGTTGTTGTCATTTAAGGAATTCTAGTTTTTCAATGGAGATGTTGGTGTCCATTATAACTATCCCACCTTCTTTGTTTGGAAGGGGTTATGATATTATGATTGTTCATGGATAAGTTTTGTAATGCCTGTATATATCTTCTGGGTATATATATGATTACATTAGTAACAAGTAGCAAAATCTTTATAAGGGGAGATAAGTTCAATTATTGCCCAGTTCACACTCCTACCCTGTTTTTGAAGAGGGGTAGAGTTTTATTCCTTGTTTCCTGTTTAGGATTGGGCTTCCAGTTCTTTGCAAACTTTTCTCATTCTCTTTCACTCCCAGTAGACCACCTTGCATCTTAGTGGCATTATCACCTTGTTTGGATTGAAATGATAAAAAATGGCTTCTGAATAACGAAGTCAATTTGAAAATATACTCAAGGTCTAAAAAAAACAAAATTGATATGTTTTGCTGTTTTATTTTAACTTCATCAGATAAAAAGATATTTTGATGAAGCTAAAATGAAATAGTGAAACATGTCAAATTTATAAAGGTTTTCCTACTTTGTTCTTGATATATGAAGATTTATATATTTTCCTATATATGTATATATATATATATATATATATATATATATATATATATATATATATGTGTGTGTGTGTTTTTAAGGAAATATCAAAAAGTTTTCAGAATTATATTTATTAAAGATGTACAAAAGGAAAACTATAATTAATATTTTTTGATACAGGTTTCATAACAAAAACTTCTGAAGACAATATATTCTTTTTACAGGTTTCATATCTACACTTCTGGAGACAATAATACTAGTCTTTGGATGTGTTTTGTCCAGAGTAAATTTGAAAATACTTAAGTGATAACAGCTTTTGAGGGCGAGAAAATATTGATATATTTTTTGTGTGTATATATATATATATATATATATATATATATATATATATATATATATATATATATAATGGATGTGTAGGTAGTGTAATGGTTAGCTGCTATGAACAAGAACTTGGCAAGCTGAGTTTGAGTTCTTGTCAAGTCCATTACATTGCACAAATACCTGTGAAAAAGTTATGAATCCATTTCTTCTTTCCCCAATTATGGATTAAATAGCAGGGTAGACTGAGCCCTCTATCTGTTGTTGGTAACCAGTTTAGGAAAAAGTCAACTCTAAATTCAAAATCATATGTAGTCCTATCAAAACATACTCTACAGACATGGAAAGGATTATGGAATTCATAATTAACTGGTGCTATGGACTCCATGATCTTGACTGAGGTTCCCGTATACTACACTATGTGGGGGTATGCTGAAAATTTATCACTTTTTCCTGCTTCCTAAAATTGGGTCAAATGACCAAACATCAGATTTTTGCAGAGGAAGAGCTTCTTAATCAAGTCAAGAACTTTTCAGCACCCCCCACACACTATATATATATATATATATATTATAATTATTTTTTAAAACTATGATTCCATCGCTATATATAAGAGTTCTCATGTTTCAAAAACAAAAGCTAAAAACTTCAATTTAATTAGAAAAATTAAATTGAATTAAAGTACCCAGCTCTGTTTCATCCTCAAGTGAATTTTGGAGTAACTAATCTTGAAATTCAGATTATTAACCTAACGGCTCTTTCCTATTTTTCTATATATTTTCACACACACACACACACACACACACACACACACACACACACACACACACACACATATATAGTTGAAATACCACTACATGCCTATCATGAAGACTCACGTTGTATCTCTCTGCCTATAGCTCAATTAGGGCTCATTTAAATACACACAGAATCCTACCAATCTCCTTCAGTACAAATACTCATAGAAAATACAATTTTACTAGCCTCATCCACACCTTCCAAGTCTAAATATAATGGAAGCATTAATAATAAAAAAGAAAAAGCCAACACTCAATAACACCAACTATGAACACTGCCAAAATATTCTGACCATGTTTGGAAAATAAAAAAAAACATTCTCATCACTATAGATACACATATATAAAAAATTGCATGTTCAAAATGTTTAAAAAAAAAACCTTGATAATCACTAATAGAATAAGCAAAGACATTTGGATATATAGAAAATTTGTACATTTTTTACACACCAGAAAATAAAATACTTTTATGAACACAAAAGAACTGAATCAAAAGCTTTATCTGTAGTACCTTATCAGTCATTGTTAATGAAACTTCTATAAAATATACAAATACAATATTATATATATATATATATATATATATATATATATATATATATATATATATATAATATAGAGCACAGTGACAAAAAGTATATTTATTATTAAGAACAAATGTATATTTATTATTAGTTTGTGTCTGAGGATTGTATGAAACCAATATTATACCAAACAGTAGGGAACAAATGTATATTTTATTATATATGTATATATATATATATATATATATATATATATCTCAAAAGCCTTGACCCTAAGAAAGCCACTGATTCAGACAAAATTCCAGTGGTTGTCCTTAAGAATATCAACCTGGAATTATCCCCACTGATTCTAGTGGTTATTTAGTCAGTGCTTGAAGGAGAAATCATTTCCAAGCTTGTGGAAGAATTCAAGCCGCATGCCTGGTTATCAAGTATATGGGTGAGTGATCTTCCCCCTCACAGTATAGATCTATCAGTCTCCTCAGTATCATCTGTAAGCTTTTTGAGGTTATAATCACCAACAAGTTCATCAGGCATCTAGGTAGGAACAACCTCCTGTGTGACAAGCAGTATGGGTTTCAATTGGCTTGATCCACTGCTGATGTCATGACTACCATTGTACACAGATTTAGCTAGGCTCTTGACAACAAACACACCTTCAGGGCCATAGCATTAGATATTTTGAAAGCCTTTGACAAGTTGTTTCACAAAGGTGTGCTATACAACCTCTCCAGCTATGGAATTACTGTAAGGGCCTTCTAATTATAAAATGATTCCTAACAGGTAGATCTCAGAAGGTAGATATTAACGTCCAATCCTTAAATTTCCTGTCAGTCAATGCAGGCATCCCACAGAGGTCACTTATCAGACCAACCTTCTTTCTAATTTATATAAATGATCTGCCTAAGAATATACTCAAATCATTTGTAAATACCTATACCAATGATATGACGATATATGGCTGCACCACTAAAACTCTTGATGATCAGAGATTGGCAGCTGACCTCTATTTTGATCTCACACTAACTTCTCAGTGGGGGGAAAACTGGCTGGTTATATTCATTGCCTTGAAAACCAAACTAGTTAGATTCCATCACCATCAGTGGTTAGAACCCTGAACTACTACCAGTTACGATGAACAGATGTCCTCTTGAGGAGGCACCATGACTTGAGAGAATGCTGGGCCTCAGATTCACATCTGACCTCAAGTGGAACTCATACATATGATCCATTGCTAAAGATACAGGTAAAATGGTCACTTCCCTGTACTACTCAAGTAAGTACCTGACTCCTCATGCTATCCTCTACCATTATAAGAACCAGATCAGGCTGGAAATAGAGTACTGTTGTCATATTTTCATAGTTGGACAGGAGCTGCCCAGTCTTCACTTTCCAGTCTTGATAGAGTCAAAATTGTCTCTGAGTCTTTGCGCGTGACAAATTATTTTCCACTTTCCAACCTCTCTCTTACAGGCAGAGTGTGGCAAGTCTCTCACTGCTCTATTGCTACTTCCATGGAAAGTGCTTGGATGAACTGCATTCCTTGGTTCCACCGGGCCTATCCTTTACAGCTAGGACCCCCCCCCATGCCACTTCCATAGTAGCAAACTACCCACATTCCCTCCATATTCAATTGGTGAGAAGTAAGTTCCACTTGAACAGCTTCTTCGACTGCTATGTGGAATAGACTTCCAGGAGGATGTTTTCCTGATTACTACAACATCAACCTGTTCAAGTCTAGAGTTAACAGTTATCTTCCTTCCTATCTGTATAAACTACCCATTAACATAACTCTCTAGTTTGATTGGCTCCTGGACCTTGTACAGGGTAAACCTTACTGTTTTTATATATATATATATATATATATATATATATATATATATATATACAGATCCAAATCCTTCTCACTTCTGTTGGAGGAACACTTCCTTGGTTAACGTACATCACTTCTTATTGCTGGCCATACTGGGCAAGATAGGGCTGAGATATCAGGTCAGATCATTGTGCTATCTTGCCTTAGACTGCCCTCTGGTCTTTTTTCATTGCTTTGGTGTCCACTTTGCTGGTCTTATAGACCATCTGTTGTCTCTGAAATGCGAGACATGGCCAGCCCATCTATGTTTGCACTTCTTGATAGTATTAACTATGTACTTCACTCTAGTCTGCTGTCAAATCCAAATATTGCACTTCCTGTCATGTAAACTGATATCAAGCATGATTTGGTTCATTTTATGTTGGGTCACTACAATATATATATATATATATATATATATATATATATATATATATATATATATATATATGTCTATGTATATAAATATAAATATGTAGTATATATATGCAATTTTTATGTATATTATTAATATATTATATATGCGCAATACTTATTGGAAAGCACTCAATATGAGTGATAGAGCTAACATATTTAGTTGGATTCATGTGAGTTTGTGACTCTGGGTTTCATGCCCTTTGCGATCGACAGACGAACTGATTAATTTTGAAATTTTGCATTTATTTTTTTTTTTCAATACATATTGTCCATCTTTTTTAGTGGTAATTCTTTTTAATTTATTAACCCCGATTTAGCTCTGTTGAGCGAGGTTCGAAACCAGTTAGCTAGCTCATTTTTTAGTTTTACTTTTTATCTGTTATCTTCATGAGTGGTAATAAAAATAATTTTTGTCTTTTTATGGCAGTCATATATATAATTAATACAAGTAAAACATTTGTCAATTAGCTGATTGATGTTACCTTTAGTATCCTGACCCCAGAGTTTTCTTTATGGACTCTCTGGAAATCATTCTGTCCACTCATCAATGTGTATCAGACTCACAATAAAAAATCTAATATTTTCTCTCTTTTGCAAGAAGAAAAAAAAAGGAGTGAGTGGGTGTTAAAATTTAATTAATTTGCTTTCTGTTTTTCTTTAGAAAAAACCTATACATTAATCGTTTGTTTTTCAAATTTTTGTTTACTAACACTGAAATTTTATTACAGCTGATTGTCCATATTTGGACATGGTTTTGTAATGTTTAATTCTGTAGTGAGTTTAGAAAAAATTTCTGATAGTTATTTTTAACTGCATTTCTACAGATGCCTTACTCTTCAGAATTTGAACACAAAGTGAAAAAAACAACAGATTCAACTTCTTCCATTTTGTATCGATGTTAGCATGCTTGATGTTTCTTTTTCTTTTTAGAAGTATTTAGATAGTGCAAGATCTAATATGTTTCTTTTAGGCTTGATGGCCCCCTACCAAAGGAAGTAAGCAGTTTTCACTCACCAAGAAGGAAAAGATTCCCTCACTTTATGATGACCTTGTACTTGACCGTCAAAGAGAACCTAAAAGAAATCGGGACATTCCATTGACCACCATTTACAGAATTGTCCATCAGATTCAAGAAAGATCAGCAGCTAGAACAACTGAATTTGTCAGAAAAATAATTCCTTCAATTTAAGTGACAAATAAAACTGACATTAGCATATGTATTAGGCAGATTTTTGGCAAGTATATGCAATATTATGGAAAACTCTTTAATCCAGTTGTTGGCTATAAAAAAAACTCTGATAAGCTGACTTTTTCTGCTTCTGATGGATAAACTTATGATCATGGATGACAGCTGTTAAATTGGCAAGAGAAAAGTAGTTGAAGAATTCTAGTCCTAAGCTTCCAATGAAGAAGTCTTCTATACAAAAGTAAAAGATGGCAATGAAGAACTCCAGGATACACATTGGAATTTGTGCATTCAATAAACATCTTCAAATATCACCAGAATCTCTTTATTTTTTACTCTGAAGCACTTTACTCTGATAGGATTAGAAGCACTATAGAAACGCTATCAGCACTTTGCTTACCTAGTAAATACATTTTAGTGACACAATATCAAAGGAAACTTTCTTAGGTCTAAAATGTTTTTTTACAAGTACTGAAAAGTTATGAGTTTAACCAAAGAGCCATAAAATTTACATGGTATTTTACATATTTACTGTACAATTGAAAACATTTGGTATATTAAATATTCTCAAGTTTCTTTAACCCTTTCAAAAATCCTGATGTTTGGTCATTAAGACATTGATTTAGGGAAATGAGTCAAGCTGATAACTTTTCATCAACCTTTAGAAGTGTCAAAAGCTGGAGTTCCTTTTGTCATTATTAATCAAAAGGATATGATATTGACAAAAAAAAAAAAAAGACTTACATCTCCAAAACCCTATCCGATTCCAAATTAAGTCTTTAAATCAGTTTAAAAAAACAATTTACATTTGATTAATTAATCTAGATACCTCCAAAAATTTTCTGCAAAAGAGCATACCATGATGAAAAAGGCCCTAAACTTGATAAAAAAAGTTTTATCATCCAAATGTTTATGTTATTATTAAGATGAAAGACTAAAGTATTTTTGATCATTTAATAAAAATGATCAAAAATACTTTAGTCTTTAGTCTTAAAGGTTTTTTAATCCTTTCTAACACATTCAAAATTTTGGTTAAAAATCTTGTTTTTCTTGTATCAGCAGGTGTGCCAAAGATTAATAATGGAAATTTAGCATGTTTTTCTTGCAGTAAAAACATTGTTTTGGAAATTCTTGAAAAAAATCAAATAATTGGTGGATTTTAATGAAATTTTCAGGATTTACAGTTTTGAAATAGAGCAAATATTTTGTTTATTGGGAATATTAAATTTAATCTGTTAGCTTGAAATTAAAACTAAAATAAAAACTTCAAGAAAGAATTTTCATTTTTAAAAATTCAACTTAAACTTTAGGTATCACATTTTCTGTGGTGGTACCTACATTAATCTCTTTGAAATTTCATGAAAAATTTTCTGATTATAATTGCTGATCCATTCTACAAACTTTTTCAGGTGTATTATCTATAAGGTCATCTCTTTTTTTTACTGAAAAATTTTGAGAAATAAAAAAAATGGTGATTAATAATACCTATGACCTGAAGACTTTGAGGTTACTCTCCTAGCTTGATGAAACCTGTATGTAATTAATTAAAGTAGATAGGTTCACCTATCATCTGCTTCACACTCCTCTCTAGTCTTTTGAACAGGAGTAGAGGCTTATCCCTTGTTTCCTGTTTAGGATTGGGTTTTTGGTTTAGGATTGGGTTTCCAGTTACTTCTAGAGTGTTCTCATTCACTTTTGCTCCCAGTAATCCCTTGCGTCTTTGTGGCATTATCGTCTTGCCTGGGGTGAATTGATTTAAAAAAACAGTAGGGCCAGCACTGCACACACTGTACTCCACTTGAGAAAACTCTGTTGCACAGGCCTGAAAGACCAACCCCACCAACATTCATAAAGCACTGAAGTGATGAAAAAGGTGTGAAAACAGCAGGTGGAAGATGTCACTGGTCCAGGTGTATGGTTTGTCTGATGTGAACCTCAGAAGTGATAAAACCTTTTGGCAACTCTTTAAATAATCCAACAGCATTTCCTAGGAACAACAGTGCTTACTCCATGTGGAGAGGGGTCTGGAAATGGTTGCCTAATCGAAGCTTGTTTCTGTTTTGTCCAGTTGAGCATCAACATTGCTGATCTCAGTGAAGTCCACTTCTTAGAAGAAGGCAGTCTTCAAGAACTCAATGTTAGTTACACTCTTTACTGGTCAGCCAGACCAAAATCTGAATGATGCCTGTCAGGGGTAGGCTTTATAATCAGAAACCCTATTGCCTCCAAACATGGAAACTCAACCAATGGATCATTTTGGCCACATCATGTTCCATCTACTTTGTAACAACCAGCATGCAATGCACTTCAGCATGTATTCTTCAACTCTACATGTAGAACCTGCATAAAAGATCAAGTCCTACACTAACCTGCACAATCTCTTGTAGAACACTACTGCAGATGACAAAATCTCCATCCTTGGTGACATCAACTCCAGAGTAGGCTGATGTAGTATATTGCTGCTGGGCTCAAATAAGGTGATGATCATGTATATATAAACTATATAAATATTTTGTGTTGCGACGAATGAGTAGAGTGAAGGAGAATAACAGAAGTTAGGATTGTGCACACAGGAATTGACGGAGACAAGTCTTTGGTGAACCTCTAGCCAGCCTCTCTGTCCAGATCAAGAATTGGACAGTTATATAACATTTGGATACCTACACAACTTTATGTGGTTACATCTTTTTCCAGTATGTCACCTATGCACCTCTTCCGGCATGTGCCCATGAAATCACACATTTCCTTCCACTCAGGACATTCAAAGCTCATGACACCTGTACATCCTGTTCATTTTATCCGCTGGATGCATTTCCAGTTTATGCTATCACTAGTTCCAATTTTTGCTCACACACTGATGCAGCAGAAGTAAGGCAAAAGGTCTTTCCTCAATTAATATCCAACATTGATATACAGAAATTTGGAAAGGAGCATTTGATAAACATGGTATTAGAAATTGTAATAATAATTATAATAACAACAGTTAGCTGGAGTTCTGTGGAGAGTAGCAGCTGGCAAGCACTAACACACTCTACCAGCAGAAAGACATCCTTAGGCATCTCCTGCCCACATCCAAGCATCAAGATTGTCATCCTCTCTCCCTATTTCCTTTCTCTCCCCTGGTAGTGGTGGTAGAGATGGCTGTGATGGCCCAACCTACTCTTGAAGAATTGTGAGCAGGGGTCACAGAGGAGGGTGAGTGGTAGACGTGGCTGGGTGAGTCAGGCCCTCCTGACAGCACATTGCAGATCTTCTTCATGCTGACAGTCAGATTCGAAAGTCTCAGTCTCCAATGCCAGGAAGGCTGATTTGCAACAATGGTTTCCCAGGTCTCAGGGTCAATATTGGACTGTGTCAAGGATGTCTTCAACTGATCTTTGAAGCATTGTTTTGGGTCTCCGCATAGCCTCTTGCCACTTGCGAGTTCTCCAAATAGGTTGATGTGTGGGAGTAAAGTAGGATGCATTCTGGACATGTGACTTAAAGACAGCCTAAAGACAACCTGAATGCATCATTGTTCTAAGCACTGGCATTTCATGGATTGCATTGTGGTACTCTCAAGAGATTTCAAGAGATTTCAGAGATGTCTTAGTCACTAGAGTGATACCAAGTGCAGAGTGTTATATAGATCATAGTCTCACTACAAACTCAGTCTTCACTTCAGACCCAAGCCTAAGAGAAAGGTCAGAAACCAGGTTAACAATCACAGTCAGCTTAGGTGATAGCTGATTTTCAGGCAAATCTTTGGGCAAAGCTCAAGGATCCCAACTGTCCATAGAACCTTCTCCAGAAGTGTTTCAGGAACAACTCAAAGCTACCATACTAGAGACCTCTGAAGAGATTGTGGGCTTTTCCACCAAAAAGAACAATGATGGACTTGATGAAAACAGTAAAGAGATCCAAGAACTGTGGGTAAAAAAGAAATTAGCACAACAAAATATGTCTTGCTTGACAATCTCGTACTGTTAAGAAACAACCTTCCACCTCGCTTGCATTAATGTCCACCTCAAGCGTCACATGATCCAGAATGAGTGATGAACTAACTTTATGGAAAGAACTCAACACCGCACAGACACTGGTAATCACAGAGAATTCTATGAATCATTTGAAGTAAAATATGTCCCTTCATACTAGGTTCAGACTCATTTGTACAGTACAGATAATCAGGGACTTATTACAGACAGCATACCAATACATTCAGACTCTCTTCAGGACTTATAGCCACATCACATTGAAACATAATTTTTCATATGATCACTGAAGTTAAGCAACATTGGGCCAGGTCAGTACCTAGATGAGCAACTGCTTGGGAATACCAGATATTGTAAGCTAGAATGTTTGGGCAGTATAAAGGGCTTACAGGCACATTACATTGAAACATTGGTTCCCATATGATCTCTGAAGTTAAGCAACATCAAGCCTGGTCAGTACTTATATGGATGGCCGCTTGGGAATAGCAGGTGCTGTAAGCTTGGATGTGCAGGTGGTATAAAGGGCTTGTGGCCACATTATGTTGAAATGCTGGTTCCCCTATGATTCCCAAAGTTAAGCAACATTGGTCAGTACTTAGATGGGTGACTACTTGGGAATGCTGTAAACTAGGATGTGCAGGTGGTATAAAGGGTTTACAGACACATCACATTATAACAGTGATTCCGATATGATCACTGAAGTTAAGCAATGTTAAGCCTGGTCAGTACCTACATGGGTGATTGGGAATATAAGATGCTCTAAGCTAAAATGTTTGAGCAGTATAAAGGGCTTATGTTGAAACATTGGTTCATGTATGATCACTGAAGTTATCGTTGAGCCTGGTTAGTAACTAGAGAGGTGACTGCTTGGGAATACCAGGTACTTTAAGCTTGGATGTGTGAGTGGTGTAATGGATAATGGCTCAGAATTGTTAATTGGAGAGCCAAGTCCCAATTCCAGTTGGGTTTGTTATATTCACTTACATATAGATATCCTTGGGAAAGGTATGAATTCTCCCCCAGCTATGGGCTAATTAGTAGGACTAGTACCACTAAAACTATTATTATCTCCAAGCTTATAAAAAAATATGCATATAAAAAATTGCTGATGCAAGTCCTACTAATTAAATATTGTCAAAAGTGAAGGTAGTTAATATAAAAATGGTTTAATATATTTTGTGAGCACAAAGGTCCATGTTTGCCCTAGAATAGTAATCTTAATCTGTATCTGGTTTTCATAGTAACAAAATTGAATCATCTAACAGAAAAATATATATAAATAAATTATTAATTTCAGGGCATGCTGATGCTACATGGAAGCCACCATTTTGTTTAAGTTGATTCAATAACATAATGAATGACTAACTGGCATAATGGGATGTAATTATAAGCAAATGCACGTGTTTGGCTGACTAGATCTGTTCACTGTCTGCAAAGAGTTAAAAAACGTTATCACCAAAAGTGTTACCTTATTATTTTGAATCTATGATATCAAAATATAAAGTTTTATTTCAATCAGTCAGATTCACACATAGTTGATACATGACTGACGAGGCAGATTTCCCCCGCAGTAGGTTGCCATTTCTTTCTGCAGTAGACCAGTTGCCATCCAAGGCTATAGAACCCAGTCTGTCCTACTATTTACCCATAGCTGGGGGGAGAAGAAGAGGATTCATACCTTTCTCAAGGGTATTAGCATGTAAGTGAATGTAATGGATTTGACTGGAATTTGAACTCAGCTCTCGGATTCCTCAATCCGAGCCACTATCCATTACTCCACACCAGGGACATTTGCTTGCTGTTTCAAAATAATCTCTATAAGTAAAAACATTTAATTTTTTTGCTTCCATCATACATATAAATTTTAATACATGTAATTACTAGTTTTCCATCCAGTACTGAAAATGAATATAGCAGCCATTCTTTGGTTATAAGTAAAGATATCAATTAGTCTATAAATTAATGGTTAAAAAGCAATTATTTCTCACAAAAAATATTTTTATACATAATTTCTTTTCTTGTCAAGGCATATAATTCCGTGATGGATATTAATCATATAAATACAATATTTGTAGTATGTGATTGATGTCAGGAAATATAAGATGAACTGAACTGAATTTAATGTCTATAAACAAATTTCTTTGCATTGAGAAGTTGATCTGAGGTGACCCAAATTTGTAGGGGGTTCATTCTAAGAGATACCAAAGTAGGATTAGCACTCAGTGTATCAGAGTAGCCAGGTGCATCAGAGAGTTGACCTGGAAAGAGACCTCATAGTGCAGAATTGCACTTCACAAAATGTCAGTGGTAGCCCTGACGTGTAAAGGTGGTTGAACCAACTTTGCTTAGGATGTGTATTTATGGGATAACCATATAATAAGAAGCTATATAAGTATTCCAACGAAGATGGAAAAGACAGTGTTTCTCACCTCCTCATGAGAAGATGATCCACATTCAAAGAAAGCTCCCAAAACCACACACCAATATTAATTGATCAAGTTTAAGAAGTGAATAAGCAATAATTTTACATATGTAAGATTTAGTCTTTTCTTCTTATTAGTCTTTACAATGTTAGTGTTAGACATTATAAACCAAAAATATCATATATATATATATATATATATATATATATATATATATATATATATATATATTTAAAGAAAAACAAACCACTTTAAGGCTCCATTGTAATAGTATATTTCACCAGAGACCTTTTAAAGTACCCAGGATCCTCAGACATCACTTCCAAAAAGGTGAAACGAAAAATGAAATGAAAATTTATACTTTTGATGGGTAGTATTAAGTTTATGTAATTTAACAGAGAGGGTAGCGAGGAGTAGTATATATATATATATATATATATATATATATATATATATATATATACAAATATAAAAAACAAAGAGTAAGATTTCAGCATTGAAAACATCAATTTAAAACAGGGCTCAATACAAAAATAGAGTAATAAATATTTATTTATTATGCAGTGTTATATTAGAACATGTACATACCCACTACAAAACTGTACATCTTGTTTCAACATAAAAAAAATTTCTCCACATGTAAATTCTTTTTTACCTTTTCTGGGAAACTTTCCAATGGTGGAAGTGGAAGATGTGCATTGTTAACTGTATTTCGAAATAAAATATTTTAGTAGCATTGTAATTTCCCACCTGATGAGACATTTAAAAATATTTTTAATGCTGAAACAAGTTGTACAGTTTTGTAGTGGATATGTACATGTTCTAATGTAATACTGCATAATAAATATATATATATATATATATATATATATATATATATATATATATATTTTGGACACCGGACAATTCACTTTATATATATATATATATATATATATATATATATATATATATATATATATGTGTGTGTTCTTCTGACAAATGATGTGCCAATGTGTTAGATTTAGTTTCTTCAACTTGGATTGAAAGTCAAAAGTGTGTAAGAAAAATGCATTGGGAGATTTGAGGATAAGAGGGGCAATAAATTAAATTACCTCATAAGAATTTATGACAAGGGATCCAAAAGAGTTGTCTGTTTTTTGAGAATTGTGAGATTAGTGCAACCTTTGCCTTCATCACAACATTCACTATTACTGCGAAACTCACAAATTGACTCTATCTACTTTGATGATGGCTTAAAAAATTTTAAATCCTGGACCATATTTCTTATAATTTTCTTCTGAAATGAACTTTGGCAACATTCTGATGGAATTTCATCCTTGTCTAAAAAGGATTATTTGTAATTTAAAATTGTTAATTACTAAAATTAATAGATAAAAAATGTTTGTTGTCTTTAACAATATTTGCTTTAAAGAACATTTGCTGCATAAATACACAGAATATATATATATATATATATAGGTAAAATTTGAAATTGTTAGAAAGTTCTGTACAAAAACTTATTGTATGGAGAAAATAATATCTAGAAAAACACCTAATATTTATGTGTAATATTTATAATACATGTATTTTTACAGAGATGGAAAAATTAAAATTGTTTTACTTATCTCCACTTATAAGTAAAACAATTTTAATTTTAATATTTCGCTATAAAAATACATGTATTATAAATATTATATATAAAAACATATAAATCTTAGGTGTTTTCCTAAATTGTATTCTGGCTCTCTCTCTCTATCACTGTCTCTGTCTGTCTGTCTGTCTCTCTCTCTCTATCTATCTATATGAATAATTTTATTATAATATTATATATATATATATATATATATATATATATATATAATATTATTATAATATTTTTATTATAATAGATTATAATAAAAAACATTTTACATTGCTACACAAAAGCTTTCATGTTTCAATACCTCAGGTGATGGTAGATAATTTATAATAAAAATGATTTATTAGGGAAATTTAAAAACAAATCCTTACCCCTTTTCAGAAGTTAAAGGGAGCTTAAGATCAGAATTAAAAATATACTTGTGGGTATGTCAAGATTAACCAATTAAAAGTCAGATCTGTGGTAAATACTATGACTGTACTTCCTTGTATATATATATATATATATATATATATATATATATATATATGTATGTATGTAGATGAGGTGCTCACAAGAAGTGTTAAATGTGATGACAAACAAATTTCTTTGCATTGAAAACACCCCAGCTTCAAGTATGCATTCCAATTTTGAATTAAGATATTTTGTGAAAAACAACTTTTGGCAGGTGAAGAAATATTGGAAAAAAACGACAATGTTGAAAAATATTGAACTTGCTCTAACACCTATTTTCTGTTGCTAGCTTTAAAGTATTAAATTACAGTGTCTGGATAAGATGTTTCCCCCAATATGAGTGGAGCACAAATTAATGATGGAAGGTATTAATGTTTTATTATGATTTATAGTTTTCCCAGCACAACAGATGTCAATTACACTGTTTAAAAAAAAACATGGTTGCTTAATACACTAAATATAATATGTATATATATCATGTTTAATCTACTAAATATATATATATTTGTATATATATATATATATATATATATATATATATATATATATATAATATAGTTTTAAGGTGTGCTATATTTATGGGATAAAGTGTTCAATATCAGAGATAGAGTGTATGTAAATATAAATAAATGGCAGCCTGATGATTGTGCCCAGCATGAAACAGCCTGTCACCTCTGAGTGTTGACTTTAATGTTCACTTTTATATATATATATATATATATATATTTTAAATCCTTGGGACTACACATACAGATTACCAAGTTTTTCATAACTTATATATATATATATATATATATATATATATATACAAGGTGCATGAAAAATGTAATCACTCTTTAAATGACAATAAATTTAGTGTTTATTTACTTGCAAACAAGATTAATGGTTAAAATTAAGAAATATTAATGTTTATTCACTTACAAAGAAGATTAGTAGTTTAACAGTTTAAATTAAATATTAAATGAAATTAAATGCATCAACATGAAAAAAGAAAAAAATTATAGAATTTGTAGAAAGCCAAAAAGTAAATATATTTTTATATATATATGCTAAAAATATAATTTTAAGCTATACTATATTTATGGGTAAAAGTGCTCAATATCAGAGGTAGAGTGTATAGAAATGTAAAATTAGACACTGAGGTCAACCACAAGTGGCAACAGTCTATTTCATGCTTGAACGCAATATTGTGTTCAAACATAAACAGACTATCATTGCTTGACTCAGTGACTAATTATTTATATATATATATATATATATATATATATATATATATATAAGATTTAAGAAGCAGCAGATATTTTTATATATAGTGCTCAATATTAAAAATATTAAAATAATATAAAAAATAGAGCATTGATAATATTATATGAAAAGATTACTTAACTTTTATATATCAATTTTATCCTGACTTCGAAGTTTCTTGGTAAAATTTCCAGTCTTCAGGGGTTCTGGTTTTAAATGGTATTTCCAATTTTTTCAATTTGTTCCATATATATATATATATATATATATATATATGGAGATTCATTTTCACTATTGGATAGGGAAATTTCATTATACAATTGATAAATAAGAAAAAGTATTCTTCCTGCATGTATTGATATTTTACTTCTAGGAGGATGGCTGTTGTAACTACTCTGAATTTCTCTATGATTCCAATGGCTATTTACAGTATCAGAAAACAAAAGGTCTTGTGAGTATTCTTTCAGCAGAATGCAATTTCCACTTGGTACCCAATATTATAACAAGGCATTCTGATTCACTTTAAATTTGGTTATTAGTTGCAATAGCTAGTAGCAGAATGATTATAAAGCTTTTTCACAGTCAATATTTAAAGCAATGAACATTCAAAATATCTATATTTCACAATGGTGAAGGTATGTAGTGTCACAGATTTTGTCTGGAGGGTCACTTTTAGAAAGCAACATTTTATCTCACTGGTGCTGTCATTTTTTTTTCTGGGTGTCCAGCTGTTGATACCCAGTTCCTTTTTTTTTTTTTTTTTTTAATTTGCTTCTTGCTTAAAATTTATCTTGATTTTATATTTTTATTTATAAGGTTATTTGATTATCCCCCTTGCTTTTTGTTGTTTTTATTGTTTAATTAAATCTGACTTCATTTTTTATATATATTGATTAAATGTGTTGTTCATTCTATCTATCTATCTATCTATCTATCTATCTATCTATCTATCTATTAAGGAAAAACTTAATGCATCATTGAAAACATGATTATAAATTATAATTTATTTCTATGGGTAAGTTTTTAATACGTGTCTCATCAGACTGAAATTACAAAGATTAGATTTGTAATTTTTGGTCTGATGAAATTGGCATTAAGACCTTATCCATTGAAATAAATTATATTTTATAATCGTGTTTTTGATGATGCATTAAGTTTTTCCTTGATGTATATCATATTGCTGTATATTGAGCTCTCTTTATAGATGTATCTTTTAAATATTTTATATTAAAAAGACCTACTTGGATTATCCTTTCCATTTACATATTTGATATTATATTATATTATATTATTTCGGTCAGAAAAACACATTTATTTCATCATACAGCCTGATGATGAATGCGTGAAGCACTCAAAAGTACTAGCTCAATTAAAAAATACACCATATCCATTTTATACATAAGGATCTCATCATTCAGTGGATTATTAGTAGTATAATGCTTATAATTATGTCTACTAGCGAAGGGATTTTGCCAATAATTGCATTAATATTGCTAATTGATTCAAGGTATGATTAACTCTTTGTAATATATATATATATATATATATATATATATATTACTTAAACATTATTTTTAGTGGATATACATAATTTTCTTTAATAAGGTTTTTTGGATGTTCAGGCCAGCACATGAAATAAAATACTGTTTGAAAATAAATAGAGCAGCTACTCAAGTATATCTATCCACTAAAAATAATGTTTAAGTAATAAGAATATGTCAGATTAATAAATAAAAAAATGGATTAATTCTTTTGAAATTGCATTATTTACATTTCAGATAGAAAGTGATCAGTTATGACTCTTGAAGAAATCTGAATGAGTAATGTGTGATTTAAAGACATATAGAACTTTAATTGATTGTGAAGCTCTTCATAACCAAGTGATAAAAACATGTCAGATCAAACAACGGTTTCTTCTGTAAAGGATGGTGTAGGTTCGAATGCTGCCAGATGGAACGTTTTCTTTAATAAGGTTTCTCAAATGATCAGGATGGTAGAAATAAATAATGTTTAAAAATAAACACAGTGTTTACTAAGATATGTGCATCCAATAAAAATAACAATTAAGTATTAAAAATATATATGAGAGTGTGTGTGTGTGCATGTGTTTTATTTATATATATATGAAAAGTGTATGTATATTAATATATATATATATATATTTGCAATATATTATATATATTATTTATATATTATATATTTTTTTTTTTAAGCATTACACCCCGAGCAAGGCATGAAGCCACTAGGATGCAGGGGGTTGCAGAAGATTTAGAGCAAGAGCAGATAGGAGTGATAGAAGAAAGGATGAGGAGAAGGATAGTGGATAGATCAAGGTAACTGGAGATGTCGATTGACATTACATTTGAATAGTTGGAGATTATAGCTCTCAGGGAAACAGTAATTGGGAAGGGTGTTCCACAGGCGAGAGGTGCAAGGTATGAAGCTATTGGAGTAGAAGACGGCTACATTTAAAAGTTTCTACAGTGTAAAGGTGGGAGCGGGATGCCAGCCTCGTAGGGCGCTTGAATTCATGGTGTCTGAGAACCAGTGAAAGCAGCTCATCGGAGCAATTACCATGAAAGTATTTGTAGAAAAGATAGAGAGAGGCGACGGCGCATCTGTGAGAGAGTGACTGCAGACGAGATGCCAGATCAGGGCCAATTATACCAGATCAGGGCCAATTATAATGCACGGTACTTATTGGAAAGCGCTCAATATCAGAGATAGAGCTAACATATTTAGTTCGATTGATGTGAGTTTATATATATATATATATATATATAGGCAGTTGGATTGATGTGAGCTTATATATATATTTAGGCAGCATTTCTTCAGTTTCTTGATATTAAGGTGAAATTCATGAAGCAAGGTGCTGTAGTTTTTTTTAACCCAAGTACTTTCAGTTTTTCTATGATCATCTTCAAGGGTAAATTACAAAGACAAATTTATTGTAACTGCGATAAAATCTGCATTCCATTGTGATGGCGGTTTTTAAAAACAGGCAAATGCGCTGTGTTTCATCTTAATATCAAGAAACTGATCAGACAACTGGAAAGGCTCAGTATAAAAATAAGTAGACACAATATGTCTATATCATTCAATGAAACATGTTTGAATGAAGATATGCTGCCTAAATATATATATATATATATAAACTTCTATGCCATTTGGGACTTTATTGTATAATTGCTTGTGACATTTGTTGATTGTAACCAGATTAAAAGGTCATTTTACGTGAAAGGCTAACACAGGCATTTATAAGATAAGCATGTACAAAAAACATTAATAATGATCAAAATACATAAACGTGTAGACTATTGTAACTAGTGTAAATAAAGCAGAAACATGTCTGCATATTACTGGTCAGAAAGAATGATTTGGTTGATTCGTTTTTTACAGCTTATCAACCTCTTGCAGTTTATTTAATGCCAGAAAATATTTTTAGATTTCAGAACGTTTTTCTTTTAATTTGAGATAATAATGGTTTAGTGATATAACTTTTACTAATTAACCCATATCTGGGGAAAAGAGATAGATTCATACCTTTTACTAGGTTATTTGCATGTAAGTGAATATAATGAACTCAATACAAATTGGAAATCAGCTCTCCGATTAAGAGTTCTGAGCCATTATCCATTACATCACCTACACATCGACACTTACAGAACCTGGTATTCCTAAGTGGTCACCCATCAAGTTACTGACCAGGCTCAGTGTTGCTTAACTTTGGTGATTGTATGGGAACTGGTGTTTCAACGTGATGTAGCCATAATCCTTGGTTAGAAAGAATATGTTTTTACTAATGTTCACTCTGTACAAGACTCAAGAGCCAGTCAAGGTAGAGGGTTACTGAATGAAGTGTATGATATGAATGTAAGAGGAGGAAATAGGAAAAGAAGATTATGTGGATATGGTGGATAAATAGTGATTGACCCTAGACCTGAAGAGGATAATATTAAAGTATTTAGGAAAGAATTCACACAGAAGTCTGTTCTTCAAAATAGTTGTTCATGAAAAGAAGCCTGCTGAGTGCAACAATCCTCTTACCAATAGAATACATAGTGAATATGGTTTATTTAAGTGACACTATCTGCTAAAAGTTTTCATGGCCAAATCAGTAATGGTCTTGTCATAAGTTAGGTTCCCAAAGATAAAGGATGCATCTTGATTATTGTTTATTTCCAATCTGTGCTACTTATTTAATAAACATAGAAAAACAAATTGAGAAATGCAATACAAAGCAAGAAATAAGATGAATAATTTAAAAAAAAAAAAAAAGAGTCATAAATTCATTTCTGTCATGAAGAGTGATCATAATTTACGCTATTTACATTTAAACTATTATCGTCATTGTGGCAATAAAATAAGCATATCCCCTCTCCCCTCTCACTTTTAATCATTCACTATAATAAACATTCTCAGTGCTAAAGCTGAATTAGTCAAATAAAGCTTCATAAGCTTTTACTTACAGTTGTTGCTATATTACGGTCATCTTTGTTGTTGTTATCACAATATTTCGGCTGTTGCACCCTTCGGCCTTCATCAGGTATATATTGATGCTGGCAACCTACAGGGAATTCCAAACTGAACTCTTTATTTAATCTATGGGGGTACATTGTTCTTGTTCCACTGCCCGTGTCTTGGGATATCTTGTCTAGTTCTTATTTTTAGTACTGCTCAGTTATTGCTTGCTCTGTTTCTACTGAGTCCAAATACACACTGTCCAGCCCAGGGATTGAACTCACAATTACTATGCCACCAAATTCACAAATTAACACTTTAATCCACTAAGTGGATCAAAATTTTGGTTCATGAATTTGTTGGTTTGTAAATTAATTCACTAGGCTATTGTAATAGCATATTAAATGTTGGCTTGTGAATTTGGCGACATTGTAAATGTGAGTTCAATTCCTGGGCTGGGCAGTGTGTACTTGAACTCAGTGGAAACAGGGCAAGCAATAAAATCCTTTTCGCCTTTTGTGCAACATTTCTATACTGCTTGATTTTATCTTTCGTACATTCCAGTATTAGATTAAGATTCAAATGAGTTGGGATGAAAGGGATCAATTGTTATACAGTAACATTTGTAAAGCAGAAAACAAAGGATGCACATTATCTTAAATAGATTTATGTCAGTTGTGAAGAATAATTCAATCTGTAATAGGTGAAAATCAGGACTTATAGCAGATAGTATGACACTGAAATCTGAAGGTGCATTGGGATAGTGAAAAATACCTTCCAAAAGCTAAGCAAAGTATTAAGAAACAGGAAAATTTTATTAGAAACAAAGAAAAGAGTACAGAACTATTAGGTAATATCAGTCTTCCTTTGAGTCAGTGTATGTAGAATATTTACTAAGTTGGATCATCATAACACTTTGTTTTTCTGAAATCATTACTAATGTCTTCGTTTTTGAATAAAAACAAATATGAAAAAAAGTGATAATTATCATAATAGTTTTCAAAATATTTTATATTCATTTAGAGCACAGTGGATGCAGCCAAGCTACCAAACATTCACAAAAGAGACCAGGCAAGGTTAAGTAGTGAGCCCTTGGTAAATAAGGTGGGTGTGAGTTTATTTATTCATCTTTCAAGCACATGATTATTATCCTATGCTTTACCACTGCTAAGGGAGGTAACTTTGTTAAGTTTTGATCATATTTTCTTTCTAAGAAACCAAACCAACTGGACAATTTTCCTTTTTTTTTTTAAGCATTTCACCCCAAGCAAGGCAGAAGTGTCACTAGCACACAAGGGGAGTGGGAGCAAGTGTAAAGAGGCGTGATAGAGGAAAGGATGAAGAATTAGATCAAGGCATCTGGAGATGTTGATGGACATTGCATTTGAATAATTGAAGATTATAGCAATCAGGGAAGCAAGTAAGAGGAAGTGAGTTCCACACATGGGAAGTGTGAGATGAAGTTATTGGAGTAGAAGAGACAGCTACATTTAACTGTGAAAAGGTGGGATTTAGATGCCAAGCTAGAAGCATGCTTAAGTTCATGTAGTTTGGCAACCAGTGAAAGTAGCTTGTTGAAGCAGTTACCGTGAAAGTATTTGTAGAAAAGACAGAGGGAAGCCACATCATGTCTGTAAGAAAGCGACTGTAGATGAAATGCCAGATCAGGACCAATCCTGTTGCATGTCCATCTCTGGATTTTGTCAAGGACCTTGAGATGAACAGCAGGGGCTTCAGACCATATATGCCAGCAGTATTCCAAGCAAGGGACTGAAATCCTCAAAATAACAATGATAAACAATTCCATGACTATTGATATTACTAAAGTGAAAAACAAAAAAAAATGCACTGATAAAGATGGACTGATGCATTATACATTATATTTGCTTTTTTGTAAAACTATAAAGGTTTTATAGCTTCATGATTAAAGTAGCTGTGTGTGTTCCTATCTTGAGACAAAAGGGATTGTGAGTGTTTGTGTGTCTGTGCCTATGCGTGCATATTACAATGCTACCTTACCTTGAATTTAGCATAAAATTCAACTGTTCTGCACATACTGCACCCTACTTTATTTGAAATTTTTATAACATTTATGTCAAAATATATTTTACTTGAAGGTTTATTTAATTTAATTAAAATTAAATAAACTTAATTTCATCCATTTTTCCAATACACAATTAAATTTTTTACATTTTGACACAATTTATACTTTCAAAGAAAAGAGTTTTTTTCTGAAATGCCAAATTTCAATAAAGAAATAAATTGTCAATAAATTCAATAAAAGAAACATTGTTCCCTCATCCAATTACCTCCCTTGGCAGTCCTTTTCACCAGGAAGCTTTCAGTTTTAGCCGGGTTGGCTGCAGTAGTGAGTTGCACCAAATGCAATTATTTTATTTATTAGAGTCACTGTAACAAAATTCCAATAAACATTTTAAATCATTTTTTCCATTTTATACACTATTTATAAACTTTGAATTATGTTTATAGACCAAGAAAATAACAAGAAAATGAAATCAAATGAATTTGAATTGTGAGAATAAGAAACACTTTACAAATTGCCAAGAGAAATTTACCTTTTTGACTGTCTTAATGCAATATAAATTGGCCATTTAGCCTAATGACATAACCTGGTAACCTGACATAATAACATGGTTTGATTAACTGGATAATAATGTGATTTGGTTACCTGGCTTAATTACTGTTGTGGTACGATCCACCTAATTTACATAGTGGAGTACCGACCATATAAATATGGTTGGTACCGGGAAGACGAAGGAGGAAGAAGAGATCCAATCCAGAGACTCTGCCCGACTGGCGACTAAGTCAACCCATTCTACAGGAACGGTCTTCCCAAGAATATACCAAACTATCTGTAAATATTGTGTACACATTCTTGTGTCAATACATTTTGTTTAAGTACATTTTGTGTTGTATTATTATTATTCCATGCTTTATTCAAGTTTCAACAATTACATGATTTGGTTACCTGACCTAATGTCATGACTTGATTAACTAGATAATGATATAACTTGGTTACCTGGCCAAATGATATTACTTGGATATCTGGATAATGCAATGATCTGATTACCTGGCCTAATGACATGATTTGCTTACCTGTCCTAATGACATGACTTAACTGGATCATGATATGAATTGGTTACCTGGCCTAATGACATGACTTGATTGGTTGTTCAAAGGACATGACTTAATGACATGACTATGTTACTTATCAAAATAACCTGATCTAATAACCCTACTTGGTCACATGATCTAATGACATGACCTGGTTACCTGGCTCAGTGACATTACTTAGTTCCTTACCTGAATTATATGATCTAGTTGTATAACATTAGGCTAAGCTGAGCTTAGTCTGACACAAAGTGAAATGAAAAAATGTAGCAGAAAGATTGTGAAAGTCTACCTGTTTTGGGAAACTCAGTATTAAAAATAATTTGTTATATGTAGGTTCAAACACTGACCATAGACTCTGTTGATAAATCTTCATCAATCAATAGTCAGGCTACAGACTCATTCATTCATGCCATTTAATTATTCAAATTTATTGTCATTAAAAAAAATATACAATTACTTTGGGAGATTCAGATGTAATGAAGAACAACACCTATTCTAGTATAATAAACATCAACCACTTCTTATAAAATAATTATTAACCTTTTCTTATAGAATAGTTATCAACCTTTTCTTAGTTATTATGATATAATTATCAAGCTCTTATAGAATAGCAATCAATTAGTTATCAGGGAATACTTATCAGCCTCTTATAGAATGGTTATTAACTTCTTAAAAGCAATTATCAACATCTTCTTACAGAATAGTTATCAACCTTTTCTTATATAATAATCAACCTCTCCTGACAATAATTATCAACTAATTCTTGTAGAATAATTTTCATCATTTTCTTATCATGTAATAGTTATCATTCTCTCCTCTTGAATAGTTATAAACTACTTCTTATAAAACAGTTATCAATCTCTTCTTATAGAAGAGTTATCAACTTGTTCTTATCATGTAGTAGTTATCAACCTCTTCTCATAGAATAGTTACCATGTATTTATCATGTATTAGTTATAAACCTCTTCTTATAGAATAGTGATCAACGTCTTACAAAACATAGGTCAACATCTTCTTATAGAATAGTTATCAACCTCTTGTTATAGAACAGTAATCAACCTCTTCTCATAGAATAGTTATCAACCTCTTCTAATAAAATAGTTTTCAACCTCTTCTTATAGAACAGTAATCAACCTCTTCTCATAGATTAGTTATCAACCTCTTCTCATGAACCTCTTCTTATAAAATAGTGTATAAACTCTTCTTATCATTTAATTGTAATCAACCTCTTTGTATATCAAACTCTCTTCAGGTTTGATTCTCACAGGGTTTATCCCAATGGAAACACTGTGCCAATCTATGTTAAATAAACAATTTCTTGGTTGTTCATATCAAGTATAGAATAAAAAGGGAAGACATATTGAAAATTATTTTCAAAATAAGAAAAAGATGGTACAATTTTCAGTCTTGTTTACTACTTTAGTTTTTTTAAAAATAATTTTCAACATGTCTGCTTGTCATGCTCTGAGCACCAAGAAACTGTTTAAATATTTGTGGAAAAGGCAAACGAAAATTGAGATTGAAAATCATAGTAAAATGTTGAAAATAAAAGGATTTATACTACATTTTTCATATTTTTTTTCTTCTTTTAAAGCAATTTTTAACATGTCTCCATTTTTCATACTATACTAAATACTGGAAGATGCCTTAGTTTAGTGCAGTTGTTAGTCAACTAGTTTCACAGGCCATTACAACTATGCTTGAATTTGACCATTTTTAAGTGCTCCACACATGACATACTGCATCAGATTAAGCTGAGTAAAGAACTTTGGGGTTCCTCACCTTGGAGTGATAGCTAACAAACTATTCCTTGTAAACCATATACTAATGTAATAAGTGAATGTGGACTGACGACAAAAACTGCTCAAGATCCCTCAACATTTTCTCTTTTTAGAAATACCTTAGGCCTTGACCCCATTCCCAAAGGGGAGGAGCCTAGAAAGTGTATATTATTTTTTAACTCCCCCCTGATAAAACTGTGCCAGGTAAATAATAAGTATCTATTGTAATAAAGTAATAATAAATATTCTTTGAGTGCCCTACTATTGTGGCCTTGGGCCAGACTAAGCTAAGCTTAGTAAGTAGCTTTGGAGCACATGGCTCTAAAGAAGGAGTAAGCAAGCTTATCTTGCAAACTATTACTACTGTAGTGAGTTCATTCCTCACTGGGTACCCATATATCTGACTTTGTGCAACACTGAGCTTACTCATGCTACCTCACTGTGGAGCAAGCCATTAATATTTCAGCAAGTTTAATCCTAAGTGCTCAACATTTATGACCTTGTGACAGACGGAGCTAAAACTTTCCTGACTGTATCTTAGTTTTGTACTCTCACAAAAATTCATCTGCATGATTTTCTTGCATTTTATTATATAAATAATTATCCATTTTTATTGGTTTAAATTTAACGCAATTAACTGATTTCTTTTGTAAGATTTCTTTTAAAAATATCCCCATTCTGTTATGGAAGCATTAAAAGCTAAAAATTCAATAGGTTTTTATCGTTAATATATCATATTTCCTGTATACTAAGGCACATTTTTCCTGAAAAATGCCCTCAAAAATCACCTTGCATCTTAGCACTGAAAGATCAAGTTGTAGAGAAGAATTTGTGGCAATCTTGGACCTTTGTGTCTGCAAAAAACAGAGCATCAAAAGGACATTTTTTCTCTTGACACCATTATTATTTTGACTACCTTCACTCCTCAGCAATTTTTATTGTTTTAAAAAGTGATGATTAGAATTTTAATAAAACCAAAACATATAATGAAAGTGAATTTATACATTTCTTGTTCTTGAGAATTTACAACAATACTATTAAACACAATTTACTTATTAGATTTTTTATTTACAACAATAAGTTTATATTTACAACATTCTAAAAAGTAATATAACTGTATTAAAACTGATGCGCTGCAATATTTATTATTTACAAATTTATAAAGAAATAAATATGAAAGCAATTTTTTATTCGTCAATTTATAAGCATTTACTAAATTATTAAAATATCTGAACCAACTATAAGGAAATCTTTATTAGTTACCATTTTATAAAGTTTGTTTTGATTGACAATTAGCTGATATTTTGTCAACCATTCTAAAAAACAATATAATAAAGTTTTATTATTTTTTTTCAATTCTCAGGAACAAAGAAATTGTATAAATTCCCTTTCTTATGTTTAGGTTTTATTAAACTTCTAATCACCACTTTTTGAAACAATAAACATTGTCAAGGATTGAAGGTAGTTAAAATAATAGCAATGTCAAGAGAAAAACCATCCTTTTGACACACAACATTTTTTTTCATGGGCATAAATGCCAAAGATTATCCAATTATCATTCATATCTTGAGTTTAGCCATGAAACATCAGCTGGGAGTTGGATGTAAACATGCCTTTTGACATGTGGTGGCAACGATGAATTGCTTCTAATGTGAATAGGTATAGCATTGTAATAAACTATCAAAAATCTAAATAACAACCATAAATATTTAATAATAGGTCCAAAATATGTGATAATTTGTTATGACAGAAAGAAAAATGTCATCGTAGTGTCGGAAACTTGGACTTGATTGTATGTTAAGCTATTAAATCCTCAAATATTTAAAAAAAATACCTGTTCAATTATTGGGTTCATTTTACCAGTTGTAGTGTCTTATCATACAGGAAATATGGTATTTTGTAGTAATTGTTTTATTTTGTTCCTATATTTTTTTATTTTTGTAGTTTGTTTATAAATATTTAATTTCATTTAAGCACTGATTATTTTGCAGGTTCATTTGCTTTAGTCAGCTTTTGGTTTTTGTTTTTTTTTTGTTGTTTTTTATTGCTTGCATGCTATAAAAATGTTAGAAAGGTCTTCCATATATCCATTTTAATGTACAACCATAAAATAATATTATTTAAAATAAAATCCCTTTACTTTGACCAAATTCTGAAAAAGGAACAAATCAACATTTTTGAAATTAAATCATTTTTGCGACACAAGGGAAATAAATGCTATTTTGTCTCTTTTAATTTTTTTTCTCCTGACAGCTTAAGCCTAATTTTTCTTTAAGGAAGTAAGTGACAAATCATTGACACTTGCATAGAGGAAATTTTAAATGCAAAATCTCTGATATTTTAATTTGCAAAGTAAATGCTCTTATTCCCTTAACAGAAAAGGAAGGTACAGTTATCATTTTTAGGAAATCAATATTCTTTATATTCTTTTTGATAATAATTTTTATTGTTGACAAGGAACATGCTAAAACATCAGCCAAAACTTCAAGATAATTTTTTTCTGTTCTTGCAATAATGTTCTAGTGAAAGTTACAACTATGGAATTTTCTGGAATTAAATTTCTATAACTGGACTCTTCCAAAGTAACCAATTTTCTATAAAGGAACTCTTCTAAAGTAAACCAATTTTCTATAAATGGTCTTTTCAAAAGTAGACCAATTTTCTATAAATGCACTCTCTCCAAAGTAGACCAATTGGACTCTTCCAAAGTAGACCAATTGGACTCTCCCAAAGTAGACCAATTGGACTCTTCCAAAGTAGACCAATTGGACTCTTCCAAAGTAGACCAATTGGACTCTCCCAAAGTAGACCAATTGGACTCTCCCAAAGTAGACCAATTGGACTCTTCCAAAGTAGATTAATAAAAATCACAATGTAAATTCTATGAATGAAAATAACCACATATTTTGATAATTTATAAAAACATATAAAACAAAATAATTACATAACCATATAAAGATTTCTTTTCTTTTCACATGAATTCCTCTAGTTATAATGACATCATTATGAATCATATACAGTTAGTCAAAATTATCAGTATAGTACAATCAATTTCAATTAAAATAATATGAATTTTCCAAACATTGAAACATATTTTTATATATAAAAGTTAGAATATGATCTGAGATTTTAAATAAATACTCATAATCCATTTCAGAAAATCAATAATCTATAAAAATAATAACATTAGTTTAAACACAGAAATCTATCAAATTTTGTGTACTTTTTGATAATTAAATTTTTAATATTATACAATGATTCTTTTTATCTAGTTTCTTCATCTTTTTTGCATTTTATTACAGCATTTCAGTTGTTCTATTCTGCAGAATTTTTCAGGTGTTTGTTCCAAGTGATAAACTTCCTGGAATTTTGAATGGAACCCTTTATTTGATCAAGCAGGCTATATTGTTCTCATGCTTTTATCTGCTGTGTTTAATATATTTTCTAGGGAATTTCAAAGCTTGTATCTATCAATTCTTCCTTTTGATACCAATTTGGTTTTTTATTGAACAAATATATATTTTAACGCTATTTAAACCAGCAACTTAACTCTTGATTTCTAATATTTTTCTTGTTGTATCACATCCAGTATCCTTCCTGGGGAAATTTAAAAACTCATAACAATGAATTTTTCTTTATGATTCAAGTCAGACTTTCTATTGACCTGCTCTATATTTCTCCACTACTTGTTGCAGGGATTGAATTCAGAGAAAAAGATAAGCCTTATTTGCATGTCTATCCATTAGTCTAAGTCAGATCAGATAGTATTGACTAACACATATATATATATATATATATATATATATATATATATATATATATATATATTTGCATCCTTAAATTGATAAAAAATATGAAACAAAAACAATTCAATTTGAATAAAAACTTGTGATCAAATCTGAGTCAGATTATAATATTTATATAAAAAAAAGGTCTATTCTATAGACAATATTTGTTACCCGCCATAGGAATTGAACTTACATCTTCCAGGTAATAAAGATTAATGCTTTGTTGGTTTAACCTGTCTTCCAGATTGGTTCAGCACAAGTAGCTCTATTTAAGCTAGTTGTTTTTTTCTAGATGGGAAACACATTCAGTTGCCTGGTGGATTCTTGTCAGAGTAATTAAGGACTGAACAGATTTTTTGTTGCCTGGATAATATCCCTAAAATAATTTGACATGGTCTACAAGTTTTGAAACTCTGACTTTTTGGTTGATTAATTTATTTTTTTTTTGTATGGCTTAGCAATCCTTTGTGGGCTATTTAAAGCCAAAACATATTTGCTTACAGTAACTTTGAACCTGTTGCCTAGATTTTTAGAAACAAAAAAACAATGTAAATAAAATTTTTTGATTGAATTTTGGTAATGTTCTTGAGAAGTATATAATACTTTCTGTTAATCTTCACCAGTTGTTCCCCATGGCAACTCTTCAACCAGAAAAGGGGCAGCTTACCTGGAAAAGGATGAGCGGCCATTTTAGATTGGACACACACATAGAAAATGAATAAAATATTTTCTTTCCATGATGTGTCCAAGTTCCTTTAATTTGAATTTACATTTTCGGTTGAAGCTTTTCTTTCATACATGCAAATTGTTTTCATTTATATGCTTATTATGTCTGATTTCTAAAGCTTTTCAAAAAATGTAATCATCAATTCTTTCTCATGATGCCCCACTCACTCTCCACTGAGTTAGTTTATACTTCCACATGACCTGAACCGGAAATTGAACTATTAATTTCTTAAGCAAACCAGATCAGCTTTACCACTTTTATCTGTTTGGTTATGTCTTGTCTGTCTTTTGTTGTTTTAAAGTAATTCTTTCTCTTTTGCAATTCTTTTTTGGTTTCATAGTACTTATTTGACCATTTTGTTTTCCCAAATGTATCAAGTAGGTTACTTGCTCTTTTCCTCTGCTTTTCTTGCCTTCAATCTGCCCCATGAATGTTAAATTCTCCAAGCCATCTTTCTTTTCTGTGTATTGCAAAATTTCAACTATCTCTTTATGGTTATCATCAGAAGTCTTTTTGTAGTTCCTATTCTTAAAACTTCCTAAAATTTCTCTTTCTATGATATTTTCAACATTTGTTGGTACAACCACATCTATGACATTTCCAGTTTTTTCTTTAGCTGTAAACAAATTGACCAACATTCACTGCCATTTCTTTGTTTCTAAGGAAAATTTTCAATCCCTTAATTCATTGCACAGTTTATGAAAAGCATCTTTCATTTTTCCCATGTGCCTTCAGATTTCATTATATTCCATCTTTTATAATACAACCAAGATAGCTAAATTTCTACACCTACTTGTATTTTATCTCATCAATATATAACTCATATTTTAGGTCTTTTTTTTTGCTGACAGCCAGGCATTCTCTTCTTATTAATAATCCTTTCTTCTTGATGTTATTAATTCACGTGTCTAATAGTTTATTTAGTTTTTCTTTTGGAATCATCAAAGCATCATCTTTGTAGTATTTTGTGTTAAGGGTACAGCCTGATATTTCTTCTAGTCACATTAGAATCAACTTGCTATACAAGGTAAATAAAATTCAGGAAGAAAAGACATCAGATTCTTTTTTCTATTTTTATCTATACACTTAACTCATTGTCTATCTATATGCAAGCTGTTTTCTCCCAGTAAAGTTCATTTTGATATAATTTGAAATTTAAGCTAACCTAACATTTCAAATTTTTCATGTGTTACTTTAACAAATACTGCATTTGCATAATCTATGAAGCATAGGTACAGATCCTTCGTCCCTTCTACTGCTTACTCTCATTGCATTCTCATCTTGAATTATTTCTCATACTTCGTTAAATTAACAATAATATTTAATGATAAGGAAATGCAATATAAATGCAGATTATATTAGCAGAAATAAAATATAGACAGAAAGAAAATGGTTTCCTTTTTTTTTAATTTTCTCACTGACCAACCACAAGATTTTCCTAATAGTTAATGAATGATAACCAACTTCCTTTCTTTTAGTCAGCTACATTCTGGCCATTTTTATATGGATGTCACGTCAATACTAAACTTATTCAGATATATTTAAATTTTCAGCTGTATACAACACATCATACTCTTCTTTCTATTTTTACATATTCATTTAACTAATTTTTATCCATATGCAAGCTGTTTTTTTCTTTGAAATTCAAGCTGATTTAACATTTCAAATTCTTCACTTGTCTTCTTTGTATAATCTATGAAACATTGTTATAGATCTTTCTGCTCTTGTGGGTTTTTTTATAGCATTCTGGTCATGAAAATGGCATTTCTATTTCCAGTGTTTTAGATAAAGTCCCTTTGTTCTTGCTCTATTTCTGGTGTAATTCGGTGATAAACTCTATTCATTGGAACTTTATAGATCTTTTATAAAATTGTCAATTTCATTCAAAATAGATGTTCACTTGCAAATGCTTAAAACAATATAAATAGAATATCAGAAATAATATTTTTTTAAACAAACTAATATCTGTAAAGAAAATCATTTGTTATTCTAAAGTAGACATTTTAAACTGATGCATGGCTGTCAAAATTTTTTGAAGCAATTTGAAATCAAATTAAAACTTTGTCAAAAACAATGGCAGTCTAAAATTTTTCATAAGAATATAAGGTTTACATTTGATGTAGGATTTAATTATTTGTTTAAAAACAGTGTTTTTTAAGAATTAAAAAATAAAATAAATATTTTATGATCAAATAAAATAATTCTCAAATATATATAATATAATATTTTCATAAGAGAGAAAATAATTTTTAATATTTTAGAGTTAGTATATTTAGACATAACAATATTTTCAAATTAATATAATGCTTGTTTTTCATTTATATTTTAACTCCGTGTTAACAAAAATATTTGGTTAGAAAAGTTAATGAAAAAAACTGAAAAGACAAAAAAAAGGAAGGGAACTTACTTGATCAAAACCAAATGGAAAATAATGGGTAGTTTTTTATCTGAATTTTTTTGTGGCATTAAATTGTTAGTATTATAGATTGAATTCATCTTTGTTTTCATGGCAATGTTTTGGCTGCTGTAATTAGCAATGTAAAAAAAACAATGGAAGGCCATTCTGATTCACAACAAAATATTTCACCATGCTTTGCTTTATCAGAGGCAGGGTCCACCTCTCCCTAAAAGAAATAATTTACGACCATTATCAAAAACAGTTGATCCAAAAAAGGTAAGAAATTATTTTACAGATTACTCAATAAAATCTGATTTTTTTTCTTTTCTATTTTACATTTAATCAATGCATAACAAAAGATATCTTCATTTTACTAACATTCTTATATTAAAATGTATCAAAAGTATTTACATTTTTACAGATGCTAACTTCTTCAGATATACTTCTAAAGACTATCTCTGACTCCACTATATCACCATCATCATCATCATCATCACCATCATCATTATTATTATTGTGTTGTATCATCTTGCCAGAGAGTAATTTTAAGTGGGAAGGGACAATGCAACACTGCTGACTGAACACCAATGACTGAGCTCTGAGACAACTCAGAACCGAGACAATGCAGCACCAGAAAAACATAACATTTTTATAACTGAATAAAAGTAATTTATTAAGAAGTAAAATTTTAATTAGTGAATATTTTTCTGCAAATAAGGCATTTGAAAAGGTATTATGTAAAATATGTACCAGTTTTTTGTTTTTAATTATTTTTAATAAAGTAAATCACAAATTATTAAATTATTTTTTATAAAAATATTTTAGAATGTCAATTTACTTTATTAAAAAGTAAATTACATTACAACTTACTTTATTAAAAATAATTAAAAACAAAAAAATTGACAAAAATATCTTGTCACTGTCATGCCACAATGGTTGACAGAAAAAATTAATGAGTAATTGCATAAATCACTGTCCTAGAAAAATTTATCTGGGGATTTATATTATTGAAGAGAAGAGTGGGGGTTAAAGAAAAAGGAGAAGCAATGTTTCAGCACAATGTACAGGGGTGGGAGGAGGAAGTACAAATGACAGCTAGTGAAATACATTGGAATTAAATCAAAATGTATATCCTCATCATCTAATTTATATCAAATAATAACAATCATCATATGTATAAAAAAGAATGAAAAATTAAAATATAATATATAAAATAAACCTTAAATTCAGTATATCTAATTCATCTTCATAATTATAAAATACAAGAAACAAGAGGTTACAGAGTGTTAGAGAATATGAGAAAAAAACATTCATGAGAGAGAACAATAAAAGAACAGGAATTAAGAAGACAGAAGATTGATGTTGCATATAAATTTTTGAAGATCAAACTTAACTGGGAAGCAAGAAGCTGGAAGAGAGTTCCACAAGTGAGAAGTGCGACATAAGAAACTATTATCATAGAACTTATGGTTACATCTAAGAATTTTAACAGTAAAATGAAGCGACATTGCCATCATTCCAGTATAGTGCTTAAATTCATAAGTTGTAGGTACCATAGGGAAAAATGGCGGGAAAATGACTGAAGCTGAGATGCCAGGTCAGGATCAATAACATTGCATATTATTTTTTGAATTTTATCAAGAATCTCTAAATATATTAAATACAGAATCTCTAAATATATTAAATACAAGTTTATTTTCATTAAATTAATTTTAACAACAAAAACTTGGCGAGTTGGATTACTAAAGGGAATTAACTGATACTGAGATATCAAGAAAAAAGAAAAGAAAAAGAAAACATACCAAAATGAAAACAATCTACTCCCATGGACTGAAAAAAAAAGAGTTCAGTTCGAAATTCCAAGATATATCATCTGAAGAAGGTTGGAGCGTACAACAGCCGAAACGTCATGAATATGGTAATAAAGGTGAGGATGATGTAAATAGTGTAAATAGTTACAATATCTCATCTCATAAATATAGACTGAAATCAGTTTTACTTTAAAATAAAGCATCTTTGTTTCTATTATGTTTCTCACTGTGGCTTTCATCAAGTGCTTGTTGACCTGAATAAACTACAGGGAATTTCAAACTAAACCCTTTATTTAATTAATGGGGTAGATTGTTCTCATTTGTCTTTCCATGTCTAGTGATATGACATCTTGTTCTTATCCTGTACAGCTCAGTTATTACATACCCTGTTTTTACTGAGGCTAATTCAACACCACTTGGTCCAGGGATTGAACTCATGGAAAAATAGCTTAATGGATTAAAACATTATTTTGTGAATTTGGTGACATAGTAATTGTGAGTTCAATCCCTGAGGAAGGTAGTATAGACTTGTGGAACCAGAGAAAACAATAACTGAGCAGTATTAAATAAAAACAAGATGTGATATTCATAGCCATAGACAGCAGAATGAGAACAATCTATTTTGTAGATTAAATAAAGAGTTTACTTCAAAATTCTTTGAAGGTTAACCAGATTTACAAACATCTGAAGAAGGCTGGAGAGCATAATGGCCGAAACCTTGTAATAATAATAAAGATGAGGATGCCCCACCCTTAAGTTCCCCATGTTCAGATCTTTAAAGCTAGGACTCACCATTCTCTATTCACAAACTCAAATAACCTCTGTATTACAACTGTAATGAAACAGCTTTGTAATAATGAAAATGTCTTTGTAGTTACTGATCTACTCAGAAGAGTGTCCTCCATTTTGTTATTATAGTTGCATTTTGGCTGTTTCATCCTCTGAGTTTCTTATTTGTTATAGATGGCATGTTGGAAAGTACAACAGTTGGTAGGCTCACAAGAGGCTAGAGGGTGAAACGTGACTATAACAAGTAAGATGAGGAAACTAGTCGGGGCAAACAAGTGTATAATAATGACAATTTTTCATCTAAAGCAGTGTTTCCCAAAGTGGGCAATAGCGATCCCCTTGTGGGCTCTGTTATATTGAAAAGGGGTAATGGAAGTTTTTTATTTCATATTTGTGGGGTGGTGAACATACTCAGGTGGCGGTGGGCATGTATCCATTTTTTTTCAGATTTTCAAAAATTATTCAATATTGGCTACAAAAGGAAATTTCTGAAAGTGCTGTGGAAAGCTGTCAAACATTTCTTCATTGCTTTTTCAACATTTTATATGGCTGAATGTGGTTTCAACACAGTTACAGAGCTTCTTACTAAACAAAGAGACCATCTGCAAATTACAAAACAAGGTGATTTACGATTACTTCCAAGAAGCATGAAACCTAGAGTAAGATCCTTAGCCAGTAAGCACCAAAGTCAACCATCGCATTGAAAACATTGAGAAACATTGAACCTAGATACCAAAGTCATCATCGCATTGAAAAACATTGAGATAAGAAAATGAACCTAGAGTAAGAGCCTTAGCCAGTAAGCACCAAAGTCAACCATCGCATTGAAAACATTGAGATAAGCTATCAAATGAACCTAGAGTAAGAGCCTTAGCCAGTAAGCACCAAAGTCAACCATCGCATTGAAAACATTGAGATAAGCTATCAAATGAACCTAGAGTAAGAGCCTTAGCCAGTAAGCACCAAAGTCAACCATCGCATTGAAAAAACATTGAGATAAGCTATCAAATGAACCTAGAGTAAGAGCCTTAGCCAGTAAGCACCAAAGTCAACCATCGCATTGAAAACATTGAGATAAGCTATCAAATGAACCTAGAGTAAGAGCCTTAGCCAGTAAGCACCAAAGTCAACCATTGCATTGAAAACATTGAGATAAGCTATCAAATAAAAAAGAGCCTAGCCAGTTTTTGCATTGAAAAACATTGAGATAAGCTATTTTTTTTTTTATCATTGGCATTTCTAATAGTAATGAAAAACAGCATTAACATTATTTTTTGCACTAATACCTAAGTATTATCTTGCTATCAAAGATGAATTCAGTATCATATTCAAAATTTGACAGGCGGGCATTGACAAAAAGTTTGCAACCAAAGGGGATGTTTGTTGAGAAAAGGTTGGGAAACGCTGATCTAAAGGAATGGTCTATTTTTAACATAATTATGATATTTGCTTTTTATGATCACTAATATTTTAGCAGTAAGGATCCAAATAATTCGTTTTTAATGTTAAGTAGTCATTATTTGATTAACTGAATTATCATTTAACTTATTTTCATTCTCATAAGCTGTTACTAACTCAGCTTTTTCTAAATTTAATCTCACAAACTATCTATTTGTTTAATTATATGTATATATTATGTTTTGCATATCTCTGCATCGTAGTAGTCGTAGTACAGTTCTCTGTATCCTGAATAGCAACCGAGTTTGCTAGGCATAGCCATCCCATGTTCATCAGTTGTTCTCTATTTATTCTTGTCTGTCTAATTTGCATATGATACTACAGTATACTTGCATAGTTGTTTTTTTTAACAATAATGCTACTTGGGATAGAGGGTTACAGAGTAACAGATAAGTTTATGGAGATATGTGTGAAGATAATGATTAAACATAGACTTGAACAGGTTAAAATTGTAGTGATCTGGGAAGCATCCTCTTGGGAGTTGGTTTCACAAAATAGTGGTTCATGGGGAGAAGGTCTGGGATAGCATCAAACTATCTGTTCTCCTCCTCATTGGCTTTAGACAGTTCACAGAAAAGCTTTGATGAATGCCTGGTATGGAGATTCCAACTTTGTAGAAGAGCCTCCCTTATTGCATAAAACAGGGAGGTTTGGTAGATACCAATGCCAATTTGACAGTGGTTATGGGGTTGAACCATTTTTTGTCCTTGGCCTGTATGGTGATTTTTTGGTATGTCCAGGAAAGGGATATATTTGATCAAAGTAGCTAAGTGGTTTTGGCTACTATAACCAAGTAGTACACGGTAGCAGTAATCGACTGATACTCGTCGTAGTCACAGGTAATAGGTGTAGACCAATAGGATAGCCAATGGTGTAGTCCAATGGGTTTTGTCATAGACTTAAACTCTGTCATACCTACATGCCTGTCTGTATTTATGACGGACACCAGCCAATCATATTCCAGTGAGGGGGAACTCAGGTGTATGCATATTCCATTATATCATTTTCTAAGCATAACTTAGATGTGGCACATGGTCAAAAGTATGAGGCACTCAGTCATAATCATTATAGTAAGACAAGCTTGTTAACAATTACACTATGTTAAGGTGCCCATCCTTGGCCTGTATGTATGTGTACCTCACATTAAACTGACCTTGTGTCATATCCTGCGACTGTGAAGAGGCAAGTAAATACTGTATCAGAGAGATGCTCTCTGGCCTTTTCATAACAATCTGTTTGTCTAATTCAGTGGTTCTCAACTGTGATGCATATGAACCCACAGGTGCATACTGGGAATCCACACACAAAAATAGCTAATTAGGGGTCAAGTGTGATATTTTAGTAGTCCATAGAACAATTTCACTTCAGAACAGTTGTTACAACTGGGTATTGTAATTTCTACAATAATCTACGCTATATTAAAATACTAAAAATAGAAAGACAACACTAAAACTAGCAGAAAACAGAGTCAAGCAATGTAAATTAGTGTCCCTTTTACTCTCCTGGCTATTTTGATTGTAAGAAAATTTTAAAATGGTTTATTATGAGTTATTTTACTAAATGTTCCATAGAATTTAGTTGTTAAATACAAGTTTATTTTCCTTAAATTAATTTTAACAACAAAAAATTGGCGAGTTGGATTACTAAAGGGAATTAACTGATACTAAGATATCAAGAAAAAAAAAAGAAAAAAAAGGCATACCAAAATGAAAACAATCTACTCCCATGGACTAAAAAAAAAGAAGAGTTCAGTTCGAAATTCCAAGATATATCATCTGAAGAAGGTTGGAGCGTACAACAGCTGTATGAATATGGCAATAAAAATAAGGATGATGTAAATAGTGTAAATAGTTACAATATCTCATCTCATAAATATAGACTGAAATTAGTTTTACTTCAAAATAAAGCATATGCATTTACTATTTCTATAATACAATTCCTAAACTTATCTATTAGTAAAACATAAAATAAGCTTTTTTTTCATTGAATGGTTATGGGGGTCAACCAAAAACAATTAAGAGTAATAAAATGGTCTATGGGTAAAAAAATATACTCTGTGTTCCCATATTGAAGTATGTGACATGAAATTATATCTTTGTTTCTCAAGTGGTTCATAGCTTAACAAAGAGTAAAACTGGTTTTAGATTGCACCCTGAGGTAGTAACTCCCACATTGCATTATTAAGTCATCATGCATTGAAATATTTGTATTTTATCAGTTGTATGAGGGGATGTTGTCATATTGGAAATTCTTCATTTAATTCTAGCTTATTTTATTTATACTCATGGAACTTAAATATATTATCTTTTTTTTTCTTCTTCAGCTTAATGTACCTCTGCTACCTACAACAACACGACGTATGGAGACAAGTCCCAAATCAAGTCCTAAACCAGATTTGAAAAATGTACGTATATCATTTTATACTGATTTTCTTACCATGAAATTTGAAATTTTATATTTTTACTTCATATTTAACAAGTTTCCTTTTAAGCCCAAATGGTGGGGAATAAGGTAATTTTGCATGTTTAAAATAGGAGAAAATAAATTATGGTTAACAATTAGGAAGAAAAAGAAAATCTCCTATCTAAAATACAATCACACAGGTTGTTCAAAATATAGTATATTTCTGAAATATGCTATATTTTATAGGGTTATTTGATGGTCACAAATCCCACAAAAACAAAAAGGGAAAAAGAAGAGGGATTTGGCCAGGCCATTTCATTGGCCTATTAATTGACGAATTAGCAATTTATAAGAAGGCGAGATTTTCTAGTGAAAAAGGAGTTTCTCACACCAAAATTCTTCAGTGAGAATTTTAACCTTGCAGAAATGTAGCTCTGCAAATGCTACTATTGTTCATTCACTCACTTAACCATCTCTGTTACTGACAAGTAGTAGGCATAATTTCCCTAATGGGAACAATAAAAGTGAAAAAAAAAACAGACTATATTCATTGGACTATTTAATAATAAAAACATCATTTCTCCTGGTGAAAAAATGGCTGATTTGACATTCAGTAGAAAACAGTGAGACTTTGGTATAAACTAACGCAGTGACATGATTTTATGGTGCACTTTGAAACAACAACCAGACACCAGTTCAAGAAACCTACTTAATCATATATAATATCAAGTTTGTGTTGCATCGATTTTTGTTATATAGGCTGGGCCTTCCTGCCTTGAAAATCAGCATCTGATATCCTGGCTTTTAGTTAGATATTGGGTGCCTTGACATAGCAGAATGGTTAGTAAGTCTTCAAGATCATTACTACCACTGAAGTGAGCTTGACCCACAAATGTAGACTTTTGTCAGATTAGGCTAAATTTCTGGTGCCTTGCCATAGCACAATGGTTAGTAATTTAATCTCATATTACTACTGAAGTGAGTTAGATTCTCACTTAGTGTCTACACACTGGTGCTCTTTTACTCTTCTAAGATAAACTTTGTGAATATCAATAAGCTGCCTTGTCTGATAAATTCTAAGTCAAGCTTTAAAATTCTTTGATTAACAGGGGGTCTCAAAAGTTACTATCTATTTTGAGCAGTAACTGGGATTATGAAAAACAGGTTTAAATATGGAAAATACATTTATATGCTGCAAAGAATTTGTGCTTCACATGGCGACCATCATTGTCTCCTCAAAGCTCAAAGATGCTTCATGGAACAATGCTTTCAAGCATTTGAGGTGTTATTGTTTTAACTGTGTCAGTAATAAGATTTCTAAGCTCAACTACATCTCAAATTCTCCTACTAGTGTACACCTTAGACTTAATGAAACCCAGGCAAAAAAATCTAATGGTCTTAAATCTGGTGGGTGTGCTGCCCATGGTTGTGCTCCCCCATAACCAATCCAACAATGAAGGGAATGTCTGTTAAGATAAAATAATGTTCAATTTTTGTATAATGGCGTTGTAAGGATACAAAAGGTGATTATCTCCCACTGGGGAAGATAATCATGTGGGTCCCATGGCAGCTGTTTAGTGACATCATTTCATATAGTAACAGAAGTGATCATTTTCGGTTTACAGTAGCCATACTGAGCAGTTGCTTTTTTAATTCAGGCCAAGGGGCCTAAAATTGAGACTAAAACTGCCTCTCCAAGCAGCTTACAAGACCCTGCCACCATTTTCCTTTGGGAATATACCTTCCCCAGATATAGAAAGAAACTCTGGCTTCCAGTCCTCAATTTTGGAAAACCAGTGACTCACCATTTCCTGTTTGTGAAATATGTCTTCACCTGGGACATAGTAGATTAATCTGGTCTATTTCATTCAGGAATCCTAAACATGGCTTCTCCAGAAACACAGAAGAATTATATGCGAGACCCTATCTTTTTATTCTCCTTTCATTCTGCTTGCCATGTAGATATATGATATATTTTTCTCTGCATGGGGCACATGTAAATATGTATATATAGTTTTGTGTATGCCTTAGTGGTATAAAATTCTATCTGAGAACCAAGTATGTTTGCCATTCCTTTTCCTTTCAGCCATTCCATTCTGTCTATGAAATTCGGTGTTATTATATCATGGATATAATAATAATGTTATTATATCAAGGATATAATAATGACAATAAATACAAATGGGAGTATAAACCTTTTTTTCATAGCTCTTGCATTATAGCATGATTCTCCATCCTGCTGAAGAACTATTATGTCAAGAATGCCATCTGTAAAAAGATGAGGTTCAAGAAAATGTTTACATATGTCAAGATACACATTTTCTATGACTGTATCCTCTACAAAGAAGGAAGATCCATAGAACTTTGACTTAGTCATAACAAATCAAACATTCAATTTCGGTGAATCTTGCTCCCATTCAAACGATCCAGTTGCTCCTCCTTTTTCCATATGTGACAATTATGATGATTAATTTTTCCACATATATGGACGGTCATCAATGAACAGAATTTTGTTGATTAACTTGGCACCTTCAAGCTCAGTGCACATTGCTAGTGTATGTGGATAATCTTGTAATCTGTGAAACACTTGCATATGATAAGCCTTTATTTCTTCAGATTACATTGTAGGATTCTGTGGATTGGTGTACATGAAATTACTAACATATTTGATGCATTATGAGTTTATAATTGTGGATCCTGTTCAAATGCTTCTCAAGCCAATTCAATTGTTTCCATAGATTTTTGTGACACCCACTTCAGCTGTCATCATGTACTGATCCAGTTTTCTGAAATTTTGTTAACAACTCATGAATAGCTTTGTCTGTGGGACCTTCCTTATTAAAGTTCCTTGTCAAATTTGTCTCTAATTTATTTGAATTTCAAACTTTTTATTTCCTATATTAGTAGAAACACATATTCTTCTATTGTCTGTGGGACCTTTCATATTAAAGTTCCTTGTCAAATTTGTCTCTAATTTCAAACCTTTTATTTTCCATGTTACAACACTTATTCTTCTATGTTCATCATCAATTAAATGCGCCTGAAATGAAAAATCACACAAAATCAACATAAGCCAATTACCATTTTGTAAAAACAAAAATATGCATTAATGATATAACAGTAGAGAGATTTTTTGATAAAATTATGATATAAAGTAGAGATTTTTTGAAAAACATTGGATTTCACCAAAATATCAACTTTTTAAACACCCTGTATTTAAAAGCAGCTACAAACTTATGTTGATTTTGCTTAAGTTAGATTTTACAAAGAGAAATAATGTTGTACTTTAGTAAAGCACTTCTAGATGAGATTTTTAATTTTTTTCTATGGCAAAGACACATTTCCTCTTCTTTTAATCATGGTTCTCCACAGCTTTCCTCACTTTTAATAGGAAACAACATTTGACTCTTTACCATCTCTCTTTGTCCCTATTCTGCCTTCCTTTCATCTAAACTCATTAATTAGGCTACTCACCTTTTCCGTCTGGCCTGCTTTCCTGGTCTGCCTTCTTTCAACATAAAATTCTCCAAGTGTGTGGAATCAGAATTTTAAATGTTTTTATGTTACAAGTGAAAATGTAGGAAAATGAGGTGCTTTTTCATCATTTGATTCTCTCTTATTTCTGAAAAGGAGAAAACACTGTTTTCTACTTTATATGCTGTATCTCGTCAGGACATAGGCGATCATGGCTCTCCACAACTTCCTGTTCCTTGTAGTTCTTAGTAAACTTTGTCTTTTTGTTATTTCTCCTAAGCCCTGTTCTGCTATCCATTTAGGCAAGCTCACTATGTTATACATTGTTTACCTCTGTCCCTCTTGCCTTTTATCTGTCCTGTGAGTATCAGATTTTCCAAACCTTCCTTCCTCATTATGTGCCCCAGAAACCTCAACTGTCTCTTCCTGATGTTAAGTATTAATTTCCTTTTGTTTCCATTTTCTTCAAAACTTTGCAATTCTTTGTATCCTTCTGTAGAACCAGATTTCTGTTGCTTTAAGTCTCTTCTTGATCTTTGAGTAGGTCTCCCAGACCTCACTGCCATATAAAAAATGGAATTTTTGATCTGAACAACTAAGAAGTTCTCAGCTGGATACTACTTCTAAATTTATTAAGAGATACAAAGGACAGGAAATTGTGGAGAGCCATGATCACTAATGTCCTAAAGGAACATAGCACATAAAAGAAGAACAAGCTTATATAAATGGTTGACAGAACAGAAATTAGGAGAGAGAGAGAGAGAGCAAAACGACAAACCTTAGTAAGAGGAAGTTGTGGAGAGCCATGGTTTCCAGTGTCCTGAAGAAACATGAACCAAAAAAGATGATGATTCTTTGAATTGAGACTGTATTACTAAAATGGCTTTATTCTCATTTTTCTTTTATTGGAGATATTTTCTTTTATTTTTCAGAAAAGGGCAACCCACAAATGATAATGAATAGGAATATAAGTAAGTTCTGTTATAAGAAATCTTATTATTTCTTGGTGGTGACAATTGCAGGATGTCAAGACTTTGTGTCATTTTCAAGACTCTCCCTTCCCTTCCTAAATTCAGCTGCCCACTTTTGCACTGTTGATAAAGCTGAAGCATCATCCCATAACGTTGCAATTCTGTCAGCATGAATGTCCTTAGGGGTTAAATCTTTTTTTCTGCAGATACTTGATAGCATCACAATGCCAAATTTTGTTCATTTTCAAGAGAAGTCAGTACTAGTTACGTTTGAAGTCTTCTTTGTACAGTTAGATATTAGTTTACCTGGAATGAAACAATGCAGTTATTAATAAGAAAAGATGAAATTAATACGTATAAGATTTCATAGCTCCAGCATTCATAGCCAGCATATAAACTTTTCAGCCCACCCTCGTAGATGAATGACATTCAATATCATCATTCACATGGTGTAGCTTGCCTTGTTTGACAATAAATTGTACCAGTTCTGTTAGTATATTAGCTCACATTTCCACTTACCATCTTTTTAACTGAACACCTAAAGAAGGTCAGAGAATGGATTGGTCAAAACATTGTGTTAACCATATCTATAACATAAAGAATGAGTTTAATTGTTTAAACAGATCTGGGGTTTTAAGGTTTTACAAGACTGATCACACAAATGAAAGACTCTTTTCTTTTTTTCCTTTTGATGCAATTTTTAAATTTTTTTAGATTAGTTTGTAATCCCTTTTGGATTAACTCAGTTAATCTTTCTTTAATAGTTTTGTTGATTTATTATAAATTCTCCTTTGCCATAATTGACTTTGTTTCACTTGCATTGAATTCACAAGAAACTCAATCAAGAAACTTCATCACTCTTTCAATCTTTTCTTGATAGCTCTTTTAATATACCAATACTTTGAGAAGCAAAATTAATATCTTTCACTTTTTATTTTGCACCAGAGTCTTCATTATCTGAATGCCCAAGATTTACCTTGACCCCTACACTGAGTCAGGTTGTGACACAAGGTCAGTTTTTAATGTGGGGACCTGAGTGTTTCCACTCGGGTTGCTGGTTTAAGCTGTTCTTAGCTTGTCTAAGCTGGTCAGAGCTTATCTAATTTAGTCATAGCTGGTCATATCACTGCTATGTAACAGATGTTATGCAACAAGGGGGAATGCAAGACCTCCAGCATGGAACAGATACTACAACCGCAGCATCTACTCTGATGAAAAAAAACCCTTCTTCTCCTGTGACAATCCCTCCAGAAGAAATGTGGGGGGAGTAAGCCCTTATTATCTGATTGTCCTGTTGGTAGGGTTTATATTGTGCTGAATGCAACCCTGTCGAAGGTGATAAGACACCACTTCTAAAAAGGACCATCTTCCAAGTGGATACTTGCAGCAGGGTTGGCGCATAGGTCTCATGGACCCCCTTGAATCTATGATACAGAGCCTTTCACTCTACTACATCTAAATTTTCATATAAAATACAAATTTTCTTGTAACCTAATTATGGATTATATGCAATTCATCTAGAAAAATTGAAAATAAATACAATTTATCTAAATACAGATTAGAGGCATGTCATAATAGATCACTCCATCTTAAATAAATCAACAATATTTTGTGACAATTTTTAACATCTACTTGAGATTTTTCTTGTTAAAAAGTTGAATAATTTAACACATTCAACATTATAAATAACAGATATGGAATTTTATGTTGTGCTTTTTCAAGATTTAGCACGAGCAAAACAAATTCACAGATATTGGCAGAAAAGAAAAAAACCTCAGAATCATATCAAACCCTGTGAAAATTTTTCTTCCTTTAATAGTTGTGCTTAGTTTAATTTGTAATGTATAAAAATGTAGGTAGAAAAAAAAACAAAGTAAAAAAACAGCGAAGGTCACAAATCACTGCTTGGGGCCACCATTCAAGCTTGAGGTGGAGAGGTCAGGGTAGTATACACTAGCCCTGACTTGCAGACTTGTTTAAATTGCATTCATGTCTTTTTTTTAAATTCTACTATAAACCTATGTCTCATATTGGGACAACTGAAATTTTGGGAACACATAAAGAGGAAAGAAGGAATGGTGAACTTGATACTCACAGGGCACAATGAAAGCAAGAGAAACTGCTCATATTCTGAAGACACATCAAAAGAGGCTTACATATATAAAAATAAATTGTTTAAATAATTCACTTAAAGGCCAGGGAGGAGTATGAACTGAACGATAAGTAACTCAATCTACTACTATTAAGCTTATGTATAGTTTAGCATTTACAAATTGACTAAAAGGCCTTTTACTTTATTTCATTCATAGATTCTAATTTTAACCTTTTGTAAAGTTACCTTCTATAATTTTGTGATCAGTTCTTATCATTCTGAGTATTGTTCAAATAACAGAATGGATTCTTTTGTTTAAAATACCTTCTATAATTTTGTGATCAGTCCTTATCATTCTGAGTATTGTTCAAATAACAGAATGGATTCTTTTGTTTAAAATACCTTCTATAATTTTGTGATCAGTTCTTATCATTCTGAGTATTGTTCAAATAACAGAATGGATTCTTTTGTTTAAAATACCTTCTATAATTTTGAAAAGAATTGTTCAGACAATGGTAGTGATTCTTTTTTATCAATTTGTTCTCACCAATCTGGCTCATGTTCACTCTAGACTGTATAATAAATACCTTACTGCCTCTTGTTTTTCTGCTTGTTGGAAATCCTCATCTGTCATTCCAGTTTTTAAGAACTTAGGTGAACCATTGGACCTTTCTAACTATTGGCCTATTAGCCTTCTACCTCTTTTTGGGAAACTACTAGAGGCCCTAATCAATGCTGAATTGCTTAAGTATCTCACATTGCAAGGGTTACTTTCAGATAAGCAATATGGCGTTCATTTCTCTAGGTTAACTGCTGATGTGTTGATGATAATTGTGGAAAGTGTCTATCATAATCTAGATAAGAATGGTAAAGGTCAGGCTATTGCTTTGGATATTGTGAAAGTTTCTAACAGGGGTTGACATACAGGTCTTCTTCACAAGTCTTCAGACAAAATTTTGAACTGATTCAGTCTTACTTATCAAATCATGAAATGAAAGTTATCCTGAATGTCCACTCATCTAGATCCATCCGTACTAATACAGGTGTCCATGGTCCTACTTTGCTTTTAATTTTCATTAATGACCATCCTGATGACATTAGCTGTCAACTTGGTATCTATGCTGATGACATAATCATTTACACCTTGTTAGTAAATATGATCAGTTCAATAAGATCAGATTGGTGGCTGATGTCAAAAGCGACCATCAGTCTGTTGTTAACTGGGACAAAGAATGGCTTGTTAATTTTAATGCCTCCAAAATAAAACTGTTCTTTATTAATCACCTTTCTGTCTTCTATCAGCATGGTTGATGCCAAATTCCAGGCGAGTGATTTGTTGCTTGTTTTTGGGCTAAAGTCCTTAGCTGACATAAAGTGTGAAGACTATATTGAATCTATTGCTTGTCAGCTGCAAAGAAATTTGGTTCAATGTGTTGTGCTAGACAATTTTTCTATTCAGAATTTATCTAACATATGCATAACTATAGCATTCATCTATGCTTAGAATATTGCTGCCACATATGGTGTGGTGCTTCTTCAATATATCTTAGGATTCTTGATAAAATCCAAAGATAAATCAGCAATATTATTGATCCTGATCTTGTGGCTCGGCTTCAGTCACTTTTCCAATGCTGTAAAGTTGCCTTCCTGGGCCTTTTCTATAAATACTTTCATGGTAATTGTTCAGTGTAGTTCTTCATTATGGTACCTCTAGACTTTATGAATTTAAGTGCAGTACTTCTTTCTTTTTTTTTAGTGGAATCATCTCAAGCATGGCAGTAATGTCACTAAAACACAAGGTGTTACAGGGTGTGGTAGAATTAGGAACAGAAACATTAATGACAAGCAGAAAGAGAAGAGAGTAATCAGGTAGACAGCAGATAGCAACTGACATTGCATTTAAATTTTTGCAGATTAAAGGTGGATTGAAAGCATGGAGCTGGAAGCGAGTTCCACAAGTGAGAAGTGTGAGAGAAGAAACTGTTAGCATAGAAGTTACAGTTATATCTAGCTAGCTCAATTATAAATTGGTGAGATTTTGATGCCAGTTTAGTGTTGTGCTTAAATTCAAAAACTCAAGGTTCCATAGTGAGGAGCTCATTCGAACAATTACCATGAAAGCATTTATCGAAAAGACAGAGAGAGGCAACCTCACAGCTCAACTGGTGGTGATGTCTCATCAATTTACAAGTGAGATGGCTAGATGTAACCATTGCTACCTACTGTCTTTCTGATTACTCTTCTTTTGTTCTTACTCTTTAGTAATGTTTCTGTTTCTAATTTTTCCACACTCATTAACCCTCTTGTGTCTTAGTGGCTTTACTGCCTTGCTTGGGGTGAACTTGATTAAAAGAAAAAAAGATTTAGTTGGTCCACTCTTTTGATTGCCTTCTGTTTACAATTCATAATAAAGATAAAAATCTTTTCTACAGAAAAAGAAAATAACTGAACCCTGTTCAAAAGAGCATTTTGATTTGATCCTAGCAACACTAGACACAACTGATTTAAAATTATTGTTTCTGAATCATTTTGAGAAGAGTCCTTATCCTTCCAAGATTTGTTCAGACAAGTGAACCCATTCTTTTATTTGATTCTGTTGTCACCACAAGTTTTTAATCAATCCATTCTATGGCTTTTCTTCAGATGTATAATCAATAGTGTGCAAACCAAGAAATAGCCAAGTGATCAAAATTTTAAGCTTTCTTCAAAATTATATTTTATGTTATGACAACAGGTTTTTTCATGATGAAGAGAACAACACAGAAATATTTTAAAAAGAAATGTGTAGTTTTTACAACTCAGAGAAGAAACAAAATAATAAGTCTTTAGAACACCATCAGGAATCATGGACAATTATTTCATCATTTCCTGGAAAAACTGATCTACATTCTAATTATTTTAAGGAACTATACCCTAGATTCCTCAGTCAGCTACATATCTTCATTTATTTATATACCTAACTTCAGCTTAGCTAGCTACTAATTTATAAGACACCCATGAAAAAAAAAAAATGTATCTATGAATACAAAAGGGATCTTATACATAACAATTTATCAAATACATTAATCATACATAGTAATAAGTTAAACTACAACTTCAATTCAAAGAATACCACACTTATTAAAAGAGAAAATAACTTACTTAGATGAAAAGTTTTTGAGAGTGCCACTATTGAATCTTGCCAAAATGTAAATTTTCCCCCTGGAGTTCTCAAATATCTCCTTTCCTAAAAGATGTATATCTTTTAGGAAAGGAGATATTTGAGAATGGTATTTACTTGATTCCCACAAAATCAAGATGTGACACAAGGTCGCTTAACGTGGGAGACCCGAGTGTTTCCACTCAAAGGCCACTGGTCAAAATTGGTCATAGCTTGTCCAAGCTGGTCAGAGCCTAGTCAAAGCTGGTCATGACTTGTCCTAACAGGTCCAAGCCGGAGCCAGTCCAAGCTAGTCAAAGCCTTGATCGAATCTCAGCCATAGGCCAAGAAACGATCCAATATTTGTCAAAAACCCCAACGAAAAAATTCGTCAGGAGAGAATATAAGGAGATATTTGAGAATTCTTTTCCCAAGGCAACATAGATGACTATAAAAATTAAAAAAAATTAAAAGAAAATGGTTACATCAAAACCTGTTATTTAAAATAAATAAATACATAAATTAATGTATCAGATTAAAATAAAATAATAAATAATAATTCTATTAAAAGAAGGGAATAAATAAATATCTATAAAAAATTCAACAACAACAATAACAATATTTACTCAATTTTGTCTATTTGGCATTAAATAACATCACTCAGCATCCTTCATAGTTTATCTTGACTTTCACTGTTAGTCTGAAGAATACTTATAAACATTGTTAAATTTAAAAATTTCTAAAACCTAACTGTATTTTTGATTTTGTTTACAAATATTTGTTGCAAAATAAAATCCTTGCATTTGCCTTGATAAAGTCAATCAGAGGACAAATATGTCAGCTAAGATAAGTTTTCCTTTTGTCTTTATTCAAACCCATGAATGCCTCACAGTTGCATAATAATTTCTCTAATGCATCCTGATGATAGACTCTTCTGATTTACCAATAAGATTAAAAGATAGATATCTTGCTATTGAAGAAGAATTATAACTCTGAGTAAATAATTATACCCCCCACCCAACATTTATATATACAACAAATATTTGTAAAACATGAGAAACAGCAAGACATGGTAACAATAAAATGAGTATTATTTATTATCTGGTTATGTAGTGTTGGAGACATGAGAGACAATAATATTGAGTAAATGTTTGAGTTTGGAGTTGAATGTAGATCAAATATGAATCAGAATCTGACAAGATGATAAGATAAAGAATAAGTAAAGTGGATACAGACTTTCTCGGATGTTTTTTTTTTTATAGATGTGCATAATGAGTGTCCAGATAATTTAGTGGAAAAATGCAAGAAGTATCTGTTTTTTTTTTTTTTTACCCTGAGTCTTGGTTGAGTGATAAGTGTTACTATTATGACCTGAAAAAGAAAAGGAGCCAAAATTTTCCCTGATGCACATGTTGACAGCCTGTCTGTGTTGACTGCCAAGCTAATAGTGAAAATGTCACATGTTTGTGTATGTAATGAAGAAAAGTGGGTTTGATTCTCATTGTTTTAGAAAGGCTGAATTAATGATAATTATAATTGGTATAATTAATTTATTATAATTATTTTTAACACTATAATTAATTTTTATTTATTTGTTTTTTATGGACATGACAAAGTGACAGTATAATTCATTTTTTATTCATGTAGATATTTATGGGCATGACAAAGTGACAGTATAATTCATTTTTTATTTATGTAGATATTTATAGACATGACAAAGTGACAGTATAATTCATTTTTTATTCATGTAGATATTTATGGGCATGACAAAGTGACAGTATAATTCATTTTTTATTTATGTAGATATTTATGGACATGACAAAGTGACAGTATAATTCATTTTTTATTTATGTAGATATTTATGGGCATGACAAAGTGACAGTATAATTCATTTTTTATTTATGTAGATATTTATGGACATGACAAAGTGACAGTATAATTCATTTTTTATTTATGTAGATATTTATGGACATGACAAAGTGACAGTATAATTAATATTTTATTTATGGGTATGTTTATGGACATGACACTATGTTTTGTTCATCCATGATTTCCTGTCTTGATCCTTGAAATTAGACAACACTCGTGAGAAGAATAACAAACAAAATTATGCATAAAGAATGCAAATATAAAAAAAACAGATTATAATTAAAAATAAAAATTAACAGATTAGTGTCAATTTTTATTGATTATTTTAAAATTAATTAAAAGCTTAATCTCAATACTTAAAGTTTTTAAAACTATTAATTCCTTCTTTGCTTTCACTATTTAAATATTAACTTGTGTTAACAATATGACACTAAAAATATAAAAAATTCAATTAAATCTTTTAACCAAACTTAATTAGCTCTAATATAAAATAATTGTTGTATTAATAGTAATAGTTTATATTTTTCTTTTTTAAACTTACCTCTAATATCTAAGTATTATTGCATTAATAACAGTAACAATTCAATCTAACAAAACTTTTATTTACAAAGTGTGAATAAGAGTTCCTAGTAACCATTTTAAGAGACTAAACATACACCTGAAAACTGATTTTAATGATAACAATTTTAATTTAATTAGCATTGGTATTAAGCATACTACTTTGATAATGGCAATAATTTGATCTAATCTTTTTTACTTTGTCATATTTTCAGAAAGAATATGAAAAGACTCAGTGACTACAATGAAAAAAGCCGACTCAACATCCTGTAGGATAATTTGTTTAAGAAGAATTTCTTTGTCTTACTGTTTGTTATACTGATTACTTTTTATTCTTTTGTTAAACAAATCTACCAAGTTCAAGATACAAATACTAAAAATAAAAAAAATCTAAACACCTTTAAGCTCTTTCTTAAAAAAGTACAATAAAAATGCTGACATAGTTTCTTCAAAACATTCTCTTTGTGTGCTCAGTATTTATTTTATAAGATCTTGTTTGCACTTATGAATAGATTTAAACTTTTATTTTTGTCTTTAATAATGCATTGCACATCGTTTACAAAGTGTGAATAAGAGTTTCTAGTAACCATTTTAAGAGACTAAACATACACCTGAAAACTGATTTTAAGGTGGAGACTTCAGCTCCCATCTGATATTTTGAAATAATAAAAAAAAAATTGTTTATCTATTTTATACAAAACAGAGTTTTTAGTAGGAAGAGGCTGGCCTTTAAAGTCATGGAGACAGTAAGTAAGAAGTTATGCAATAAAATTAGTTTGCATAATTTTCATGGGGTAAGAGTGCCAATGATTTTTTAGGGTTCTCTAATCCCTCGGGTGATGGGCCTGATCTTATAAGTGATATGGGGGTTTATATTTTGTAATATGTTTGCAATGCAATATATTAATATATATATATATATATATATATTTATACACGTTTCATTAAATAATATAGACAAGTGTTGTCTATTTATTTTATGTAAAATTTTTTCGTATCTTCTGATAAGTTTGGTAACATTATCATTTACCGAAAAAAGAAATTCACAATATTCTCGGCCTTAAGTAAGTCTTTAAATTCTGGTAAATTCAGGATGAACAACTAATAGAAACTACACCAGAATTTAAAGACTTACTTAAGGCCGAGGCACTGAAAGATCGACATGATAAAAGCAGAAACTACTCAAAAATTCTTTCTAAACAACTGAAAATTGCCGCACAAGAACTACGTAACCACCCTGACATTATTGTAAAAAAAGCTGATAAGACCAACATTTTTGTCATCCTAAATAAATTGGATTACAACAAAAAACTAGACCACATACCCATGATCACACAAAGTTTAAAAAACTTAACAAGAACCCGACCAACCAACTAAAATCAAAGCTTAATAAACTTATTAATGCTAATAATGCTGAACAGAACTCTTTAAAACTCCCTAAAATTGTTGGTGATTATAGACCTGGCTACATATATGGCACTATAAAAACACATAAACCTAACTATCCTCTCGTCCTATCATATCGCAAATTCCAACTCCTGTATATCATCTAACAAAATACATCAACCAACTTATTACTCCCTATCTTCCTAGTAAATATAGTGTTAAGTCAACATTAGAAGTAATCCAAATCCTAAAAAGTGAAAAAACCTGACAATGAAATCATGGCTTCACTTGATGTGGAAAACTTATTTACCAATGTCCCTGTTAGTGAAAACTATTGACATAATCATAAGAAATATATACAGTAACTCATCTTTACCCCCACTTAAAATTAATCCTAATATATTAAGAAAACTACTATTAACTTGTACTACTGAAGTCCCTTTCTTTGATAATAATAACAATATATATATACAACGTGATGGTGTCTCCATGGGTTCAGTATTGGGCCCGACATTTAGCAATTTCTACATGTCGAACCTAGAAAATAAGTTATTTACAGATTTTAAAAACCATCAATCTACCTAAGATACGTTGATGATATTCTTATCTTAGTTAAAAATACAGATGAAATAATTCAACTTCAAAAACGGTTCCAAAATAATTCTGTCCTTAAATTCACATATGAACTTAATACTAATAATAAAAATCCCTTCCTTGACATATTAATAAACACAAATAATAACAAATTTACTATTTCTCCATACAAAAAACCTACAAGCATAAATTCATGTACACTTAACTACAAGAGCGAATGCCCATATTACTACAAAATAGCAATTATAAAGAATCTAATACATCGTGCAGAAACTAATTCATCCACCAAACAGATTTTTTACAGTGAACTAAAGAATATAAAACAGACACTTATTAATAATAGCTTTCCAAACTATATAGTTGATGAACAAATAAGATTCTTAAATGTCTATAATTTCAATAATTGGTAACAGAAGCCATTGGTTATACCAACGGCTTTCCTTATTTCATTCTCCAATTCACTCTCGTGTTGTCATGTGTGACGTCATGAGATGCGGTGCGATTTTCGCTTCTAGCGTCTTATATGCGCGTGTTCATCGTTGCTTAGTGATCCACTATGTAAACATAACAATGACAGACTATATCATCACTGTCGTGTCCATATATTGTTTGATATGTTTGTATTTACATCTTTGATAATGGCTTGAGTAAGCCGAAAGCTTAGATTTTATTAAAAAATAATGGATAAATATTGTGAATTTCTTTTTTCGGTAAATGATAATGTTACCAAACTTATCAGAAGATACGAAAAATTTTACATAAAATAAATAGATAACACTTGTCTATATTATTTAATGAAACGTGTATAAATGAATATGTTGTTAAATACACACAATATATATATATATATATATATATATATATATTGTGTGTATTTAGGCATATATATATATAGTTAAACAGGTTTGATTAAATAATTCAGACATATCAAATTGATTAGTTTTTGCTGTTATCCTTTCGACTTTGCAAGTTAATTTTTTGGTAGACTTAGAAAATTGAGTAAGAAAAATACCAAAATTTTCTTTTGAATAGTTTATATTTTCCTAAGTACTTTCAATCTCATCTGCAACCATCTTCAGGGGGTTAAGTTTTCTGTGAGTATATATATGTGTTTCTGTGAGTTTTAAAACGTTTTTATTGTTTATTTTTTTTACTGCTTATGCAGTGTTCTAGATTTCAAAGTTCAAAGTTCACTTGTCTTTTTGATAATCTCTAAATTATCTAACCAAAAAGAAAAAAACCTGCCGACTACATTTTATGAAATGGAATATTTCATAAAATGTAGTTGGTCTGATGAGATGAATATGCTTATATTCATCAAAATAAATTTATTATTGACTATGGATTTTTAGGTTTTTTCCCAATTATTCTTATAATTTGCTTTGTATTATACATTGAGCTCTCATATGCACTGAAAATTCCTCTTTGGAATAATCCCTACCAATTACAATTTGGAATTATATATATATATATATATATATATATATATATATATATATATATATATATATATATATATATATATAGTTTCATTAAAAATGACTGACAATAACTATAGTTATTTTCAGTTTAGTAACTTTTTTGAATACCTTGTTTTCTACGTATGCTTTTTAAAAAAAAAAGTTACTTAACCAAAAATAATTGCACTTCCTTGTTAAGTCATTTTTAATGAAACTTGTATAAAAGAGGGATTGCTGTTCCAAAACACAATTATATATATATATATATATATATATATATATATATAGTTAGCTTATGAAAAACTAGGTAATCCGTATGGGTAAACCTAAGGAGGATAAAATCCAGAGAGTTCAATGTAAATCCAGAGCAAATAATTTAAATAAAAACAGACCACTTTAAGGTTCCATGTAATAAATTATTTCACCACAGGCCTTTTAAGGACTGCGGATCATCAACTTTACTTCCAAACAAAAAAGTGAAAAGAAAATTTACACCTTTTGACTGCCTGTATTAAACATATGTAAATTAATGAATTGAGGTAGGAGAGAGAAGAATGAGTGAGTTAGCAGATATTGACACATTTAAACTCACTCATGTCTTCTCTCTCCCCCCCTCACTTCCTCACTTCGTTAATTTACATATGTTTAATACGGCTTGTCAAAAATGTGTAAATTTTCTTTTTCTTTTTTGTTTGGAAGTAAAGTCTGATGATCCACAGTCCTTTAAAAGGGCTGTGGTGAAATAATTTATTACATGGAACCTTAAAGTGGTCTGTTTTTATTTAAATTATACACACACACACACACACACACACACACACACACACACACATATATATATATATTTTTTAATAATTTCGTCCCAAGCAATGCTATAAAGCCACTAAATCACTGAGTGCGAAGGAATGAGAAAAAGAAATGAAATAAAATGCATATATAGGCTCACAGATTATAGAGTTTAATTCTCACTGAGTGCTCTGCAGCTATAGCCTTATGCCAGCCTGAGCTAAACTTAGAAAATATCTAAAAAGAGTGTCTGTCATGGAACAGTAGCTAACAAGCTAATGTCACAGATTATTACTTGTGAATTTGACCTTCACAGAGTACACTGTTTATTGTATTATTGTTTGGCTAAACTTAGGTTTTATTATAGAAACTGTAACCTGATCATATATTTAATGATAAAATACATAATTAGCCTGTTAACAATCCATATGATTTGATTATTATCATATACATATAAATTGTTACTATTGTAATTATTCTGATTAATTTTCTCATCAATGTTTATGAAGCTATGTACAACACAAGACCTTAAATATAGAGAACCAAATATGCAACAGTCTGGGAGATTAGCTTGCTAACCCCTGCTTCCTGGTGAGCCACCCAGACCACAAATATGTGGTACCCAGTAAAACTTGATTGAATTCTAATAGAAATGATCTTCAAGACGTCTCTGTTGTACTGTACTGTACTGATGCGACATTCACCCTGGGCGGATTGAGCCGGCTTCTTCCTGTTATGAGGAGAAGATTCTTGGGATAAATTACAGAAGTAGGGTACCCAGGCCTACTCGAATAACGTTCTTGCTTGCCGCGGGGTTCCCACAGGAATGACCAGAAGCCGCCGGTTACCGATGCAGACGCTCCTTGGATTTTCACCAGAGCCCTTGTTAGCCGGCGTGTGTGTCAGACCTGTCCGCCTTGGGTGGCCCTACCAGGAACGAAGTTCCGGGCGGCATAGATCTGACACTACCGTTTACACCCCCCCACCGACTGTGAGGTAAGGGTTGGACTTTGGGGGCTTACAGTACCAGGTGTTCCCAAGTGGTCCCCCATCTAAGTACTGACCTGGCTCTACGATGCTTAACTTCGGTGATCGAACGAGAACCGGTGTTTCAGCGTGATTTGACCGTAAGTCTCTGTTGTGTTGATAGTTGCTTAGTTGAGGTATCCCATTAATCATTTGAGACTATAACTGAAGAATGTCTGATATTATGAATTTGGACAATCTGAATTTTTATATTTGTCCTGTAGTCTACCCCACCTGTCTCTCTGAAAATTCTTACTGAAAATCTTGAATGGTTACAATGTGTAATTATGATGTGTAATTAACCTGTGTAAGGTTTTGTTTCTATTATTATTATTTTTCTATTTACCTTTGTTGTGTTTTTAATATCCAAAATTTAATTAGTCAATAAATGTTTTAAGATTTCTGACCAAGGCTTGTTGACCTTTCATCAATAAATATCATCAGAAGTGACAGTGAAAATGTTGACTGAAAGAGCATTGCATGAAATTGAAGTTATATTAATAAATAATCTTTCTCTGACAATATCTTTGTTACTGCTTTGTACTACTTTGTAAAGCACTGGCTTTGTTTGCAAATAATAAACTAGATGAAAGAAAAAAGATAGCAATGGTCTGAATTTCTTCCATAAAAAACACGGTACATCAATAAGTCAGTAGCCTAATGATGAGAAAATCATCTATTTTTCAAAATAATCTCTTCCTTGCCAATGCACTTAATTCAATGGTGAATATACAGGGACCAGTATGTGCTTAGCTTAATGATAAAAAAACCATTTATTTTTCAAAATAATCTCTTCCTTGTCAATGCACTTAATTCACTGGTGAATATATAAGTACTTAATAAGTCTGTAGCCAAATGATTAAAAAAAAACCTTTATTTTTCAGCAAAATGTTTAATTTTCAACATAATATCCTTCCGTGTCAATGCACTTAATACAGTGTATGGATATCAACACTTTTGTATATCCAAATGATGAAAAAAGCATTTATGTGAAAAATAGTGATTCTTTTTTATAATTCATTTTCAAGTGGTGCATAGTAATCACATAGAATGAACAGTTTTATGAAGAAATATGTATAGCAAATTAGTGTGACAAACATACTAATGTTGTATAGCAAACATTATTATTTTAAAAAGGTTTTAGTAAAATAGTAATTATTCATATTGCAATTTAAAGAACATAAGGTTTTTAGTGTTTATGTAGGTACATCAATAAATTCATCACCTGATAATGAAAATTATTTTTTGCAACTTATAATCTTATAAATGCCCTTAATCAAACACCCCCAATTAATTACAGGCTTATGGTCATATCAGATTGAAATACTGGTTCCTGTACAATCATCAAAGTTAAGCAAGGTTGAGCCTGGTCAGTACCAAGATGGGTGACTGTCTTGAAATCCTAGATGCTTTGAGCTTGGATGTGAGGGTGGTCTAATGAATAATGACTCAGAATTATTAATCGAAGAGCTGAGTTTCAATTCCAGTTAGGTTCGTTTATATTCCTTTATGCACAAATACCCTTGGAAAAGATATGAATCTACCTCTTCACTTCCCCAACTATGGGTTAATTAGTAAGACATTCATTACTAAATTAATATCATCTCCTCCACCAAATTCTTATAATCTAAAAATATTTTATGATTTTTAATGCTCCACAAATATTTGATAAGCCGTTGGAAATGAATCAATCACTTGGTTACAGAGATGGTATATTATACAATGAGAATTTCAGATCAAAACTCTGTTAATAGCTGTGGCAGGCTACTGATTTATTGATACTCTCTTGTATTTTAATTATAAACAAGAACAGCTTTAAAAAATATAATTCACAGTTTATGCTTAGGATCAGTGTCATATCTGTGCTCTGTGAACAGTGTTAAACACACACATACACACACTATATATATATATATATATATATATATATATATATATATATGTGTGTGTGTGTGTGTGTGTGTGTGTGTGTGTGTACGAGTGTGTGTGTGTATTTAGGCAGCAATACACACACACAAACAATTCACTAGTTTAAATGTTTTCTTCTTTTCATATTCATTGTTTTGTCACACTCAACAATCTTCCGTTGTCTACATATACCTTTGTTTTGTTAATATATGCATTATCGTTTGTATATATATATATATATATATATATATATATATATATATATATATATATATATATATATATGTGTGTGTGTCTCCTGGTATATTTATCCTACAACAAAAAGGGCGGACTCGAATACGGGTATATATATATATATATATATATATATATATATATATATATATATATATTATTTTTATTTTTATTATTATTATTATTACTTTATTCATTTAATACCCGGACTCGTATTCGAGTCCACCATTTTTGTTGTGGGATAAATATACCAGGAGACACATGTTTTCCAACCTAAAATACGTTCAGCATACGCCCGCAACATATTAAAAATAAATGGTGGTGGTTCGGCCCGCAACGCAAATGGAGCAAAATTATAAAAAGTAACCATGACGATGTTCATTGCGTAATAACGTCTACGCAAAGGAGATTAAGGTTAGTGACATGTTGGCCAGGCTATTCTACAGATGTAGAAGAATACATAAAAAGGTGCAAAATGTGCAATAAATGAAGAAAATTGAGACAGACAAAAACGCATACATGTCCTAAAGAGTCTCAATCTTTGGACAGAGTACACATGGATCATGCCCATATTAATGAAGGGAGATTATTACTAATAATGGTAGATGCGTATTAAGGCAGACTAGAAGTAATAAAGGTCTTCAATAAAAGAAGTTCAACCGTAAAACAAGCGTTAAGGATCATATTTTCAAGAAATGGAATTCCAGAAATGCTAGTATCTGACAACGCCCCAGAGTTCTGTGACGAGGAATTATGTCAATGGTTGACCAAAACTGGATGCAGACCATATACCTCACCCCATACCATTCGCAATCAAACGGATTAGCAGAAAGGGTGGTGCAAACTATAAAAACCAGGTTGAAAATATTTGTACAACAGTAAGAAAAGATAGAAACATTTCTTACTAGATTGTTGCTAAGTTATAGGACACTACCACATGCTGGAAGATTGAAAAGTTCGTCCGCCTTCATGGGTAGACAAATTAAAGCTCCATTGACCATGCCCTGTGCCACCAACGAAAAACTGTGGTGTAAAAAGAATATTGAATCTAATTTATAAGAGGCAAGATTCATAATGAAAAGGGGAGATAACTCTATGATAATAGAAAAAAAGGAAATGGGATGTTAGTGTATGCAAACCAAGTAAGATCACAACATGACAGCGATGAAGAAATGTTTAGTGAAAACTGAAAGCAATGAGGTGAAAGTGTCATGTCAAGGCAAACAATGAAATCGAAAGTATTATAGACTCTGAAGATGAACAATGACAACCGCTGGAGGAATATGCCTATGGAAAAAGGAAAAAAAGATCACCATCTCTCATATCTAGACAATCTCTTAGGAAGAGGGAAGAAGATAGTGGGGAGCTAAAAGCTTTCAGAAGTACCAGGGAAAACAAGGGGATAAAACTTCGGTAGAGGGAGAGAGTTACAAAGACTATAAATAGCTAGGGCTATATCCCATCAGGTAGTTGAGTGCTTACTACTTCCAGCGAGTAGCACTACACTGCATAAAGAACGATAAAATAAGAAAAAATAGAATAATTTTAAGAAAGAAAGAATGAGAAAATGACAAGAAAGAGTGTTGGAAATACTTAGAAAGAAAGAAAGAAAGAAAAAAGAGTAGGAATATTAAGAAATAAAGAATGATAAAATAATAAGAAAGAAAGAACAGAAAATAAAGAATGGAAAGAAAGAATGAAAAAAGAAGAAAGAAAATAGAGTTAGAAATATTTAGAAAGAAAGACAAAGATTGGGAAAATGTTAAGAAAGATACAAAAACAGGGAAAATATAATTAATTAAATAAATAAAGAGAACGATATTAAAACAAGATCACAGAGACACTTAGACAAGAGACACCTCAGTACTGTCGGTTGCTCAGTAGTTATCGAGTCTGTTGCTGCTTGCAAGGTACAAAGTGCATACAAATATGTATCATAAAATTTATTTAACTTTTGAACTCACCGAGCAAAACTTTTTGTTCGACAACATGTGGCAGAGTGAAATGTAAAGGTCATACCTTCAGTACACAGGAAGTGGTTTCACAGTGTAGGCATACAAATTCAAATCGTTTTGACAATAAAAATTGAGAAATGAATGCAAATGAAATTGTCAAAATGTTCTCAACTGTCTTTTAATATTCCGTGTCTTTTTCCTTTTACATTTTTCCATGACATTTGCAAGTAACCTTTATTATGAATAATATTAATAATCTGAAAGCATAATCAAGAGAGTGGTGTATGTCACAGATTTCGGATAACATTCGATCAATTTTCTCAGTGACTATACCGAAACATCTGCCAACACTTTCATTTTACTTGATGGACAGACCGAGAGACAATACTTGTGTAAGTAACTACTTCTCTTTATAACAAAAAATTTATTGAGTAATTACTTCTCTTCTCTTCATTTTGATAATTTTTTTCTTAGTTAAACAGGAATTTAAGTGATTATAGCTCATTTTTTTTTAATAACATATCTACATCCACAGAATCTGTATATATTTTGACTCTTCGAGTATAGTTCATTTCTTTCAGTGATTTTTGCCAAAATCGGTGACACTCATTGCAGCAAGATAATCCACAGAAGAAAAAAATTCGAATCGGATCTTCTATCTGAGAAATTGTAAATTACAAATTATTTATCATAGTATATTGTCCAAAAATAACGACAATTTTTAATTTTGAATTTGTCTTGTACTTATATAATATATTAAATTTACGTTAGCCTGTATTTTGCGCGATTTTGTTCAATACTTCTTGAATATTAAACTAGACTAAATGTAAAATGAAGTAAAAATAACAATTGAACCTTTTTTCCTCTATGCTATAAACGAAAAACACACACACACACACACACACACACACACACACATATATATATATATATATATATATATATATATATATATATATATATATATATATATATATGTAATGTAAATCTATTTAAACTCGGTGGGTGAAAAAACCTGGATAGCACAATTTTCAAATAAATTGGCATCCGAGGAAAAATGGGGTGGGGAAGAGGGCACCAGAAACCTCCGAACAGGGCGAAAGAAATCGTCCAGTACCTTAAATCTCTGGTATAAAGAAAAAATCCCTAGCGAGTAATAAGTTAAAACGAAGAGTGCTGAAAATTAAGTAGAGCAAAAGTAAAATAAATAAATCCTAATGAGCCAGGTACTACCTACTTTAGGTTTCACCACATGGATTATTTAATATAATTTCTGTTATTTTTTATGGATACACTTATTTGAGTAAATGGCCTGTTCTGAATGTTCGAGAAATTTCGTAGAAAAAGTACATTCTCTAACAGGAATATTTCCTACGAAATTTCTCGAACATTCAGGTCGGTAAATATAATTAATTAATACTGTTTAATTAAAGAACCGAACAATTATTCAAAATACAATAAAATAAAAACAACTTAAAAACCGTCAAAATATAATATTAAAAAATAACGAATAAACATGAAGTATATTAAATATTTATCGGATTTAATTTTCTATGTTATATATATATATATATATATATATATATATATATATATATATGTTTATTTATCGACAGAACTAGTTGCAATTTTAGAGTCTTTCAACAATATTTTTTTAATCGAGTTCACCCCAAGAAAGGCATTAAAGCAGTTGTGAACAAAACAAGATCTACATTTAAAATTCAAATGTTAAGCACTGATTCATTGATTTTGTTAGAAATTAAAAAGACTCGAATTTACAAACGTTGCTTAACACACACGCAAAAGCGAATCCAAAACAAAACTCTTGAAATGTCACACCTTGATGCAAAATGTTTTTCGGCCAATAGAAAACTAGGAAACATTTAAAAACGAAATTCAAATAATCTTCAATTCTCAGATTCAAATTCTTTTACGGATGTTTTCGCGATCCGACGCGAAGTTTGTTTGTCGTCCAATGGAAAGGCCCGAATCATATCAAGGAGTGAATTCCTAAATGACCTTTTCAAGTCCCACAAACAAAATAAAAGACGGGCAAGTTCGCCTGTCATCAGAGAGAAAGAGACGAGCGTATTCACACGTCCCTTGACAAACATCAAGCGATCGTTATTATTAGCTCTACCTTTCTCCCTCACCTCTTTTATATTTGTTAAATGAACGGAACATTTTACGACTGAGCGATTACTTCAAAGACATTCCTACCCTACGATAACGCTCATACATACATACATACATACATACATACACACATGCCTACGTGCGCATAAACTCATTCTTGCAAGGACTACTACGAACATTTTGACGACCTTGTATCAATCAAAACACATTAATTTTATTTGTAAAGACCTAAATTGATTTATATGTATATAAATTTGTTGTTTCACTTTACAATTTGATTTTCTTGTTTTATACCCCTCTTATGGTGAGCTATCTAACTAACAAGGCCAAATCAAACTAATCTGTTTCAACACTCATACACTTCACAATAAATTAGTAACCCCGACGTCCCCCTCCCCCCCAAAAAATTCAACTACAAAAACTACGGCAGAAAAAGGAAACGATATAGAACAATGGATCATCAACCAGGATCCATCCATACAAACTGTGACCATCAAAACAGCCGTATTTATTGAATCCAATGTAATCGTCTGGTTTGGTATAATGGAAGCACAGTTCAGCATTAAAAACATAAAACAAGCAAGACAAAAATTCTACCACGCTTTGGCAGCCCTTCCTCCAGAAATAGTAGGAAGAATAACGACAAATATATTACACTCAAAAGACTACGATACCTTGAAGGAAGCCGTAATCAATGCATATGAAACCAGAGATGCTCGACAGACTGATGTCTTATTCAGCAATATCAGGACGACCTTCGACTTACTTAAACGAACTGATGTCGTTAGCCAGTCGCGTAGGCGTAAATGAAGATATTGTCCGACATAAATTTATACAAGCGCTGCCGCCTTCTATAAAACCAGTGATAGCCGCGCAAACAGATCGGTTAGGAAAAATGTCCGATGATCTTCTTCTGTACTTTTACAGACAAGAAACAACACATATCCAGAAAGTGTCTAGAGAAGGCCATCAACAACCGCAAAGATACCAGAATACAATGAAGGAAAATTCACTTGGTATCTCTCCGTTTCACAGAGATCAGAAGCTCAAAATCTGTCGAGCACATATTTACTTTGCTGAATGTGCAAAATTTTGCAAACTCTGGTGCAAATAAGAAAAATGTGCAAACATAACCTAGTTCAAGATCCAATTCACCTGCATCAGATATAGATCCGGAAAACTAGTTCGGCGTAATATGATAGCTTCCGCATATTCGCCACTTCTTGAAGTAGCCGCACGGTTAGGAGCTAATAAAGTGAATTTTGTTGTAGGCACAGGAGCAGCTGTATTAGTAATACCAAAACAATTTCTAAATGGTATCATCATCCACCCAACCAACATCTCTATTGTAGCAGCTAATGGAGTAAAAATAGAATGCTCTGGCCAAGCAGTAATCACATTAGCATTAAATAACCTTAGAAGAGAGTTTACTTGGACCTTTCTTGTTGCAGAAACGACCAAACCTCTCCTAGGTTATGACTTCTTGAGCCACTTTGAACTATTGGTTGATTGTACTAATAGTAAACTAATAGATATGACAACAAATAGACAATCTAAAGCACAATTATCTTCTACGATAATGAACAATCCTACAGACATAACAACCAAAAATCTCATAAAGAAATATCCAAATATAATCTCTCCACATCGAAATATCAACGCTATCAAACCCAAGGTATTCCACAGGATTGAAACTGGAAGTAATCCTCCTTCCTTCTAAAAAACTCACCTCAAAAATACAACATAATGATGGAAGAATTTCGGGAACTTCAGAAAACTGGAATAATTTCCCCTTCAAAATCGGAATGGAGTGCAGCCCTACATATGGTACCTAAACCTGACGGTATTTACAGACCCATAGTTATTAGTTATTACTAAATGTAATAAAAAAACCTGATCGCTACCCGATACCAAACATAAATTCTCTGTCATCTAAATTGCACAACAAAAAGGTTTTCTCGAAAATCGACCTGTCATCAGCATATCCCCAAATACCAGTACACCCCAATGATATGTAAAACAGCGATAACCACAACTTTTGGATTATACGAGTACAATTATATGCCTTTCGGTTTGCGAAACGCATCTAGTACATTCCAAAGGATGATGGATAGTATTTTTCGTGACCTAAAATCTACATTCACTTACATTGACGATATTCTTATCTTCTCGGATGACGATGATAGCCATTATAAACATCTTGAGGAACTACTACAGAAACTCAGTGCGTATGATTTTAAAATCTCTCTTTCAAAATGTACATTTGTTGTTACTGAGCTCGAATTTCTAGGATTTCACATCTCAGCTGATGGACTTAAACCCAGTAAAAAGAAACTAAATGAACTTACGCAATTTCCTCAACCAAATGATTCTAAATCCTTACGCAGATTTATAGGAATGGCAATTTTTTATAGAAAACTTGTACTAAATTTCAGCAACATAATATTACCGCTGATAGTGCGAATGCGTCTTGAACAAAAATCTAAAACACTAACGTTTACTAAGGAAGAGACTGAATCTATTAAAAATATAAAGAACTGTTTAACAAATGTAAACACTCTAGCTTTTCCCGACTCGAAGGCTATTAAATATCAGCTAGTGACAGATAGTTCGAATTATGCCGTAGGAGCAGCTCTTCATCAAATAACCAACCAATCCCTATTGAGTTCTTTTCAAAAAAATTGTCACCAACCCAATAGAAATATTCCACGTTTGACAGGGAACTATTAGCTGCGTACCTAGCAGTATTACATTTTAAACACTTAGTGGAAGGAAGAAATGTGTTATTAATGACTGACCATAAACCACTTTGCAGTGTTTTTAAAAGCCAGTCTCCATTAAAGTCTGATAGACAACGACACCTCAGTTTCATTAGTGAATACGTTAATGATATATCATACATAAAAGGCTCACAAAATATTGTAACCGATTGTTTATCACGACCAGCAAATGCAATCAATATTGATGTTTGCGACCTACAAGAAATAATGACACACTAAAATACTGACGATGAAATCGAAACTTTCCGTGATCGTCTGAAACCATATACTGTAAGCAAAAACGAAGTAGTGCTATGTGACGTGTCATTACCTTTTCCACGACCTTTTGTCACGCAAAAGCTAAGAAAATCGGTATTTGACAGTCTACATAATTTATCACATGCTGGTACATCAGCCTCTATAAAACTCATAAAAGCAAAATATAACTTGCCTGAAATGGCCAAATCGAAAAAAAAAAACTTGGTGTAAGCAATGCCAGCAGTGCCAGCAAGCGAAAATAACAGAACACACAAAAAGTAAAGTTCAACCGTTCAAATTACCCTCCAGCCGCTTTCAGACGGTGCATATTGATATTGCTAGGTCCTTAACGCTAGTAAAGAACCCTACTGATCCTTATTTTGTCACCCTATCGTTATATTTTAACATGTATTGATAGGAACACCAGATGGATTGAAACATGCCCAATACACAGCGAAATCAGTATCAATAGCTTTCGTAGACTTATGGATCTCTAGATTCGGTATTCCACTCCACGTTGTAACAGATAGAGGAAGCCAATTCGAATCTGAATCGTTCACAGAATTATCCAAAATAATTGGTTTTCACCGACTGAGAACAAGAGCATACTACCCGCAAAGAAACGGTTTAGTAGAAAGATCACATAGAACTCTGAAGACAGCAATAATAGCAAGAATAGACAGCAATAATAGCAGCTCTTCCCCTTGTGCTTCTTGGAATCAGGATAACACTTAATGAATCCAACTATTATTTCCTGTTTACTGCATTAACGGGAAGTCAAGCTCAAGTTCCGCGATTGTTAATCGATCCTGCTAAAGATGAAGACATAGAACTAACAAACTCTCACATCAAGACTTTAACTGAAGAGATGCTAAAATTTGACATGGAAAATTTTTCCAGCGGACATTTACACTCTACACTTAAGTCATATATTCTTAAAGATTTACAAAACTGTGAATATATTTGGCTGAGAATGGACAGAATATGAAAACCTTTTTAGCCCATTCCAAGTAATAAGCCGACATGACAAATATTTTACGATCAAAATATCTGAAAATGTGAATAATAATGTTTCCATTAACAGACTAAAACCAGGATATATTTCTAAAAATACAAAGATCTTGTCGAAAGAAATCCGGAATTGAACGATTCCAAATCTCATATCGATAGAGCTCATGATGAAAAACAAATAACTAAAACAAAAACTGGTAGAACTATTAAATGGAAAAAATACAACACATATTTTTACTACTGAAACACACACAAAAAAAATGCACATAATTACACTCAGTTATTTGAACGGGGGCCTATATGCAGTGAACAAAACAAGATCTAGATTTAAAATTCAAATGTTAAGCACTGACTCATTGATTTTGTTAGAAATTAAAAAGACTCGAATTTATAAACTTTGCTTAACACACACACAAAAACGAATCAAAAACAAAACTCGTGAAATTTCCCACTTTGATGCGAATTTTTTTCGGCCAATAGAAAACTAGAAAACATTTAAAAACGAAATTCAAATAATCTTCAATTCTCAGAAACAAATTCTTTTACGGATATTTTTGCGATCCGACGCGAAGTTTGTTCGTCGTCCAATGGAAAGGCCCGAATCATATCAAGGAGTGAATTCCAAAATGACCTTTTCAAGCCCCACAAACAAAATAAAAGACGGGCAAGTTCGCCTGTTACCAGAGAGGAGACGAGTGGATTAACACGTCCCTTGACAAATGTCAAGCGAGCGTTATTATTATCTCTATCTTTCTCCCTCACCTCTTTTATACTTGATAAACGAACGGAACATTTTAAGACTGAGCGATTACTTCAAAGACATTCCTACTTTAAGATAACACTCATACATACATATGTTCCTGCCTACGTACACATAAACTCATTCTTGCAAGGACTACTACGAACATTTTTGACGACCTTGTATCAACCAAAATACATTAATTTTATTTGTATAGACCTTAATTGATTTATATGTATATAAATTTGTTGTTTCACTTTACAATTTGATTTTCTTGTTTTATACCCCTCTTATGGTGGGCTATCTAACTAACAAGGCTAAATCAAACTAATCTGTTTCAACACTCATACACTTCACTATAACTGATAATCCACTATAAAGCCACTAAGACACAAGGGATTACTTGGTGTGGAAGAATTTGAAATGTTACTAAAGTGTGAAAACAATAGAAAAGTAATCAAAAGGACAGAAATTTTTAAACATTCTAGTTGGCTGGAAAGAATAAAGCCGTAAAGAAGTTCCACAAGCAAGATGTGTGAGAAAAGAAACTGTTAGCATAGAACCTACGGTTACACCTAGCCATCTCATCTGTAAATTAATGAGATCTCAACCCCAGTTTAGTACTGTTGTAGCATAAACATAAACGATGGTGCGAGGTAATGCTTTCTCCATCATTATAGCTGGCAGAAGATAGCAAAAACAAAAAAAAATTGTTTATAGATACTTTGTACAATTCATATTGTTTTTTAAGTTCGTCTTAGATTTTTAGCGTTTGTGATGACGTCATCAACATATCGTCTGCTGAAAACGTTGCAAATAAATATTATTATAATTTTTAGCCGGTAATATTGTAGACATATCAATGAGTCCACTTCATAGATATGGTCAATTCGTTCTTCTCTATCGTGTCGACATTGTCACAGCTTTTTATTAAAAAAAATGAGACAAATCGATTTTTTAGCTTTGTTATTTACTTTGCTCGTTCCTGTATATGTTTAATATGCAGTATCGTCATTTAATGTAGGGATTCGTCTAATTCAATTTATATGTTCCTTTTCACCAATGACAGCAAATTGTTTTTACTCTTTTAATTAGTATATAAGTTAAGATGAACGATTTAAGAATAATAATATAACGTCCCCCGAGGAAGTCATGATTAGATTTTTTTCTCTCTCAGATATGGCTTATATAACAGCGGTAGCAGTAGATGGATGATAAAATCATGTCGAGAAGTCACCATAATGTGATATTGTTCCTGGGTAACCCGACGTGGTGTAATGGTTAGAAAGCTTGTCTTGAAAGCTAGAAAGGTTAGAAATCTTGTCTTACGATTGAGTAGTGAGTTCGATCCTCACTGGGTGCCCCATACTTTCGGCCTTGTGCCATATCTAAGCCGTGCTTAGAAAATCACTATCATCGTACCTTTCCAGCGATTTTTGGGCACCTCGGCGTGGTGTAATCGTTAGCAATTTTGTCTCGCTAAAACAGTTACGACTGAATCGTGAATTCGATCTTCACTGGGTGCCTCATACTTTCGGCCTTTTGACATATCGTAGCTACGATTAGAAAATCATTAGGGCACCTCGACGTGGTGTAATGGTTAACAAACCTGTCTCACTAGAACTGTTACAACTGAGTAGTGAATTCAATCCTCACTGGGTGCCCCATGCTTTCGGCTTTGTGCCACATTTAAGCTGTGCTTAGAAAATCATTTAGTTGTATTGTTCCTTGTTTAGCTAAAGTTAGTGGCAAACATGATTTAAACATTTAAATGGCGGGTCGTGATTGTCAGCAAAGGTGAAAGGTAATGTAATAAATTTGAACAAAGCAATATATGTGTTTTATATAACTAAGTAACAAAGGAGAGAAAATACACTATAGAAGAAAGAAGACATTGAAAATTGTGTAGGTGATACACGCGCATGCGCGTTCGTGAGTGTGTGTGTGCGTGTGTGTTTGTAAGATAACTATGGACATTACATTTAAATTTTTGAAGACCAGGACCTCTGATCGGGAGGTTTTGAGGAACGTTGAACCACTTCTTAATTGCTGTTGTTCTCAGGTTCATCCCGATCCAGAGTGGTAGCATCTGTTAGGGTCCCAGCTATGGGTAAATAGTGAACCCCCAAACAAGAATAAAACACTATGAAACTATAAACTTATATTTTTATAATAAAAATACCGTCAATACGTTTTTATACAAAAAACAACCAACAATACATATTTATAGTAAAATGACCAGCAACACATTTTATCTGTAGTTGAAGCCATAAAATTGTGTTCAAAATATTTAGATTTTGGCATTAAATAAACCATAGAGGTTGATATGCTGCTAAACAAAATCAAACAAACAACTATTTTACTCGGAATTTTAAATTTTCCCTATTTTATAAGTACTAGGCAATGATAAGACGATTATTAATTCATATTCATTAAACATAATTTAAGATATAAATAATAGCTTTTTATTTGTCAAGTTTAAAGTAGCAGAAATATTTATTTTTAATAGGTCAACCGAAAAACTAATTTGTTAGAAATTTTGTATAAATATTGAAAAGTGTTACACAATACATCTATTTAATTTATCTATTTATCTATCTAGTTGTGTGTGTGTGTGTTCATGTATGTGAGTGTAGCGTACGTGTGTGTGTAGATAGATAGAAAGATAGATAGATATGAATAGACAGATAGACAAATAAGGAATGCACTGAGATCAATAGATAATGAATAGATTGAGATAGATAGATATAGAGATATGAAAAGATAGATATGAACAGATGAGGATAGACAGATAACAACGACATTGAGATAGATAGATAGATAGATAGATAGATAGATAGATAGATAGATAGATAGATATGAATAGACAAACAGATAAGGATTAGACTGAGATCGATAGATAATGAATAGATTGAGATAGATAGATAGATAGATAGATAGATAGATAGATATAGAGAAATGAAAAGATAGATATGAATAGATGAGGATAGATAGATAACCAAGACATTGAGATAAACAGATAGATACGAATAGAAAGACAGATAAGGAATAGAGATCGATAGATAATGAATAGATTGAGATAGATAAATAGATAGATAATGAACAAAAATACAGATATGAAGAGATAGATCGATAGATAGATACATAGATATGAACAGATGAGGATAGATAGATAACGAAGACATTGAGATAAATAGATAGATAGAAAGAAAGAGAGAGAGAGAGAGAGAGAGAGGGAGATGGATATAGATATGAATAGACAAATATATAAGGAATAGACTGAGATCGATAGATAATGAATAGATTGAAATAGATAATAAACAGAAATACAGACATGAAAAGATAGATAGATAGATAGGGAGAGAGAGAGATATGAATAGACAGGTATATAAGAAATAGACTGAGATCGATATATATATATATATATATATATATATATATATATAGAGAGAGAGAGAGAGAGAGAGAGAGAAATAGAGATAGATATGAATAGACAGGTATATAAGGAATAGACTGGGATCGATAGATAATGAATAGATTGAAATAGATAATAAACAGAAATACAGAGATATGAAAAGATATATATATATATAGAGAGAGAGAGAGAGGGGGGGGAGAGATATGAATAGACAAGTATATAAGAAATAGACTGACATCGATAGATAATGAATAGATTGAAATAGATAGATAGATAATATACAGAGATATGAAAAGATAGATAAATACAGTTTCACGCCTCGTTTCCTGAGGTAAGAAACTAATAATTACCATATTGCGTTGATTTTTATGCCCTCATTTCTATATGTACAAATGCCCCATCACCGACCCGATAGTTAACATTGTCTCCCCACCCCTGCATAAATATAACAACTTTGAAAGAATAAATGGATACACAGATGTTGGTTGGTCAAATAAAAATCTCCTTTTCCTCAAAATTGAAAAAAAAAAAAACGGAGTTTAGCAAGTTTCGCATAGTATAAAATTCTACTCTTATTACGTTACCAAAAGAGTCCACAACATAGAGATGAACATTTTCTCTCTTTTGTTGTCATTTACTTACTTACTTACACACACACACACACGCACACTGGCTTATAGACATTACGTTTTATATACGTGGACATTTTTAAAACTAAAATAACAGAATTAACCATAATTTTTTTTAAATAGTTTCACTTCAAGCAAGGAAATAAAGCCACTAAGGTGCAAGCGGGGTTACTGGATGTGAAAGAATATAAGAAAAGAAGAACACTATTAAAGTGCGAGAATCTTAAAAGAACAGGAATTAAGAAGTCAGGGGATAACGATTGACATTACATTTAAATTTTTGAAGATCAAACTTGACTGGAATTAAAAAGCCGCAAGAGAATTCCACAAACGATAAGTGAGCTAGAAGAAACTGTTAGTAAAGAACTTACACTTACATCTAGACATCTCAACTGTAAAATGATGGGACCTGGCCGCCAATCTAGTACTGCGCTTATATTCATAAAGCCTCGATACCATAGAGGTAAGTTCATCAGAAAAATTAACATGTAAATATTTATAGAAAAGTCACAGGGAAGCTACCTTACGGCGGTGGGAAGGTTACTGAAGCCGATATTGCAGATTCTGTTTTGTATTTTATCAAGAATCTCTAAATATATAGCAGAAGCACCAGACCAGATGTGACATTTTCTTATGTTAATATTGATTAAATGTTTATTTGTGAGATGTTTTCATTGTTTAGGCTTCGAAAATATATGGTTTCCTTTTTAATGTCCATTATCGACATCTAAATAGCATGTTATTTTTCGATTAAATCATACGGTTAAAATCGATAATATAATGACGTGCTGATGATGAATCAAAATTGGGCTAACAAAAGAGAACACCTTTGTGAAAACTAGAGAAATTTGCAGTGCTAATTATCTCAGTGTCATTATGCTACTCGGTCTTAAGCAACTCTTTATAATTTTCAGCTGTGTTTAAACGCAGACACCACTTTTTGTCTGACTTTATGGGATGTAAAGTTGTCATTATTTACACTATTTATATGCGGACTATTGTCCTCATCTCTGCTGTTATTATCACAACGTTTCAGCCGTTGTGCCCTCCGGCCTTCATCAGATGTATGTATATCGATTATAATTATGTTAGACTATGAGGACCTCCTTTGTATGCTTATTAAATATATAGAGATACAACATGGGAGCCGCTAATAAAGAAAGAAAGACAAATGGCAGCATGTCTTCAACATAAGCAGCAGTAGCATTTGCAGCACTGATCAGCAGGTAGGCTAGGTTTATAGCTCCAAGTTCACTACAGAGAATTGTCCAACGGGACAATAGCCTAGTGGATTAAAGTATTGGTTTGTGCATTTCGTGACATAATAATTATAAGTTCAATCTCTCGGCTGGGATAATACTGAATACATATTTCGACTCAGTAGAAATGGGTGAGCAATAACTGACAAAAAGCAGTGGAAATAATTACCTGTAGGTTACCCAGATCGATATACACAGGATGAAGGCCGGATAACAGCAACACAGATGAGGACAATAGTCCGAATGTAAATAGTGCAAATAATACAGACGCCATTATGCACGGTTTTCCGAAGGAAATCAATTTTGGTCGTTTGGAGAAGCATAAGGTATTTTTTCTTTATTAAACTGCAAGAAGACAGAATGCTTGGTTTTTAACAAAAGGAACAGCCCAACATGCGAGTTACAAATTGGAGATACCAAAATCAAAGAAGTGCAACAATTTAAATATCTGCGAAGTGTTTTAAAAGAAGTCGGAAAGTGCGACACTGAAATCCGAAGTCACATTGCGATAGCGAAAGATGTCATCGAAAAGTTAAGCAAAATATTAAGAAACAGGAAAATTTAATTAGAAACAAAGAAAAGAATACGGGACTGTTATCTAATATCAGTATTCCACTATAGCAGTGAATGCTAGAAAATCTCACAGGCGAAGAAGAAATTTGAAGCAACAGAAATGTGGTTCTACAAAAGGACGCTCAGAATATTATGGATCGAACATGTGAGCAGCAATGAAGAGAAGTAGAAATTTCTAGGACACATAGTGATGAAAGAAGGCTTTGAAAATTTGATACTCAAAGGATATTTGGAAGGCAAGAGGGACACAGAAAAACAGCACATAACCTAACTAGAGATTTTGAGTAAATGGATAGCAAAACAGGGTTTAGGAGAGAGAGAGAGAGAGAGAGAGAGAGAGAGAGAGAGAGAGAGAGCAAAATATTAAGAGCTACAAAGGACAGGAAATTGTGGTGGGCCATGATCTCCTATGTCCTGAAGAGACATGGCACATAGAAGAAGAATAGCAGAGTTTTTTTTTATTTACTCACTCTCATTTACACTTAAACATTTTCATCTGCTATTCAGCATCTGATTACTGCATGAATTGGTAAAACGTTTGGGAAGTAGTCCATATTGGCGACACTTTTTGAACAAAACAAACTCTAAACAAAGAAACATTAATTCCTTAGGAATTATTTTGTTTATGATTCAAATACAAAAATAAAGTTGGCAGATATAAACTGCGAAATATCTTTATGACAGATGCGCATTATTTGATAAGAGTAATCGAGTCTGTTTTCATTGTGAAAATCCTTTGTGGTTGGGTGTTCTCAAAGCACACTATTATGTAGTAGTTTCCCGTATTACCTAAAGGCACATTATTTTTTTTATTAAAGAATCTTGAAAATTGTGCATGGCCATAATCGCTAACTTCCTGAAGGGACACGACGCATAGAAGAAGAACATAATATAAAATAATTATCTTAAAGGTAACAAAGCAATGGGTAAAATATTTAGACTACTGTTATGGTCCGGTTCCTTGTACCACGGTGATAGTCCAAGGTAGAACCAATAATGAAGAACTCGAATACGAATATGGAATAAGATAGATATATTATAAACAGGAATATATACAGAGAAGTAGAAAGTGTTAGTACGAACAATCAGGTTTAGTAGTAATTGTCTGAATGCGACTCTGCTTCGGTCTGTCTTTGACTCGACTGACTGACTCGCTCGCTGTGACTGACTGACTTCTGACGGATCTCACTCCAGACTTCAGACTGAACAGTTTTTAGTCACCCCCACCCAAACAAGGGCATCATGTGGCACAAGGCCGGTTCTGGGGATCCTTTTCGCTCGGAGGCAGAGAGTTTGACCAGCACAGCTGGAGACGAATCTCCAACTAATTTCTGAAGCAAGAATATTTACCTTACCTCCCCTAGAGACACCTTCTGCTGTGTTAGTGTTATGATAATTTACTCACGCACGCATGGAATCTCTCAGCTATAAATAGGAGCAGCTACAGCCTTTTGGAGAGTGAAGTTTCCAGCAGTCAGCTCCGACAGTCGGACCGAACATTCTTGCTGTAACACTCTCGTTTATATATGTTTTGTATTACTGTTTATGTTAATATATTTGTTTAACTCAATTCTTCTCTTTGTGTCTTTATTTCTGGCACCAACAAGGCCACAACAGTTAGTCAAATATTCCTGATTTTCCACCCCCTACTAACCCACTGTTCATCTACACATCGCATCGTGTAACTGACAATACGGACGGCACTGGAACCATGTCAGTCTCTCCCCGGCCAAGAGAGAAGCAGCAGTGGCTTTTATAGCCCCATCTGTGACTGCTAATATCGACCAGCAACCAGATAAACTCTATCTACGGTTTTGTTGTCATTTGATCTTATCCACTCATTTACTTTTCCGTCCCCCTTCGGTCAAATGGAAGCCGATTAGAAAACTCGACATCAAAGGCCCGATTGACTGGTCATAAAACAAAAACATTTGAGATCGCGTTAAAATCAGTCCTTCCTAACAGCGGGACATGGCATTATAAAAAAAGTATTAATATATGAAAAAAAAAACAAAAACAAAAAAACCTCGATGTTTCATTGTTTATTGGTTATCTGCGAATTGTAGTATATAAAAGAAAAATAAAATACTAGTCATTAATTAATAATAATTGCTATTTACTCTGGAAAACAATTATCACTTTAAACAGTCGCACTACTGATGGTCTGGTGCTTCTGCTAAATATTTAGAAATTCTTGATAAAATTCAAAGAAGAATCTGCAATGTTATTGACCCTGACTTGGTATCTCGGCTTCAGTTACTTTCCCACCGCCGTAACGTAGCTTTCCTGTGCCTTTTCTATAAATACTTGCATCGTAGTTGTTTTGATGAATTTTCCTCTATGACTGAATGTAGATTATCAAGAAATTCCTAATCCAAGGAGATTTTTTAAATTAAATAAAAAAGAATATGAATCAGTATTGAGGGACACAAAAGAAAATTGAATTTTAACCCTCAGTTGAACCATCAATTGAAGAATAAAAGTAAAAATAGAAAAAGGGAAATTATCTGGTTCAAACTACCATTTAATTCAAATGTAAGAACAAATATTGGGAAAATATTCTTTAAATTACTCGCTAAACATTTCTCAAAAGCTTCAGAACTACATAAAATATTTAATAAAAACATGGTGAAATTGAGTTATTGCTGCATTGATAATTTAGACAAGATTATTAAGAAACATAATTTGAAGAATACCAAGACAGATGATAGTAGTAACAACACCAAAATCAAGCCATGTAACTGTAGAGATAAAAGCAGATGTCCGTTGGATGGCGCTTGTAATTCAACGAGTGTCATTTACAAAGAAGAGGTGGAGGATTTCGGCGGATTTACCGAAGGTGCATTTAAGAAAAGATAGTATAAGTTAATGTAGTGTAAGTTGGAAACCCGAGTCGTGCTGATGAATACTACGTTTTTTTTAATAATATTATTTGCTCTGCATATTCGATTTTCTGAATCTTGCATTGAGCATAGTATTTTCACTTCTTTTTGGTTTAACTCTTGTTAACCATAAGCTTATATATATATATATATATATATATATATATATATATATATATATATATTGTGGAATACCTACTTCCAAAAGTGATGGAAAGAAAAAGATTTGGCTGATATAAAAAAATCTAAAATTCCCAGCTTCCCTCTGTCGCATTCATGGGTGTTGCTACCAACAACAAATTTAGTCTGATGACGTCCTGAAGGACTAAACGCATCACAAACAACCTTTTCCCACTTTATCATACATTTTCCCCATATATATATATATATATATATATATATATATATATATATATATGTTATGGTCCAGGTTAGAACCAAGGAAGAACAACACGAACACAAGAGTAGAAATAACGAAGGTATATTACACGAAATAATAATACAAGATGTGGAAGATGTTAATATGACTGTCAGTCTGGTTTGGAATGAACTACTATCGGCTCGACTCGATTCGGTATCTAGCCACCCCCCCACGAGGGTTGCATGTGGCACAAGGCCGAGTTTAACGTGGGTTTTCCGAGCCCGTAGGCTCGGCCAAAAAATGCCCGTAGAATCCGTATAAACGGGATCGGGTTGGTCAACCTCCTCGAACGAAACTCTGCGCTTCGGCAGGCGGTCGTCCGGGTTCCTCTCTGCTCAGAGGCAGAGAGTTCGACCGTCAAGCCGAGAAGCTAGGCTCGATTCGGTATCTAGCCACCCCGCCACGAGGGTTGAATATGGCACAAGGCCGAGTTTAACGTGGGTTTCCCGAGCCCGTAGGCTCGGCCAAAAAATGCACGTAGAACCTGTATAAATGGGATCGGGTTGGTCAACCTCCCCGAACGAGACTCTGCCCTTCGGCGGAGCTTCGTCCGGGTTCCTCTCTGCTCAGAGGCAGAGAGTTCGACCGTCAAGCCGAGAAGCTCGACTTGATTCGTCCCTCTCTCTTGAGAGGCGTAGTATATATAGTGTTAGGAAGAGTTCATTCTGTAGTTATAGGTAAGGAGCCATGACAATATATATATATAATCATTGGGTGGTCAAAAAGTCGATTTCTGATTTTAAAATTTTATTATTTCAAATCTTGATTTTTAATACTTAATTATATAAAGTGCCTTTGAATTAATCTGTTTAAGTTTCATGTTACATTTCTTTTTAATTTAATGTCAAAAGAAATCAAAAAGGCTTTTTATGTTGTCTTTGGATATTCTTTAAATTTCTTTTAAAAGCTTTCATGCCATGATTAATTTTTGTATCGTTTATTTGGCATTTGTTTCACTTTATGAAAAAGCATCTTTCTATTAAGTATAAATATTTGTCGGGCTTTTTCCAGGACAAATCACGATGTATCGCCTCAGCTTCCTCATCAAAACATTTTTCTTTTTCGTTTTCTTCAATGTACTGGTCATGGTCATCCGAAACAACAGGCTGAAATATATAGCATTCAAATATTCATATGGTCAAGAGGTTGATCTCCATCCGAGAAGAAAGGTGAAAAGCATTGATTGCCTTTCACTTTTTCATCGCGAACAATGGTCTATACATCAAGCTAAGTTACAAATGTCCAGTAATCGTCAGGTTGTCGAAAAGCCTCCAATTAATATTTCCCAACCATTTACATGCAAGGAACTTATAAGAAAAAATGGCTACATAACGAGTTCTTTGACGAAAGAGGAAGAAGAATTTCCAATCGCTTTTTCTATTTTGCTGTTTAAACATCCTGAACAATTTGAAAGGCTTTTTCGCGCTATTTACAGGCCTCAAAACTTCTATTGTTTTCACGTGGATTTGAAAACTTTCAAGCATATCTTCGCTTCAATAGAAAAAGTTTCGTCATGTTTCCCCAACGTCTTTATGGCTTCTCAACGGATCAACGTAGTTTGGGGCCGCACTGTATTGGATGCCGAACTGACGTGTATGCGAGATTTGCTCAAATACAAATGGAAGTATTTCATTAATCTGACTGGACAAGAATTTCCGCTCAAGACTAATTGGGAACTGGTTAAAATCCTGAAAATTTACAACGGTGCCAATGATATTGAATCAACAATAAAAAAGTACGTAGAATATTTTTTTTCATTACGGTTTAAAAGACTTCTTTAACCATTTTGTTAGCATTTTCTCAAGATATGTTAAGGATAAAATAATAAATTAGTCGACTCTCTTGAGGTATCTTCATGTTATTATTGATTGTACAGTTCTGTCAGGACATTTGCATGAATGTAGTAAACATTACATGTCACGAAAGAAGATCTTTCTTTGAGAAAAATTTGCATAAATCATCTTTAGACTCTTGTTGACACATCTACTTAATAGATCCGCCATTAACATGGATGACTGCTTTAATACGAAGTTTGAAACATTAGCAAGGCCGAATCAGATTGTCTTTAAGTATTTCGGACATTATGTTAGTGCTAGCGGACTTCAGAGATTTTATAAGCATATGGGAGCATCGATTCCCTCTCGACTACGCTCCCAAACGTAGTAGTCTAACGAGTTCAGCTCTGGAGAGCAGTAAGCCATAAGTTTGGGGTGACGTGATCTTGGAGATTGTAAATTATCCATTATTTTGTGTTTGTCTAGAGCCAAAACAAGCCAGAAAAAGTTTAGAGCTATTAAAAGACGTGCCCCCAAAGAACTGAGAAACCCTGTATTGTTTATTTTCGAGATTTATTATGCATAGAATTTTAACTGTTCAAAGTAAAACATTTTATATATGATTTTAAACTTAACATTGGAAAATTTCATAAATCCTAATCAACCAACTTTTTCACCCAACCGACTTAATCTGGACTTTACATTCTTTAGGAGTTCCTGTAGTCCCCTTTCTATGTCTGCCATCAACACTGTCATTTGCATATCTAATGTTGCTAAGATTGTGATCGCTAATACTTAATCCCGGGTGAACTTCTAATTTTCTCAGGTTTGCTTAACTGTAAAGGTTGTATAAGTCCGGTGAGAAGACACATCCTTGTCTTACGCTCTTTTCTATTTTTGTTTATTTACTGAGTTCATTTTCTATCCTCATATAGGCGGTTTGCTTCCTGAATATGTTCTTTATTTTATTTTCCAAATAAATAAAGCTTACCTAACAGCTCTTTGTGAGGTACCGTATCAAACTCTTTTCATAATCTGTAAATGTGAGTGAAAGAGAATAAGAAGACTTTAGTGAGAAGAAAGGACAATATAAGAACAGACTTCAGGAAGACAGAAGATGGCGATTGATGTTGCATTTAAATTTCTGAAGATCGTAGGTGGCAGGGAAGCAATAAACCGGAAGTGAGTTCCAAAGGTAGGAAGTGCAAAAAAAGAAAATGTTAGAATAGTACTTATGATTACATCTAGCTATTTCAACAGTAGGATGATGAGACCTAGTTACCAATCTAATCGTATGCTTCCTTACATAGAGATGGAGATATGTATGGTTTAGGAATCTTTAAAGTAGTATCACAAAACATTTTTTATCACTAAAAGGAGCAGGTAACTCTGTCAACTGAATTGTCGTTCCCTGTACCACGGTGTTCATTATGCTGGCTTTCTTTTGTTCATCTGCCATAGACTCATCTGAAGATGAGCCTTAAGCAGGCTTTTACAGAGTTATTGGAATTAGGAATAACTCCCTTCGTTGTCATTTACAAATGTCAAGTTTAAAATTGTGCTAACATTATTATTGATATATATATATATTTTTAATTTTTTTTTTAGATTTTATTTAATTTTTTTCAGAGAAACAACTTCTTAACACTTATATATTATTCACATATTGAAATAAAGAATATTCAGTCTGTTTTTGATTAAAGTCTTCCATGCGGTTTTTAATTCAATATACGGAGGACATCAGTTGAAATAAATCAGCAAACTATAAATTTCTCATCTCAGAAATTAAAACAAAAACTCAGAAACAAATAAAAAAGCAGGGAGAAGTAAATGTATGTCTTTTCCAAAGGAATTAATATAAAAGGAATATAAACTCTCTGAATTAAAACCTTGTGAGAACGTACCATCAACACTTATTTCAATATTTAAAATGATCTCCAAATTTGGACCATGATTAAATAGCAGGATGTGATACACATATGGTGAGATTAATGTGGGATAACCAAACTCTGGTATGGTTTTCAGGTACTTTCCAAAGGTGCTGCATGCTGGGATCTCCTCTTGGTGATATTAATTAAATTTTTTCAGAAAAAAATGGACAAACATTTGAGGTTAATAATGAAGAATAAACGAATACATAATTCTATTAATTTATGTAATTTTTTGTTCTTTAATTAAAAATGTATATATCTGTTCGTTATTTTAAAAAGATCCTTTTATAACCGCCTCTCAAAAACGGTGTTTTCGTACGCAAAACAACTAAAACCAGCAACTCTGTAAACGTCACGGATCAATATTCTAATCAGGACATCGATAACAAGTCAATATCTTACGATTCTGGAAAGTGTCGCGTCTCAAAGAAGTATTAAAGAATGCTAATCTCCAAAAATAATTTTACTAAAATATTTCCCTATTTTTTACGATTGAAGCAGCTTATATAAGAAGTGCCTACAAAATTTACCAAAAATCAAGGAATTGTCGGATTTCATTGAAATTGTCAGCATATATATATGCGTCCTCAAGGACACATGCCACAGTGGATAAAGGCGTTGGTTAGATCCAGTGACAGGACCCAAAGAGTGTGAGTTCAATACCCGGTTAAGGCAGTGGAGAACTTTCAGAGGGAAATTATCAGGAGATAACTGATAACTGACATCGATCAAACATGGCACGTGAACTAGAACAGTCTACCCCAGTGAGCGAAATAAAGGGTTCAGTTCGAAATTCCAACCACCTAAAAAAGGTCGGGAGCGTACAACGGCCGAAACGTTGTGATAAATATGGCGACAAAGATGAGGATAATAGTCCGAATAATGTAAATAATATATATATATATATATATATATATATATATATATATATATATAATTATTTTTTTGTAAATAAACAATCTAATAATTAAATAGTGTTTAACATCTTTGTTATCATTTCTCAAGAAGAAAGAAAATGGATAAATGCACTCTTATATGTTTGAGTTTTCTTAAAATTCTAAATATAACTTTTTAAAAGAGTGAACATTGCCGAGGGAATCGAGTTAGTATACAGAAATAGCGGTGTCAAGTGAAAAGAGCTGTCTTTTTGACACACCATTTTTTTTCGAATGTGAATGTTAAACTTTGCCGAAACATCTTAGCAAAAGAGACATCTTACAAATAAATGGTACTGCTAAATGTTCAATAGAAATATTTTTTCAATCATTTTTTATTCTTTTCTGCTTCAGCTATGTATTTAGAGATTATTGACAGAATATAAAAAAAGAATCTGCGGTGTCAGTCCTCTCCTGGCATCTCAGCTTTAGAGACTTTCTCTGTGCCGTAACGTACCTTTCCTATGCTTTTTCTATAAATATTTTCATGGTAATTGTTCTGGTGACCTTTCCTCTTTGGTGACCTTGACATCACCAATTTAAGCGCAGTACTAATATATCAATTAGGTCTCATCATTTTACTGTCGAGATTGTTTAGTGTAAGCTTAAATTCTCAAACTTCTCGCTTATAGAAGTCACTTTTCAACTTACTGATTTCTTCTCAACTATAATCTTCAAAAATGTAAATGCAACGTCAATCGCTATCTTCTGTCTCCTTAAATCCTGGTCTTTTTAATGCCCTCTCTCTCTACAACGCTTTCAGTTTATTTCACTATCAATAATCCCTTTGCGTCTTAGTGAATTTATCGCCTTCCCTAAGTTGAAATGATTTTAAAAAATATTTCTTTCGTTTTAATTTCTATTGTAACTAGTCAGACTGTTATTCTGGAATTCTTAATATTTTTAAAAATTTCCGATCATCGTTGACGTAGAATGGCCGTTTGAGTAGTTGCCATGAAAAGCAAATGAAATAAAGATGAAATAAATATTATTTGAATCAATCGATATTTTCTGATTGATGCAAACTCTTTCCATTCTTTTATTTCCACTTTTATCTTTCATAGGGCAAACAAAGATCGTTGGAGACATATTGGCAAACCTCCACATAATCTAATTCCCGTTAAAGGAGCAACACACATAATCGTTTGTAGAGGTTACGTCGAGTTTGCCCTCAATGACCAAAGGGCTGCTGATTTGCTAGAATGGTCTCTACACACTCCGCACCCAGAGGAAGTTTTCTTTAGCACATTAAATCACAACCCTTTTCTCAAAGTTTCCGGTTCCTACCTCGGTAAGTATTGCAAAGTCACGACATTCTTTGGTTAATGATATAATTCTTTTTTATAATGTGGGTACAGGGATACAGTATCTTAATCTAAATAAGGAAAACCGAAAAAAGTGCTGTTTTTTCTTCCTGTAATTTTATGGTCTATCTTTATCATTCTATCTTTCACTGTTGAAATGATTAAATGTAGCCGTCTCTTCTACTCCAATAGCTTCATATCTCGCACTTCCCGTCTATGAAACTCCCTTCCACTTACTTGCTTCCCTGATAGCTATAATCTCCAAATACCATGCTAGTATTTATCGCTTTAATTTATCTTACTGTGAATGTTTGTAATGTTCAATACAGAGACATTGCAATAAACAGAGCGTCGAGTTTATCTTTCTACTTTTTCAAGAAAGTGAATATTTAGCATAGCATTTGAAAATGTAAAACCGGGTAAAAAAGGTGTTTTCGTATGGCGATCCCAGCATGACCCCTCCCCCCATCACCATTCGAGAGATTTAACTTTAACAACGTTGGCGCCACCAAAATCACTCTTGATTTAATATTCGTTCAAGAACTTAGCAGAACTCATTAGAACTCCAGGAAAGCACCTCTCTGCGCCTGCTTGGTCTCACACTGTCCGTTGACCTGAGATGGAACAAATACATTGAATCAATAGCTTCATCTACCGCAAGGAAATTTGGTTCTCTGTGTCGCGCCAGAAAGTTTTTTTCTCGCCCGAGTCAATCCTTCAAATCTATAAATCAACCATTCGCCCTAACATGGAATACTGCTGCCATATATGGTCTGGTGCCCCCGATGTTCGTCATCGACAAAATCCAGAGACGGATATGCAATGCGATTGGCCCTGATCTGGCATCTCGTTTATAGTCGCTCTCTCACAGACGTGCCTTCGCTTTCCTTTGTTTTTTCTACAAATACTTTCAGGGTAACTGCTCCGACGAGCTACTTTCACTGGTTCCCAAACTGCATGAATTTAAACATGCTACTAGGTTGGCATTTCAGTCCCATCCTTTCATTGTCGAAACGGTTAAATGTAGCCGTCTCTTCTACTCCAATAGCTTCATGTCTCGCACTTCCCGTCTATGAAAGTCCCTTCCACTTACTTGCTTCCCTGATAGCTATAATCTCCAAATATTCAAATGCAATGATAATCGACATCTCCAGATGCCTTGATCTAATTCCCCGTACTTCTCTTCATTCTTTCCTCTATTACGCCTCTTTACTCTTGATTACCAACCAAAAATTCCAGCAAAAATCAAACAGATATCCCTGGTTCACCCAGCCGTAATTCACCGAAACTACTACTTTAATATCTATCGCAAGGAGCGATGTAGTTTGGATCTTACTGCATTCAGAACTGCCTGTAATCGTTTCAAAAAGTTCTAGAAAACACCAAGGATTTTTTTCTCGACAGACACGGTGAACATTCTCGCCTCGATCTTTGCCTCTAACTCAACATTAGACGACAAAGACCATCCCCTCCCCAACTTTCCACGTCTCACTGAGCACAACCGCAGTAATATTACCATTACAGCACAAGAAGACTCTAGACTTATCAAAGGCCTTTCTTTCTCCCAGATCGCTTGAATGTAAAGAAAGAATTATTCCTAACCCGAAATATTTTTCAGCCCTAAATAATTATCAAATGGTTGACAAACCGTAAAAAACAAATCATATATTTATGAATATTTCCTTTCAGCTTGCCAACTATGCATGGTGCCACATATAGATAGATAGATAGATAGATAGAGAGAGAGAGAGAGAGAGAGAGAGAGAGAGAGAGAGAGAGAACAGATAATCGGGTGGTGTCAAGGAAAACTCAAATCTAGTTCTCGTTTTTGGTTTTGGTTTTCGTACAAGACACCTATTAAGTTATTTAGTAAGATGATTCATAAATTTAATCTCAATGGGCTTAACCTTAAAAAGAATGCTCTGCGGATGACAATGTGCTGTTGGCAGATTTAGAAGAAAAACTGAAAGTACTATGAGAAAAAGTAGTCTATGAAAGGAAACAAAAGTGGGGATACATTAATTTAATTGCATATTAAGATTTTTGTTTGTTTTTTCTGTATATTTTTCTTCATACTGTCGGATCTATATCCATATATTTGCTTACACACACACACACACACACACACACACACCAACCTCTAGATTCTATACTCGAGGACGACCGTCATGAAAATGTCTAACATGTTTTCCTACCGGAATGAGCAGAGGCAACTTGTCCGGCGAACAGGACAGACGGAAGAACTACGCTCTGCTACCTTGCTGCGATATCCACTGCGAACCTCCACTACGCTTTCCTACTGTCTACGAAATATTCACTGCCAATCTCTGGATTCTATACTCGAAGACGACCGTCAAAATGTCTAACAGGGATGTGGCAAGCCTCTCGCTGTTCTATTGCTACTTCCACGGAATTTGAAGAAGAAGAAAAGAAAAAAAGACGAGGAAGAAAGAAATAATGAAGCACTGCACGTTTCTTCGTCCTGAAGATGCATAACCAAAAAAGGAAGTCGGGTTTGGTTTGATTTGGTGTTGGCTCAGCTTCCTCTTAGGATATATTCCGACGCGCGAAAATTAAATTTGTCTTTTCTTTTATTCTTCTCAAGAAGGAATAATAGTACCGAAATATAACAAGAGAATTTTCGTACATGGTTATTTTTTTCTACAAACCTGCCATAAAGAGAGAAGATTTAAAACATTTGTAGCCCATAGACAAAAAGAAGATTGCGGAAAAAACAAAGGAATTCTTCAACAAGAGAAACCTAGGTGTCAAATTGATATCGATTCCTTCCATTCAACGGTACAGAGAAGATTTTTAACATGAGACGAACTGTATGTTTAAAGAAAATATATTCTGTTCATTAAGAACCTTATTTAAAATTGTCTATAATATACATTACACTTTTGGGGGTTTATTGGCTCTTCTCAAAGCCAATTTATGCGATGATTCTGGCAGAATATGTGCCAAAGATTGATATTAAAAGGCATGTAAAGTTTTTTTCTGTAAAGTCCTAGAATTGGGCTATCAGTGTCTATTATCAATGTTCATATAAGTAATGTCATGTCTGTGGGTGGATGTGAGTTTCGAAATATTTTTTATTTCTGGGGAGCTGCCTAACACAAATTTATCTTGTCGGAATTGTCTCCACTTGGTCAGCCAAGGTGCTGTTAGGTGGCACTGTTTAAACACTATAAAACGATGATAATGGATTTCTCTTTTCATTTTTTCTTTCTTACTTTCAACCTAGCATGCTGTAGGTAGCAAAAACTAACACAGGACTCGTTCCGCTGGTGACATCATGTTTCCACCGGGCGACTAAACTTTTACACACACACACACACACACACACACACACACACACACACACACACACACACACACACACACACATATATATATATATATATTTGGGTAGCAACCTTTCTTTCAAACTCGTTGGAGGAAAATTTGATTAACTTTTTATTGAGTTTTTTATAATATTCTTAATTTTTGCTGTTTGGTAGAGGTAAGAGAATGTTATTTAGAAGTACATGAAATAGTTGTTAACAACATAATTACGTAGGCTGTTGCCATTGTAGTCAATCTTCTGTAAATACAAAAAAATGCGTTGGTATTTCAGTTCTTAATACTTGATTTTAAATTTCGTAAAATCCTAGCTTATTCACATTTTAAATTTAACATTTTCCTGACAAATTATTTCAAATTTATCCAATTTTAAGATAAGTTTAATTTAAGTTCCCAGTAATATTATTCTCTGGCTATATGGAAGAGGCATTTTCATCCAAGAATATCTGGTCATTTCTATGGAAATAAAATGTAATAAAGTATTCACATCATGTTTAACTGGACAGACGTTGGCGATTCGTCTAGAATGGAATAAATTATAATCATGGACTTTGACATTTATTGAACTTTATAAATGTTAGACACGCAAGTTATTTATTGAATTCTATACGTGTCGGACACGCATTAAACATTTTAATCGTCTGAAAAAAAGCAAAAATCAGCTATATCCTTTATCGTAATACAGATGCTGACATACAGCAATTATTTATCTAAAAATTATAACATAAATATGTTATAAAATCACTACAAAAATAGTCATTTTGTTTCAAAACCTCTGGTGTCTTATCAAGTGATGATGTTGAATGTAGAGTATAGAACAATCTACATTCAACATCATCACTTGATAAGACACCAGAAGTGTTGAAACAAAATGGCTATTTTTGTACTGATTTTATAACATATTTATGTTATAATTTTCAAATAAATAATTATATTCACTCTACTCTGTATTGAGCACTCTTTTTAAGAATATTAATTATTGGTTACTGGAATTTATACACCAATCATATACTTGGGTATATATATATATATATATATATATATATATATATATATATGTTGAAATATTAAAAGATTTTTTCTAATTATATATATATATATATATATATATATATATATATATACAAGGTTATATGAACAGGAAGATGGTATATATATGAAGAAATATAGTTTTAAGGTGTGCTATATTTATGACATAAAGTGCTCAATATCAGAGATAGAGCCTATGTAGATATAAATATAAAAGTGAACATTGAAGTCAACACTCAGAGGCAACAGGCTGTTTCGTGCTAGACACAATCGTCAGGCCGCCAGACGATTGCGTCCAGCATGAAAGAGCCTGTCTATATATATATATTAATTGATTTAAAATATGTTTTTTTTTCGCTACACAGTTCTAACCATGTTTAAAAAATGGAAGCTAAAAGCTTCGAATTTAATTTTGTAATTAAATTAAAGACATGAGTTACATTTCATCCTCAAGCGAATTTTGGAGTAACTTATTTTTAAAATTACTGGGTTTTAAAGGCACAGCAAAGATTCATAATTCACGTTTCCAAGGATACAGAGAAATCCATTCATCCAGACAAGGGGTGGTTAGCTTCCATTTTTGAAACATGGTTAGAACTGTGTAGCGAAAAAAAACATATTTTAAATCAATTAATTTATAATATTAATGTTCTGTAAATTTACATTGAGCACTATTTTGTAAAAATAAAAATATCTATAAGAACACCGTATTATATATCTTATTGTTCTTTCTTTATATATATATATATATATATATATATATATATATATATATTGTGTGTGTGTTTATTTACTTTCTATACACAGAGGAAACAATGTAGAAATTAAGACAAACAGTAAACGAGAGAAAAGGATGTGATGGTTCGAGGTTTGTTATTACATGAGGAAGAAACTTTTTTACAATTCACAATAAAATCTCAAGTATGAAAATAATTACAATAGAATCAATGCGGATTTTTACATAATCAATAAATTAATATTAAGTTTGATGCATAAATTTATTATTGTGCCGAAGATTTTTAAAACATTAACATTTTTATAATAAATTGAATTTAACGGGTTTTCATTAGTTTGCTGCAGATACTACTTCTAACTTAACAAAAATTAGTGGCAAACAAAATTTTCACATTTACATTTCTTCGTGTGTGTGTGTGTGTGTGTGTGTGTGTGTGTGTGTGTGTGTGTGTGTAAAAGTTTAGTCGCCCGGTGGAAACATGATGTCACCAGCGGAACGAGTCCTGTGTTAGTTTTTGCTACCTACAGCATGCTAGGTTGAAAGTAAGAAAGAAAAAATGAAAAAGAGAAATCCATTATCATCGTTTTATAGTGTTTAAACAGTGCCACCTAACAGCACCTTGGCTGACCAAGTGGAGACAATTCCGACAAGATAAATTTGTGTTAGGCAGCTCCCCAGAAATAAAAATATTTCGAAACTCACACATCCACCCACAGACATGACATTACTTATATGAACATTGATAATAGACACTGATAGCCCAATTCTAGGACTTTACAGAAAAAAACTTTACATGCCTTTTAATATCAATCTTTGGCACATATTCTGCCAGAATCATCGCATAAATTGGCTTTGAGAAGAGCCAATAAACCCCCAAAAGTGTAATGTATATTATAGACAATTTTAAATAAGGTTCTTAATGAACAGAATATATTTTCTTTAAACATACAGTTCGTCTCATGTTAAAAATCTTCTCTGTACCGTTGAATGGAAGGAATCGATATCAATTTGACACCTAGGTTTCTCTTTGTTGAAGAATTCCTTTGTTTTTTCCGCAATCTTCTTTTTGTCTATGGGCTACAAATGTTTTAAATCTTCTCTTTTATGGCAGGTTTGTAGAAAAAAATAACCATGTACGAAAATTCTCTTGTTATATTTCGGTACTATTATTCCTTCTTGAGAAGAATAAAAGAAAAGACAAATTTAATTTTCGCGCGTCGGAATATATCCTAAGAGGAAGCTGAGCCAACACCAAATCAAACCAAACCCGACTTCCTTTTTTGGTTATGCATCTTCAGGACGAAGAAACGTGCAGTGCTTCATTATTTCTTTCTTCCTCGTCTTTTTTTTTCTTTTCTTCTTCTTCAAATTCCGTGGAAGTAGCAATAGAACAGCGAGAGGCTTGCCACATCCCTGTTAGACATTTTGACGGTCGTCTTCGAGTATAGAATCCAGAGATTGGCAGTGAATATTTCGTAGACAGTAGGAAAGCGTAGTGGAGGTTCGCAGTGGATATCGCAGCAAGGTAGCAGAGCGTAGTTCTTCCGTCTGTCCTGTTCGCCGGACAAGTTGCCTCTGCTCATTCCGGTAGGAAAACATGTTAGACATTTTCATGACGGTCGTCCTCGAGTATAGAATCTAGAGGTTGGCAGTGAATATTTCGGAGACACTAGGAAAGCGTAGTGGAGGTTCGCAGTGGATATCACAGCAGAGTGTAGTTCATCCTTCTCCTGGTCGCCTTTGGTCCTTCCGGTAGAGGAAACAAGATGGCCGCCTTTATACACGACGAATACAGTGTTGGGCGGCTTCTGATTGGTCAACCTTCTATTGGTCGACTATAAAGGGAAATAAGTCATTTTGACTCGCTCACTAGTTATATACGGTATATACCCAAAAAAACCGTAACAATCCCGCCTGTGGGAGAGAGGTTGAAGAGTGGAGAATAATTCATCATCCACAAGGGCGAAGAGACGCTTTTGGACTCCATCGAGGCTGGAGAGTGAGGTCTGAGCAGCACCGACACAAATGTTATAACAGTGCTCCATGTTTGGTCTGATCTGGCTCTTGTAAAGGTAGGAGATAGTAGAAAGAGTCAGGTACTTACTGAAGCGGTACATGGAACCGGCCATTTTACCTGCGCCCTTAGCGATGGATCGTATGTATGAGTTCCACTTGAAGTCGGTGCGAGTTACAGGCCCAATAGTCTTTCAAGGTATGGTGCCTCCTCGAGAGGACATCCATCCATCCTGATTGATGATAAGTTCGAGATCAGATGATGAAATATAACTTGCTTTACGATTAAAAAATCTAACCAGCCAGTTTTTACCCCATTGGGTAGATCAGAAAAGAGATCAGTCGCCAATCTCTGACCATCAAGTGTTTTAGAGGTGATCAGGTATATAATCGTATCATAGGCATAGATATTTACAAATGAGTATATACTTAGGCAGATCATTTATGTAAACCAAAAAGATGGTTGTTCTGAAGAGTAACCCTTGGGGGACACCTGCGTTGACCGCTAGAGTTTCCTTAATAACTACCTGTTAGGAAGGATTTTATGATCGAGAAGACCCTTCCAGTGATTCTATGGAGAGCTTGTGTAGTAAACCTTTGTACCACACCTTATCGAAGGCCTTTGAGATATGTAGTGCTATGGTCCTTGAGGTTGTGTTTGTCGTCCATAGCCTCACTGATTCAGTGAGGGATGGTAGTTAGGACATCGGTAGTGGATCGAACCGATCGAAACTCATACTGCTCGTCGCTGAAGAGCTTGTTCTTCTCTAGGTGCTCGACGACCTTCTTGTTGCTTATTGCCTCAAAAATCTTTCTAACCTTCTACCCTAATGTTTATCAAAAGTTCCCCCTAGGCACGTCAGACCATTCTCTAATCAGTGTCTAGATTGATTCCAACCTAAGGCAACCCCTTATGTACCATTCCATAGACTTCTCGTTGTGTGAAGGCTGACTGGAACATCTCTCGATCCTATATGATGGAAGCTCTCCTCCCAAACTTCTTCAAGCATGCTACCTCCAAAACTGTCACTTTGTCACTGATTGGACCCTTTCTGGAATGGAGAGTTGTTTACCAACCAAAAACTCCAGCAAAAACTAAGGATGATGATTGGTCTGTACTGGGAGTGGGAAAAATCGCATGCCCGCGTTCTTGAAAACCAGGCATATGCTTGACGCCTTCCAGAGGCTTGGGTGGACTTTCTCCTTCAAGCAGCGGTTGAATAGCTTCGCTAGGATTGGGGATCTGGGTTGATATTCTTATGGAAAACCACTGAAATTTTGTCTGGGATAAAGAAAAAAAAAATAATACGAAAACAGGTCATAAGCGAGCACACACACGCTCGACTGAGACATAACAGATGTCGGAAAATATCCAGGTCAAGCACCTGACCTACTTCCGTGTCCACGAAAAATGGAAGTTTGTTATCAAATGGTTGAAGAAACAAAGTTTAGGAACAATGGAAAAAAATATGATAGGTAACAGGTGGGAAGTGTATCCAAGGATATGAAGACAAACCATTAATACGAAAACACAGACAATTTCCAGAATTGAAAAAAAAGCCACACAAGATGATGTTGGCTGAAAATGTTTTTTTGAGATAATGAAGATTTTTGTTATCAAGCTTCGAGGGAAAGAAAAAGTGAAATATTTTTATTCGTTCACGAAAACGCCACCCAGTCTGAGAAATCCCTTTCTTAGGTCATATCCAATTAGCGATAAACTGCTTGACAAATACCACGTGTTAAAAAGCCGAAGGTGTCATCGCAGTCGCTTATGATAAGGGCAATTTAAATTTTTATTTTTTTAAGCAAGGTGTATCTTCCTCCAGAACAAAGCCACGGATTGTCCACGCCCGACTAAAGACGTCATTGGCTAGATGGGATCACATGACACACGAAGGAGGAGAAAGATACCCGACCAGGACCTCATTGGCCGAAAGCGGTCACATGACATACGAAGAAGCGGGGAAGCGGGTATACGCCCTCAGAGACGCAATAAGGAGGTGGGAGCGAAAGTGAGTTACCGAAAATGGAAAATCCCTAACCAGAAATAAGAAGGGTGGGTACGTATTTAGAATTATCAAAAGAGAATCCCCAACGCCAAACAGACCCACCCCAGTTTTGACGGCGTCAATAAAAGCGAAACCCCAAACGACAGAAATCAGATCAGCCGCGGACGGCGAGCGGATTGCAGTTTGAGCCGTGAACGACAAGCAGATATGAGCGCCCAGTGTTGAAACCGCGTCAAGATAGCTAACCAAGATTCACGCACACTTCTGGACTCTTCTTCAACCAAGAACAAGTAGTTTGAAGAGCGACTTAAAATCAGACCACAGAAATAAGTTTTTTTTTTTCGACTTTCGTCCAAAGACACACTGAAACACAAATTTCGTAGAGAGCAGACAACTGGAAGCCTTAAAGTTGCCTAGTAAAAGCGTTGTGCCACAATCCATAGAACGGGTCGGGAAGTAGACATAGTCCTATGTACCGAGCAAATAGACATAAATGTTTGTTACCTTTTTCTTGATACGTTGGACCTTGTGAGTTTTTATTTTATTTCTTTTTTTTTTTTTTATTATACATAATTGTGTGTTATCACCCCCGTTAGACTCAACTTGCATTACGGCCCCAAGCCCTGTTTGATCTCGTCTGTCTAAGATCAAGTCACAACGTGGGTAGGCAGACCGGAGATCAGTGCAGTTACCCTGGTAACCAGGCGTTGGAAGCGGGTTGGGAACGACGAGACTGGTATCAATCTAACTAAAGGGTTAGAACGTCACGTTTGGAGCAGCGAGGAGCGAACAGCTGAGGCCGCGACAAAAGACGTCACAACTGGTGCTGTCCGTGACCAGGATATCAGAGCCTGGGAAGCACGTGACGTCACAATTGGCGCCGCGAACGGGATCGAACGACACAGTCGACGCTGCGACCGGGGGAGGACGTCATAAATGGTGCCGTGACCAAAGGATCAACCCTGCGACAGCCACGTCACGTCACATCGATCGACCGCTGTTGCTGAGAAATTTCAAATAGGACTCAAAACGACCCGGGACCGAAAGGAACGAGAACAGAATCGTCTGTAAGGTAGGACACTTTATTTTATTTCCCAACCTCGATTGTTGCTGCGTAGATTGTCTTTCTCTTTAAATATGTCGGACTATGATTCAGATAGAGCAGTGGGGGATGAAGAGGGAGTAAGACAAGGGTTGTCAGCTGACCTAAGAAAGCTGTTAGGTGGACCGAGGGTCCCAGCATTTGACGGCAGCGGGAAAGACTTCAAAAACTGGCTGGCAATCCTGGAGAAGAGCCGAGTTATTTACGAACTTTCAGACCACGAAACCCTGTATTTGGCATACGATGCCACAAAAGGGAAAGCGTCTGAATTCGTGAAGGAGCTCTTGGAGAGTCAACCCCACTTATCTTGGGAAAGATTAAAGGGACTATTGACCAAGGAATTCGCCGACGAGGGCACGGCTATAGAGGCCATGAGGGCCCTCCCAAAACTGACACAGCTGCGGGACGAAACCCCGGGAGAATTGGGGGCCCGAGCAGGGAAGCTGTCATCATTGGCCTTCCCGGAAGTGGTCAGAGACAATGCGGTCATGCAGGCCCAACTAGCGGACCTGTATGTAGAGGCGCTAAGTGACGAGCTTGTTCGTCACGACGTGCTAAAAGAGGGACCGCTGAGACTGTCGGCAGCAATAGAGCTGGCCAAGGAGAGCCAGGGCGTATGGGAAAAGGTGAAGAGGTGTGGAAGGAAACAGATACTAAGTCAGGAGGCCGGAAGAAGGGTGGGTAGGCGGAAGATCCAAAGCGTGGAATCAGAAGGTTAAATTAGAAGTAGATCAGGCTGAAGTATGGGAAGAAGACCCCAATAGAAAGGCATGGTCGACCAGGCATGGCTTTTATAAGCCCACGCCGGGTCGATACGGGCTGGTCTGCTGGACCTGTGGGCACGAGGACCACAGGGCGGCGGAATGTCCGACGAAGTGGGGTTTGCCCCCAGACTTCGATCGTGACAGGTGCACCAGGTGTGGTAAGAAAGGTCACCTGGCCAAGTGGTGCGGGCTGAGGAAGGGTGCTCCACCGATATTAACAAAGAAGGCCGAGCCCAAGAAAAGCCAGCGGGCCACCCCGGAATTAAGAGGGAGGGTGGCCCAGTTAAAAAGAAGAGAAATAAAAGCTTGGACCAGTGGTCGGGCGAACCGCTTGGATAGAGGACGGGTCCCCCCGGGAGTAGACACAAGGCTAACCCAGTTGAAAAGGAAACGAGCAAAATGTTGGACATGTGGTCGGGCGGGCCACTTTGCGGCAAGCTGTCCGACAAGAAGGTGCTGGTTTTGCAGGAGGCCAGGACACCTGAAGAGAAGCTGTATCCTTAGAAACAGCCGCGAGAGACTGGGAGAGGTCCGGCCGCGAACGCCCAGGTGCAGGGGGCGCAGAACTCCACCTCATGAGAAAAATGAAGGTGATTTATTACTACCGGCGCCTATGGCTGGGTTAACCCAAGGGTGGGGACCCAGGAAGAGGAAAGCTCAAGTGTTCTCTTCGCTAACGCAAGAGAAAGAACTATCCTGTAGAGCGGAGATAGGGGGTAGGGTGATGAGAGCTCTGGTGGACACAGGAGCATCTGTGTCATTGATGAGAGAGGAAACATACAGGCGGGTGAAACGGAAGAGAAGGTTACGGGAAGCGGACATAGTGGTCACGCAAGCAGATGGAGCCCCCCTGAAGATAAAAGGGATGGTGAGGCTCCCGGTGAGGATTGGGAAAGTAAGAAGCACCCAAAATTTTTACGTAACTCCCGACCTGTGTACGGAGGCAATCTTGGGAGAAGATTGGCTCCGGAGCCAGAGGGCCCAGATCAAGTTTAACCCCACTGTGTTGGTGGTGAATGGCGAGAGAACGCCATTGGGATGCCCACCAGAGGAAGAGATAACAGTAGTAGTGGAGGAAGATGTAAAGCTACCCCCCCCCCGGCAGTGTGTCGGGAAAGGGTAGGTTAATGTCAGGAAAAAAGGGTAGGAGAGGACCTCTGCAGTTGGTTCCTGTAGAAGGAAAGGGCCTAGAAGAGAGCGAGGTAACCCTGTGCGAAACGGTGGTGGAGGCAGCCGAATTGGTGCCCATTATGATGGTGAATCAGGCCCAAAAGACTATAAAGATTAGGAGAGGGGAGGAGATAGGGAAAGCGCTTCCCCTACGGACTCTGAATCGGGTGAGATTCGAGGAGGAACGAAGGAAACTAGTGGAGCAAACAGAAGGAATCATAGACGAAGATATATTAGCACCGGATCAATTTAGAACCAGAGTGGGGGTCTGTTGAGGGACAATCGAGATGTGGTAGCCCAGTCAGACAAGGAACTAGGCCAGACCCACACAGTCAAAATGAAAATCGACACCGGAGATCACCCCCCTGTGAAATTAAAACCCTACCGGACACCTATACATAAAAGACCCCTTGTAGAATAGGCAGTAGAAGAGATGTTGAAGCTGGGATGATCGAAAGATCGATCTCCCTTGGAGCTTCCCAATAGTAATATTGGGTAAGAAAGATGGCGGGCACCGTTTCTGTGTAGATTTTAGAAAACTAAATTCTATATCGAAGCCGTTGGCGGTGCCATTGCCACTGATAGATGACATATTGGCATTATTAGGGAAGGCAAAGTACTTCTCTACGTTGGACTTGAGGTCCGGGTATTGGCAGGTAGCCCTTGATGAGGCTGACAAGGAGAAGGCCGCATTTGCGTGTCACCTGGGACTGTTTCAGTTCAGGTGATGCCATTCGGTTTAGCTAATGCCCCGGGAGTCTTCCAACAGCTAATGTCAATAGTGTTAGGAGGATACGAGAGCTTTGCCATGGCGTATTTGGACGATATCTTAATATTTTCGAAACAGTGGAACAACACTTTTTCCATTTAAGACAAGTGTTGGGAAGGTTAAGAAAACACGGCTTAAAATTAAAATTGTCAAAGTGTCAGTTTCTGAAGGAAGAGACTAGGTATTTAGGCTTTGTCATAAACGGAGACGGTATTAAACCCGACCTGGATAAGGTAAAGGTCATAAGGGAAATGCCGGAACCTAAGACAGTGAGACAGGTGAGAGGTTTTATAGGGGCTATAGGCTACTACCGGCGCTTCGTCCCGGCATTCTCAAGAATCGCCATACCACTAGTAGCCCTGACGAAGAAATACGCTAGGTTCAAGTGGACAGAGGACTGCCAACGGGCATTTGATACATTAAAGGAACAGTTGACAGCCGTCCCACTGCTGACGTACCCAGACCTCAGCGAGCCCATGGTGCTATACACGGATGCCAGTGAGCAGTGTGTAGGGGCAGTACTTACCCAGCCGTGTCCCGATAAAGAAGGACCAGTGCCAGGCATACCAGAGGAAGTACCGATATACTTTCTCTCTCATAAGCTCTCAGAGACACAACAGAGATGGCCAGTAATAGAAAGGGAAGCATATGCCATCATGTATGCTCTCCAAAAACTGGACTACTATTTGAATGGTGCGGTCTTTACTATAAAAAACAGACCACAAACCTCTGCAGTACCTATTGCAGGCAGAGGGACAAATAATAAGAAAATTCAACAGTGGGCACTTAAGTTAAGTGGCTACCACTGTAAGATAGAGTATTTGGCAGGGAAGGAAAACACGTGCGCAGATTTACTCTCAAGAATACCGAAACAACTGGAAGAAAGATCTGTAAAAGTAGAGCAGGGAGTAGATGATAAAGCCTATAGAATAGGAGTAATTAACTCTAATAAGCTAAAAGATCGCCCTATGTTAGAATCGGACGAAGAAGGGGACGCCCAGATAATAACCGATCCCTACTGGACAGAAGGAATTGAGAAGGAGCAGGCAGACAGTGAAATAGCTGCTCTGAGAGAAAAGGTGAAGGCCGGAGAGACCACCAAGTATGCCATAATAGAGGAAAGGCTGTATTATCTCTCAGGCAGGGATGAAGAAGTCAAGCCCAAGTTGTATGTGCCCAAAAGTTTAAGACCAGAGATATTGGAACAGTGCCACGAGAGGTTGGGTCACATGGGAATTGATAGGACATGTGATCTTATAGGAAGAAAGTACTATTGGCCCAAACTGTACGGAGAGGTCACTAACTATGTTCGAGCTGTGTAGTGTGCCAGCCGCAGAGCAGAAGGCAGGAAATGGCACCTTTGGAGGAAACGGACGTACCAAACTTCCCCTTCGAGAAGGTGAGTATGGATGTATCAGGACCATATGGGGAAACTGCACAAGGAAACAACTATATAGTGAGTTTTGTCGATTGGCTAACAAATTGGCCTGGAGCATTTGCAGTACCAGACAAGAAGGCTAGAACTGTGGCCGGATTGATAATAAGTGAAATCTTCCCTCGGTATGGCGCCCCTGTGCAATTGGTAACAGATAATGGCACGGAGAATGTGAACAGCATAATGAGAGAAGTTCTGACAGGTTTGAATATAGAGCATGTAAAAACATCTCCATATCACCCCCAAGGAAATGCTAAAGTGGAAAGGTTTCATAGAACCTTGGGAGATGTATTGGCCAAGCTGGTCAGGGAGAACACTGGAAATTGGGACTTGTATTTGACGCAGGCTCTGGCGGCCGTGAGGTTTACGATAAACGAAACCTCCAGATTTTCTCCTTACTTTTTGTTGTTTGGCAGAGACGTGGTCCTGCCTGTGGATAACCTACTGAAGCCCCGAAGAAAGTATATGGGAGAAGATCATCATCAACTATTGCTGGAACAACAACATAAGATATTTGTACAGGCCAGAAGAAGAATAAAGAGGGCCCAGAAGAAAAGAAATGAGAGAGTGAATGCCGAAAGAAAGGTAGTAGAATTGAAGGTTGGAGACCCTGTCTACTATAAAATCCACCAGAGAGAGGGAAAACTGGACCAGAGATGGGAACCGTACTACCGGATAGTAGAGCAGACGGGTCCAGTGTCATATGTAATATGGGATCAAGTGGCATGACGAGCGAGGAGGGTTCATGCCAATGATCTAAAGAAAGCTGAAATAGCTAACCTGGAAATGAGCGAGCCGAGGCCTAAGAAGACAAGGACAAGGAAGGTAACTCTGGTTGAACCAGAAGAAATGGAGACGGAAGAAGATTCCGAAGAAGATGAGGAGATAGGTCGACTTGGCCAGATAGACGAAGCGATCCGAGTGACGGAGTTGGAACCCTCAGCGGGATTAGCGATGTTCAGTCGTCGACTGAATCGGTGCAGAGAAGACCCTGTGAGATCGCCATCGCACCCCCATGTCCAAAGAAAAGGAAGAGAAAACGAGGAGATCCAATCAAGCAGTCGAGGGCTCTAAAAAGAGGCACCCTGAACAGGACGAAGGGTCCAGCGAGTGGGAGGAGGAGGATCAAATACCCTTTCCCAGCTCAAGGAAAGGATAAGGAACAGGAGAGATTTAGACATAGAGTCGAGAGGTATTAAAGACATTCAAGGCGAAGACTCTAAACAGAAAGAAGAATCAGGGGATGAAGAAGAGGACAAAACACCTCCCGGACGGGAGTTAAACACAGAGAGAAGGTTAGAGGTTGAGCAGGAACCACCTCGGAAGATGAGATCAAGGAGGGTGAGGAACCCCAAATCTCAGTAGAACAAGAGGGCTGTGCAGAATAGAAGCATTCATTGTCGACAGTTAACGACACTGGCTCATCCAAAAACCTGCTGGCTGACTGCGGTGGATGTGGATGGGGGGATGGAGTCGCGGGCTGCACCTCACAAGGGACGGAAGAAGATTATTGGCATTGTTGATTGGCCATCAGTGGTGTCATGAAGTACGACCTTTGGAGTGTCTGTCCGGGCCATTCTGTCTGCTAGAGGTTAGCTAGAGGAGGGAAGAGCTGAACTTAGTAAGAAATTATGAAATAATTGAGTGATGAGTCGAGCGAGACTGAGTGGTTGTGAAGAATAACAACAAGAGAATTTTGTTACCTTTCAGGAATGATCAAGATGAAAGGGTTGATGATGACGATGATGGTGGTAGCCACGCTGATGGTGACGATGGCGGAAGCTGGGAAGCGCAGCCGAAACACCATTTTTAAAAAAACGAGCGAAGTAATAATAACCAGGTCTAAATGGTTGATCACATTCGTGATAGATTTGAATCCGTATGAGTCGCTACTAAATAAGTTAGGAAACGAACTAACGCAACTGGATGCAGCCCGGTTGAAAGTAGGACAAGATTATTCCAAGGACAAAGGGTATCTTAGTTTATTGCACTCCCTAGAATCAGAAGCCACTATGATAGAGGCTCAATGGAGGGACATGCAAAACTACCTGAAGGGAATAGAGTTACTGCAGACGCGGGAAAGGAGATCAGTAGTTCCGATTGTGGGAAAAGCGTTGAGTGTCCTGTTTGGAACAGTGACTGAAGATGACGTTAAATTCATAAGAAGGAAACTGGGAGAAGTGGAGGTAAACCAGAGGACGCTTGCTCAGGTGGCGAGGGAGAGGTGACAATATTAAATGTGACGAGGTTAGAAGTGGCCAAAAATAGAGCCAGAATCAATTGGTTAATAGACAACCTGGCAAGGTTGAGACAAGAGGTAATTAATAATACAGAAACTGTAATGATCGAATTACAGGAAATGAGCGGATTCATGCAAAATATTTCCAACTGATGACAATTACGAATAAGGTACGACAAACTAGTCAGTCGTTGACGACCTTGCTGGAACATGTGAGAGCGCAATTAGACATGCTGTCATTAGGACACCTCTCCCCAAGCATAGTAAACCCTGGTCACCTAAGGGAAGCGCTACTCGGAATACAGGCCGAGTTACCCCACCATTTAAGGCTGCCAGTGGACCCCACCAAAGAATTGTGGAAGTATTATAATGCACTAGGATGTGTGACCTTGTTAGAAAATAGGCGACTATTGGTTGTGATATCTGTTCCGTTGTTAGATAGCGAGAGTATATTCGAGATATACCAGGTTATAAACTTACCCATCCCCTACCCCAGAAGAGATCAAGGTTTGGGAATGATAGCAAGGTACAAGGTGGAAGCAGACTACATAGCTTTAAATTCGGGGAGAACGAAATTCATGTTGCTATCAGCTGAAGAAGCTGGAAGGTGTAGAGATGATGCTCTAGGGACTTGTACCTCGTTAAGCCCTATCTATAAAACTGGTAATCGCAGAATGTGCATACTAGAATTGTTTGAAGGGAAGAGGGAAGGAATCAAAAGAACCTGCTAAGTGGAGGTATTAACAAACACGGCATTACCACAAGCTATCAGTGTTTCAGACGGGGTGTGGGCAGTAGCCACACAGAAACCCATCAGTTTGTCTAAGGTATGTGGGGGAGAGTCCACAAGGACATTAAGAATAAGGCCACCGTTATCCCTGTTAAAGCTACTCATGGGATGTTCGGCGGTTGGGGTATCCATTTCCCTACCCCCCTATTACCAGGAAGAAGAAAGATATGAAGAGAAAGATTCAATCATAGAGATGATTGGTAGAGGCTTAGTCAATTGTACAGAATTGTGGGAGCCGATAGTGAAGGGATTCTCTAATGTTACCTTAAATAAAATGCCAGTAATAATGAAGCCGATAGAAAAGATCGATATGGATCAATTGAGAGACAAGTTAAGTGTGTTGGGATTCGAAGGTGTGGCTTGGGAAGACGATGAGCATGTCGCGATAAGTTGGTCAATAGTGATGGGTACATTCCTAGTTATAGCCATCGGGGGTATATTAATATGGAAGGTTAAGAGTAAGAGGAGATTAGCGAACGACAATCTAATGAGCATGCAGCAACTCGAGAGGGAGATGCCGAGCAGTGTTCCTTACTCAGACGGGACTGGCAAAGAAATTGCTGAAAGACCAACGGAGGAGGCTGGCGTGAGACCACCACGTGCGGCGGAAAAACCTCCCACAGCGGAGAGGAAAACATTGACCAAGAAGAACAAACCATAGTAACCACATCTGCACCCACAGACACACGCACATATTACTTTTGCATGTAGAACAAAAGAAGATGAAAAGAACATTACATTGCATGTAGAACAAAAGAAGACGAAAAGAACATTACTTTTGCATGTAGAACAAAAGAAGATGAAAAGAACATTACATTGCATGTAGAACAAAAGAAGATGAAAAGAACATTACATTTGCATGAAGAACAAGAGAAGATGAAAAAAGAACATTACATTTGCATGTAGAACAAAAGAAGTTAAAAGAGAACATTACACTGCATGTAAGAAAGTAGTATAGAATTGCATGAGACAAATGCATGGTGCATGTTAAATGATGTATTTGGGTTTAGGTGTCATTTACGAGTAAATGACAAATCGGTTAGGGGAGGAAGTGGCACCATGCATAGTTGGCAAGCTGAAAGGAAATATTCATAAATATATGATTTGTTTTTTACGGTTTGTCAACCATTTGATAATTATTTAGGGCTGAAAAATATTTCGGGTTAGGAAATTCTTTCTTTACATTCAAGCGATCTGGGAGAAAGAAAGAGAAGACAGAAGAAAAAGAAAAAAAAAATAATACGAAAACAGGTCATAAGCGAGCACACACACGCTCGACTGAGACATAACAGATGTCGGAAAATATCCAGGTCAAGCACCTGACCTACTTCCGTGTCCACGAAAAATGGAAGTTTGTTATCAAATGGTTGAAGAAACAAAGTTTAGGAACAATGGAAAAAAATATGATAGGTAACAGGTGGGAAGTGTATCTAAGGATATGAAGACAAACCATTAATACGAAAACACAGACAATTTCAATCTCCTTTTTTTTTTCAAATATTTCACCACAAGCAAAGGCAATAAAGCCACTAAGACGCAAGTGTGTGTGTGTGTGGGGGTAATTAGTGTGAGAACATATGAGAAAAAGAAAACATTATTAAGGAGCGACAATAAGAAAAGAAGAGGAATTAAGAAGACAGAAAATAACGATTGGCATTGTATTTAAATTTTTGAATGTCAAAGTGGAACGGAAAGTATGAAGCCGGAAGATATTTCCACAAGCGTGACGTGTGATAGAAGAAACTGTTAGCATAGAACTTACGGTTACATCTAGCCATTTTTACCTGTAAAACAATGAGACCTATCTGCCAATCTAGTACTGCGCTTCAATTCATAAATCCAGGCACCAAAGAGAAACTCTCAACAGAACAATTACCATGAAAATATTTATAGAAAAGGCAGAGGGAAGCTACATTACGGCGTTGGAAAGGGACTGAAATCGGCATGACACTTATTTGGATTTTGAGGAATTAAAACTTAGTCTTGTCTTCGAGTGGTTGTGCTGCTACGGAACCAGTCTATTTTTTTTTCTTTTTTGGTTTTACGTCATTTTATGTTTTTACTCATAGATTTTCAATTTTTATTTTATTAGGTGAACCAGAAAGCGGAAAAAACAAGCCATACTTAGCCAGATTTAAAAACTGGGATTTTAAGTGTTATGGCAAACGAGCTCGTGGTATTTGTATAATAGGAGTTGGCGATTTGCATTACTTACTGGATGGCCGTGAATTATTCGTCAACAAATTTCACCAAGATTTCGAACCTATCGCCCAGGACTGTTTGGAAGAGTTGATTTATAATCGAACGGCACTAGCATCACAATTAAGACATAGCTTCCCGTATGAAAAGTGGGCAAATTTATCATTTGTTTTAAACAAAGTAATATAAAAAATATTGTGAATGCCGTAAGAAAAAATAAACTTACAGAAATCATTTTATTGAGAGATACTCCTCGAAGGTTTGAGACATTTGACCATAAAAAATACTTATGCACCCTAATATCTAGTGTCGACGGTTTCCTCAGGAATAATACTCTTGTACATGCATACAGCAATCCAAAGTTACTGCTCACAAAAGATGGCGGCAAAAATCCGTACTATTTTCGCTTGCTGTACATTCTTGAAATTCTTTGATTTTGGGGTTAGTATCTCGTAATTTCAACACAAAATGATTGTATTTGATAGATGAGGTTTCGACATTTGCTATGATCGATTTTTTTGTATCAACTTCTCATAAGTCATAAAAACACTAACATATAAATAAATGGGAAACAATACTAAAACAGAATTATTTTGAGAGTGGGTATAGAGAGGCAGAGAGATACAGAGGGCTATATTTTTCTAAATTTTAATTCACTTTGCAAATCCTCAGAAATTAGGCGTAATATCGTCATTTAAAAAGAAACATAATAAAATGAAAGCTTTGTTCTTAAACTAGCAGAAAGTTAACAAATAAGTCATAATCATTTATTTGTAAAGGAAACTTTCAAATTTTTATCCAAACAATTTTTAGAAGATGATTTATTTAAAAATACGGTGATAAGAGGTATATAAAAATACCTTGCTGTACTATCGGGTGCTTTTTTTATGGTATTGCCGAGAAAAATTTTAAAAATATGTCGTATGTATTTCTTAAGATTTAACACCAAAATGTTGGTTGTGTAAATAAACTATACTGATACAGACATAATGTTGGTTTGTGGGTCCCAACAGTTAGGATTTAATGATAGCAAGGTAGTTGCTATTTATAGTAATATTTAGTAGTTTGTATTTAGTCATTTTAGTACAGTTATAAAATATGAATAAATTTAATTACGGTTAAAGTAAGTGGTGTTTGCTTTTTTTAATTTCTTCTTTTTCTTTTTACACTCAGTTGTTACACCGGCATCAGTATCATTCAGGCGAGGCGAAGAAATTATCCGTACGGTACAATGAATTTCATTTAAAATAATATAATTCATATTTTTTTAAATTTTTTTTTAAGCATTACGCCCCGAGCAAGGCGTGAAGCCACTAGGATGCAGGGGGTTGCAGAAGATTTGGAGCGAGATTAGATAGGAGTGATAGAAGAAAGGATGAGGAAAAGGATAGTGGGTAGATCAAGGTAACTGAGATTACGATTGACGTTTGAATAGTTGGAGATTATAGCTCTCAGAGAAACAGTAATTGGGAAGGGTGTTCCACAGGCGAGAGGTGCGAGGTATGAAGCTATTGGAGTAGAAGGGATAGCTACATTTAAAAGTTTCTACAGTGTAAGGGTGGGAGTGGGATGCCAGCCTCGTAGGGCGCTTGAATTCATGGAGTCTAGGAACCAGTGAAAGCAGCTCATCGAAGCAATTACCATGAAAGTATTTGTAGAAAAGACAGAGAGAGGCGACCGCGCGTCTGTGAGAGAGTGACTGTAGACGAGACGTCAGATCAGGGCCAATTATATTAGATATCCGTCTCAGGATCTTGTCAAGAACTCCGAGGTAAACAGAAGGTGCCCCAGACCATATATGGCAGCAATACTCCATGCAAGAGCGAATGGTTGATTTGTATATTTGAAGTATTGATTCCGGGGAGAAAAATTTCCTGGCGCGGCACAGAGAGCCAACTTTCCTCGCGGTGGAAGAAGCAATTGACTCAATGTATTTGTTCCATCTCAGGTCAGCAGTCAACGTATTTTTTTCCCTTTAGAATCGTCTTCCAGTCTTGATTCTAAAGGAAAAAAAATACAGCCTGAAGATGAATGCGCGAAGCATTTGAAAGTACTAGCTGAATTTTAAAAATACACCATATCTATTTTATACATCTCATTCAGTGGATTATTACTAGTATAATGCTTATAATTATGTCTACTAGTGAAGGGATTTCGCCAATAATCGCATTAATATTGCTAATTGATTCAACTCTTTTGTAATATATATATATATATATATATATATATATATATATATATATATATATATATATATATATATATGTATATTCGCCCTCTGAACCAATAAAGGGAAGATGCAAATAAACAGGACATTTTTTTTAACTACATGCGGCTTATCCTTATGAGAAAAAGAATAGGACCATCCAAAAACATCTAAAGGATATCTTAATAAGATCAATCTCCCCGCAAAAAAAGCCTTCAAGGCAAATAATAAGAGCCCTATGGATCAGTCATTTACGTGCCATGCGTGATACACGCGTAGGCGATCATGTATCTTTCGATAGATGACTGACGAGGCAGATTTTTTTGCCATATGTTTTTGCGGAAGACCAGTTGCCATCCAGACTATAGAATCCGGTATATACTGCTATTAACCCATAGTTGGAGGGGGCGGGGAGAAGAAGAGGATTCATACCTTTCCCAAGGGTATTAGCACGTAAGTAATATAATGGATTCGATTGGAATTCGAACTCGGGAACGGAGTGATAAAATAACTTCCTCAGTCCGGGCCGCTATCCATTACTTCACCGCCTCCTCTTATGGCCGAGGGTCTTAATTATATTAATCTTACGTTTTCGGGGACAAAAATAGTCCCAACGTGTATAGAGTCCCGAAAAAGTAACCTTCCTAAAAACAGAAGTCAAATATATATATATATATATATATATATATATATATATATATATATATATATATATATATTGGAATATGATCTTAGGCGTCGTAATATATAAAAGTTAATTAGAAATGCGCTTCAAATATTTATAATGACATTGTAATGAATAAAGAATTATAAGTATTTATAAAACATCTAAGATCTTTTGCGGCATTTGGAAGTTATTTTATAACAATATCCGTTCCCGCAATATATACAGTAGCGGCCATAATATAAGGGAGGGAAACAACAAAGACATAAACATGTGCATTATTTAAAAAGTAATGCATGATTAGCAATGAAATTTTTACCGAATAAAGATTAGGGTATAATGCATAAATATACAAAGTTACAAAAATTTACATAAAAGTTTTTTCTTTCAGTGTGTAATCAAGCGCTGTCTTCAAGATATTCTGGGTCATCGAACCCCTTTTTAAACTTATTAGCTTTTTTTTTTTGGTTTTTATTTAATTTTGCCCCCCGTTCTGACTTAAGAGAGCATCATTAGAAGTTGGAATGGATATTAAGTAACCCAGGCAACAAAAGTTTGTAACAATAATTCTACTTAACAGGAAAACAAGGAATTTTTTTTTCTAGTTCGAATTGAAGTTTCTGGTTTGACGCTACAACATCGTGATGGCGAATACACACCTGCACTAAATAATTAATATTATCCACATTCAAGTGAAAGGCTTGTATAAACACAAACACTACAGACTTCTGTCTCGAGTCAACACGCAAATATCGTTGATCTAGGTGTCGCTAAGTGTGACATTTTCGACGCCTTCACGACATAGCGAAACTGCAAAATTGACTCAGCAGCATCTGGAAAGTTTGGTCACAGTTCTGCCGAATCTACGACTGAGTCGATCCCTCCGGCTGTCTCCCCGAAAGTAATGCTGGAGTTTCACGTAACAGCGGAACAACTGACTGCGGCAGAACCTCTGCTGAAGATTGTAATCGCTGAAACCCTGGAGCACTTCGCTGCTGCAGTTGAAGGTCTGGTGTCAGTTGAAGTACGCGACCCACGGGTTTGGGTAGTGGCTATTCTTTTCTTGTAACAGGACTCTTAGTTGGACAATGTACGATCTGGGTGCACATTGTCGAACCACCTTTCCCGGGCGCTTCCAGCCCCTTTTCCCTTCCTTCATAAGGATAGGGTCTCCTTAACTCCAGAAGCTGTTGTGCACGCTGATTGTAGTATTGATTCTGGCAAACCCATGACACTTTCGCAGAGTATCAGGGTCCACAGTGCAAGGAACGAGTGCTTGGGGCAGGACAGGAAGTTTTGTTCTGATTTTGCGTCCTTAGGTGAATTTTGCCGTGCTCACTCCTAATGAATGGCGCGGTGTGCCTAGGTAGGTCAACAGGGCAAGGTAATGGCCTTTTTGTGGCAGGGCTTCTTTGGCTGAGTTCGCTACACCCTCGGTCTCGCCGTTTGATTGAGGGTAGTGATGGCTATTTGCTATGTGACAAAAGTTCAAGTCTTTGGTAAAGTTCTGGAACTCCACAGAAGTAAATTGTCTCCCATTGTCTGACACAGTTTCCACAATGCCATGATGTGTAAAAATGGTCTTCATCTTGCTCATGACGACCCTGAAGATAGGTTGGTTGAGCTTGTGGATGTCAATGTACCTTGAATATATAATTTACGGGAATAAGATAGTTCAGCTCTTTCAGATCACAAATATCAACAGCGATGAACTGAAATGGTCTATAAGGTAGTGCTGATGGCAGCAGTTTTCTTTGCTGGATGCTTTTCAAGGCACTATTTGCATGCTGCGATCTTGAATATCTTATGGTTATCTGGGACACTAAACCACCTTAATTTGCCCGTTCTTGACATTTCGTAATGCCCAGATGTCTATTGTGGATGTGTTCGAGGACTTCTTTCCTTGTAGTGGAGGGAATGACAATCCTGTTTCCCCCTCAGAAGTCAATCAAAAGGACTCAGATCGTTCCGGATAATTCTCGGGTTTCTAGTCTGACATCTTTCTTGTAAATAGGCCACTTCCTCACTGTGTAATCATGCACTCTCTTCAAGCTTATATCTTCTAGGGTTTCTTTCTTGATTTGGTTCAACTTCTGATCTAAGACGAGCCAAGAGTAGGTGCCTCCACGAATTGGATATACATAAGATTTAAAATGAATTTAAAAAAATGAAAAACCTTTGCTAAAGCTTTCAATTTAGCTTTAAATGAAAGGTAAAGGATTAAATTTACTATTTCCATTAAGCAAAATTCTTTGGTGTATTTCAGATAGAAATTATATTGATTGGAATAGACTTGCATTTTTATTCCAGTAAAATCGATAACGTCAGCCATTTTTTTAGACATTTATAAACAAAACTTGAGTTTACATTTTAAAAATCTTGCAAAAATAAAATAAATATTTTTGAAACGATGTTTGAAGAAAATTAGCAAATTTATAGTTAAGTTAATCTGATTTGAAACAAATATTTACTTATAGCATAAAATGTTGTATACAAGTATTTTCTAACCACAAGGTCTTGTTTTTTCTGACGTGTTAATCGATTTATTGACCGCCGAATGTGTTCATAGTTAAATATGGGGCAGCAGACGATCAATTTCATTTTTTTTTTCGTAAGGGGGTGGGTGGCTGTTTGGTCAACCTTTAAAACACGTGACCTTTTAAGAATAGATTTTCTCAGTTTCCACATCCATATTTCAGAAATTCTGCATCTATACACATATATAAAAAATAGTCGAGGTCTTAAGATTTTAATAAGCTTTAAAATATATGATTAGTAAATATAATTTTATTTAATAACAATATTCCCTAAGAATTATCTGATCGAAATTGGGCTTTTTGTAAAAATTCTTTCTTCATCGATATTTTTCTTAAGAAAATAGTGTCTTTAATATATATTATTAATAAAAGCAATTAAAAGCTTCTCTAATTAAATAATGTCTTAGTCTTATTGCGTTTTTTTATTTTTCGATTCAGATCAGATTTTTGGCGACACCGGCTTCGATTATGCAAAAAAACCAAAAAAAACCAAAAAAAAAACCAAACAAAACAAAACAAAAAAAAACAACAAAAAACAAATATCTGTGATTAAAATTCTTCAAAGAATTCTGCTTTTAACTAATTTAGTCATTAAAAATTATCTCAATGAATTTCTCAAGCTTTCATAGTTAAATAAGAGAGAGAAATACATGGAAAATAAAAAAATATTTTACCAAGATTTTCTAATAAAACAAATTTAAAATATAATTTAATTTGTTTGTGAATAAGTCCTGAAATTTTCATTAAAATCTAATACTTATTTGATTTTTGCAAGAATTTCCAAATTAATGTCTGTCACCACAAAAAAAGAGGCGAAATTTTGCTAAGGTAAAGTTAATACAACCGTTGACGAAGAAAAACAAACTTTTTAATCAAAATTTCGAATATTGTAAAAAGGAGTAAAAATATTTCTTTAAATAATCAAAAAATACTTCGATCCTTCCTCTTAATAATAACATAAACATTTTGACGATAAAACTATGTTTTCATTATGTTTCGAGCATGTTTTCATCACGGTATGCTGATTTTTTAGCGATCTCGTGGAGGTACTTAGCTAAGAGGAAGTCACCGTGTTAACACAAAGGTGTATATCTTGCTCGAGTTGACGGCTGTAGGACTCCGTGGCAAAGTATTTGACGTGACCATCGTCTTGGTTGATATTAGTCTGTATAAATTTTAAAATTGACCCTTCAAGATTAATATCTACCCGCTATGAAGGTATGTTGGAAGTGGATGCGTCAATGAAGAAAACTGTTCCCATCTCCTTTGCTTTTCCTTCGGGAATAACTCGGTCCACGTCGCCCATATTCTTCCTGGTTATTGTTCTACACACTCGGGTAACGCTTGATTTGCCTCCACATCTGAGACAATTTGCCAAGTGATGGACATTTTCCTTTTTAGCAGGATGCCCCCAGCCAGCCACAAGCATTCTAATAGTCATTTCTATTTGCTGAATGACGCTGATTTCCGCTCTGGTTTGAACGTCGAGAGGTAGTATTCTGGTCTTGGTATACTCTGGCATCTCTGCTATGAAGGATGGAAAAATGTCTTAAGCAGATGACCGCTGAACGTCTTCACGTGGCACGCACGACTGGTTTCTCTTCTTCTGCCTTTGAGCTGTCCGTTTATAGCCCTTTAGATAAGGATTTATATGACTGATGTAAAGCTTGGTTTCGGCTAAGATCAAAAATCGCTTTGCGTTAATCTTTTTGATTGGCTAAAGTTATTTTATTTTTCGGCGCTCTTATCTTTTTCATTTTTATAGCGGAAGTTATGCGTGGAGTCTTTCTGATTTTTGGTAGTTTTTAATCACAAATGGTTAAACATCGATCAGAAAACTTCTGCCGTTTTCAGTCTTATTTTTATTTGAGGATTGCCTTTTCGTTAGTTGAGAGAGAAGTATATATAGAGAGAAGTGTATAAAGAGGGAGTGGGAGTGGGAGAGAGAGAGACAGAGACAGAAAGAAAGAAAGAAAGAAAGAAAGAAAGAAAGAAAGAAAGAAAGTGATACGTGTTTTAAAGGAAAGCAAATGCCTTATTTTAATTTGAATTCTTTGTTTTTTATTTATCCATTTTATTTTCATATTTTATTTTATTTTACATTTGGTTTCATCACAGGTCATTGGTTTTTAATGTTCAGAGCCATACATGCCCCTAATGCAGTGTTTCCTAACTTTTTTTTCTACTAGCGCCCTCTTTGTGCACAAGAATTTTGTCAAGACACCCCCCGTCAAATTAAATTTCGCATATTATACTGAATAATACTTTAATATTGTTTTTTTAGCTTATCAAATGTTTTCAATGCGATGTTTGATTTTGGTGCTTATTAGTTAAGGCACTTACTCTCTAGGTTCCATGCTGATTGGAAGTGATCTCATGGTTTTGCAATTTGTAGGCGGTTTCTTTGTTTAGTAAAAAGCAGTGTAACTGCGTTGAAACCACATTCAGTCATATAGGAAGTTGGAAAAGGAATTAAGAAAAGTTTGAAAGCTTCTCACAGCTTTAGATACCTTTCAGAAATTTGCCAATATTGAATATTTTTTTTAAGTTAAAAAAACTTATAAATGCCCACCGCCTCCGAGTATGTTCACCCCCCCACCAATGATATAAAAACTCCCAGTGCACCTTTTCAACATAACAGAGCTCACAAGGGGGCACTGGCGCCCACGTTGGAAAACACTGCACGAATGCCTTCCTCCTTATTAGGAAATTTTATTTCTTCCGATAATTCATAGAGAATTCTGTGGGATCACTCACCATACCAGCAGGGGTAGCCTCGTGTTCACAAGAATAAAAACATACAAGAAAATAACACTAAAAACATGTTAAATTGTAAATTAAATCATATAATTTTATTTATTTTTGTATATTGGTGTGTGTGTATTTTAAATTATGTGTTTTAAGGTTGCATGAAGAAAGTCACTTCATCGTATGACAAGTAATGTGCCGAGGAGAATGAACAGTTACCTGAATATTCTGTAATTACCTTAAGTACAATATCAAAAATGGTGTTCAAACACCTTTTCACGTCCTGGGTATGACGATAAACTACATCCGCGTCCTGGGTAAGACGATAAACTACATCCGCGTCCTGGGTAAGACGATAAACTACATCCGCTTTCTGGGTATGACGATAAACTACATCTGCGTTCTGGGTAAGACTATAAACTACATCCGCGTTCTGTGTAAGACGATAAACTATGTCCGCGTCCTGGGTAGGACGATAAGCTACATCCGCGTCCTGGGTAAGACGATAAACTACATTCGCGTTCTGGGTAAGACGATAAACTACATCCGCTTTCTGGGTATGACGATAAACTACATCCGCGTTCTGGGTAAGACGATAAACTACGTCCGCGTTCTGGGTAAGACGATAAACTACATCCAACAGCAAGGAGGTCTTGAGGAGCGTGGAACCACCTCATAATTATTGGTGTTCCCAGGTCCACCCTGACTCGGTGTGGTAGCACCTGTTAAGGTCCCAGCTATGAGCAAATAGTTAACAACCAAACTTGTGTAAAAATAGATTTTAGTACCAGAAATAATTTGTAATACTTTGAAAGAAAAATTATTACCAGCAATAATTTTTGAAGGAAAAATTATTATCAGCAATACTTTTAAAAAAAATACCATCAAAACATACAGCTATACATTTTTGAAAAAAAATATTACCAGCAATAGATTTCTTGAAGGAAAAATATCCTCAGAAATAGATTTTTGAAGAAAAAAATATTCCCCAAAATAGATTTTTGAAGAAAAACATTACCAGCAATAAAAATCTTGTCGGCATTAAATAACCCATTGAGGTTGATATACCGTAAACCAAACCAACCCAACCCAACTTTTCTTTTACTTTCGATACTTTACCTTATGGCCCAGGTGCTAAGATAGATTTGGGCATTTTCTTCTCACATCAAGGTTTTCAAAGGAAGAGAGCGAAATACAAGTTAGTTCATTGCTATATGGTACGTGTTCATAGGCAGACTGGATTATGCAGTATGCAACAGTAATACGAAAGTTCTACAACTATTTCATAACTCAACGTAACGTAATTCATATTCTTGAATAGTTTGATAAGAGGCACCAAAAAACGGGTAGAAACCTTAAAAGAGTATGTTAGACTTATAGGGACCTTATTATTAATAAATAAAAATATAAAATAATATTAATAGATGTTATGAATAATCAAGAGTGTTCTCCCCTTGTTTCGTTACTCTCCTCCTTGAAAGAGCTATTTGTGTTTACTGGGACTATAAAATGTCACTATACGTGAACCTTGTGGTCTCAGTTGAATAAATCTTTCTTAAAGCCTACACCTGAGTACTTTCGTCATTACAAATATCAAAAATAAAATAAAATAAAACAAATAGCATTAAAATATTGTTTAAATAAAATAAATTGCCCTAAAATAATAAAAGTTATCCCAGCATGCAACAGAAAACTTTTCCTGTCTGAAGACAGATACTTCGCGTCAAAAAACGTCAAACTCACTCTCTTCGCTATCGACGCTATATAGGAGATGGACGTTTTGAACCTTTGAAAGTACGCAGGTGTAGGCTTTAAGAAAGCTTTATTCAACTGAGACTTGATTATGTCTGGGGTGTAGATATGTTAGTGAGTTCTGCCATTTGCAATTTTTAGAGATTCGTGTGTACTTGTGGTTTACAAATACATGAGTATTGTAAAGGGTTCGAATGACTCTGACACCGTGCAATGTCATGTGTTTCATTTGTTATCAAATCTCAAACATTGAATGGAGGTGACTGTTAAACATAGAAGATGACTGCACACTTTTAATGAGACAAAATTACTGGATTCATACAACGTCAGGGGACCTTGACCAATGAAAATAGCGAAAAATCCCCATCCGCACCAAGGGTCAGTACAAGGTTGGCGGTCAAAGAAAGACAACTCATTAAGAGTCATCTATATGACAACAACGACTACCATTGATACTATTACTGTTGCTAATGCTTCTACTACTATTGCTGTGGCTTCAGTTTTGTTGCCGAAACCAGAAAAAAAAATAAAGAGTCCTTCATGCTGTTCCTGTTTCACCAACCTCACTTACGGCTCACCCGCCTTTTATAAATCTATCAATTATCAATCTCCTTTCTTTCGTTGAAAGAAAATCTCTTCCTACTCCATTTCCTCTATAAACTCTACCCACAAACAGAAAAAGACAAGAGATCCTCATTAGAATATTAGGGAGAGATCCAGCCTCTTTAAAAAGGGACCCTCATCAACAACCCCAACGGAAGTACTATACGGGGGAAGAAACTGGCTCGTGGATTCGGACTCGTTGGAAAATAAAGAATTTGCAGCGAGAGTGTTTGAGGGATTGAGAAAATTCAATAGCTCAGACCCGAGACGTAAAGGCGTAAAGAATCCCATATTTTTTGCAGGATCCAAAGACTCTTCAGAGTCGTTATAATTAGTCTGGGTACACAGCGGATTTGGGCCATGCTGAGAGAGATCAATAAAGCTTTGAAATGTCGCTCCACCTTGCTTACCACAGCAATTCGGAAATTAAAAACTATAAGACTGTATTGTTCTGGAAATGTCCCTATTTTTTTTATTACACTTTCTTTGTATATTGCAGTAAAGCTAACCTTCGCAATGAATATCGGGTTGTGAGGATTGTCTTAAGTTGACTCCATCAAGACTCTAGTGGATAAACATTCTATATTTTTCTCAGTTGAGCGACAATAGTGAACTGATAATGGTTCTCTATTTACTTTTTTCTGTATGGCTTCAGGTTGTAGGCGGAGTCTAAAAGGGCGAAACATCCGTGGCTTTCACCTCGGTGTGGATATGTGTTTTGCGAAAGAGATCTATCCTGTTGTAAGTTGGGCGCCTCGAGGCGGTGTAATGGTTAGCAAGCGTGTCTCGCTAGAACGATTACGACTGAGTTGTGAATTCGATCCTCACTGGGTGCCCCATACTTTCGCCCTTGTGCCACATCTAAGCTACGCTTGGAAAATTATTATTCTATTGTAAGTGATTATGAAGGTCAAATTTTGAGGATGTTTTTCGGTGTATTTTGATAGGTATTCGAGAATCGCTTAATTAGTAACCCGCTTTATTTTTTTTTGAAGACATGTTCGCTTGTTTCCGTGGAATCGGAATGCAGATGCTACTATAAAGGAGAAAGTGTTTTGTTAGATTTGAGTTTATGCTGCCAATGTCAATAGGGAAATATCTGCCATTTTTCTGTTGGTTTAACCCCTCTGTAAGTATCGTCAAAGTGGGTAGATTAAGCGAGTGACTGGAATGTTATCTTTATATTTATTTTGTAAAATTACAAAATTTTGGCACAAGGCCGAAGGGGAAATGGGGGAGAGGCTGGTCTTACTCTAGCTAGTCAACCAGAACCACGACCCATCACAAAAACCCATCCATCACCACACAATCCTGCTCCCACCAAAATACCACATCATATTCACAAGGGTCCTACAAAAACACCCCATGGTGTAAAAAATATGTAATGTTCATATATATATATATATATATATATATATATATATATATATATATAAAAATCCCATGGAACATGAAGTGATGGGGAGGGGAGATGAACCCAAACAAAAATTCAACCAAAGATAAAACAAAATCAAGGCAGTGTTAGTAGAAACCATCCACCCCTCAAAATAATAAGATTGGCCGCTGTATTCTATCAATAGATAGAATCAAGAAGCACACTCACTAATGGAATGGAGAGGAAAAAATAAATGACGGAATGGAGAAATCAAAGGCTGACTGGAATGTCATCTTTTGATCTGACGTAGACAGCAATTTATGCCTTCAGGTGTAAAAATGTTAAGTGAATTTGTCGACTAATTTGATTTTGTCGATTGTTGTAGTGTCTTGCCTCTAATGAGGCTATTGTCGACTTTTCCACTTACTATAAAAATGGTAGGAAAGTAAGCCTCGGAGGGAACAGTGATATAGACTGAACGCTGGTCAACCGACGCACATTCCCAAGTCGTGTAATTCACTTCTGTTGTATTTACTGTTCAATACACTATTTATCTGCAACCTCTTGTTTTGTTATTTCTTAACCAATTACTTGGTCACAACAGTCGATAAATTCCAAAATGAATGTCTCAAGCGTGTAGTATGGATTTGGGTAGATATTGAAAGGTTCGGGATAGGTGCAGAGTTCTGTCGAGTCAAAAAAGTCACCCTTTTAGCTCCCTGGGGCTAAGTTTCTATAGTTTTATACATTCCCAAAAGCTAGTCTAGGTACGAATAAACATAGATAAACCTAAGTCAAGGCTGGCTGGTTATTGGTATCGGAGAGCCGAGTTCGAATTCCAGTCGAATCCATTACATTCACTTACGTGCTAATACCCTTGAGAAAGGTATGAATCCTTGCCCCCCCCAGTTATGAATAAATTGCAGGACAGACTGGGTTCTATAGCCTTGGATGGCAGCCTACTGCGGGAAAAAATCTGCCTCGTTAGTCATGTATCGAAAGATCGCCTAAGCGTGTATCACGTATGGCACATAACTGAATACAACCCTATTAAATGGGAAGGATTTACGGGACTAGTTGAGACTAACACTAAAGCGGAAATTGATGGGGACAGTTGTTGGTAATATATGGTGGAGACACTTCAAAATTAGTATTATGTCTTTTGCTTCTGTTTATAATCGGTGACTCAAATAATAAATTAGTAGTGGGAAAAGCATTAGAGTTATAAAACCAGAAGATGTAGGCTAAGTAGCGATAACTAAGGCAGTGCTGGCCTCTTTACTTATCAACAACTATTAAGTAGTTAGAGTTAGATTAAATGAATTACTGCTGAGGCAACGAATATGGTCGCAAAATTGCACTGGTTGACATATTACTAGTGTCTTACACTGAAACTCCTGACCAAGGCGCGGGCACGTTTTCTGGGACCCCGTTGTGGCCGCTGCCATTTTTTTCAGCATTATTTTATGGCTATCCACCATTTTTAAAAATTATTTTTAAATTGATGTTACATTGTCAGTCATCAACTAAAAATATGCATCGTATATGAGTATGGCCGGGGGGGGGGTGCGTACTACGGAGGAACTCCCGACGAAGTTGGAGCACCAAAGGGCTAGTTTCAGTAGCATTTTTTGTTTTTTGATTTTTGTATTTTTTTTACTTTTTCCTACCTAAGTTATATTGTTAATCATCAACTATAATAATCGGCAGGGCCAGTGCTTACTACCCCGAATCTCTCAATTGCGAGGGGGACTCATGCCTACTGTGGGGAGGTACAGAAGTGCTAATTTTAGTAGGGCTCATGTTTTTAAAATGTAATTTTCTTTCTGAATAGTTCTTTTAAATCAATTAAGAGGATAATATATCTCAGTAAAATCATTTTTTTATTCCGAGCTTATTCACTAAGGAGGATTTCTGATATTTTTTTTTTACTTATAGTAATACTATCCAGAAGTTCACGGCTAGTAATTAAAATAAAATTTCTAGTTTCTATTTTTTTTTACCTTTCTAGAAAGATAAAACCGAGAAAATAATCGCTTAAAAAATAAGAATGTTTAAAGATTTCAACACATGAAAAATTTTCCCGCAAACTGAAATACTGTTTTTAGAACAAATTTTTAAGACAATCCCGTTTACTTTGTGTTGGAATCTTTTTAAAAGTTTTTTTCAGCGGAGATGCGTCGGCGATTAATCTTTCTGGAATTGTAAAAATTTGCGGCTTAAACATTTTTTTTTGAGTTAAATTTAATTATAAAAATATTGGTGGTTATTACAAAAAGAATTATATTTTCTTAGGTTAAAAAATATTCAATATAAAAGTAAATAATTAATGAAATGTACTGAAATTTTCATTTAAATTGGATAATTCTCTAATTTTTGGTAATTTAAAAAAGCGCTCTTCTCCCACCCCAATTTTCCTTCAAGGGTTTGTGGACCCCAGGTTGGGAAAGTTTAAAATCGACATGTAGTAGAGTGTGTGTAAGAAAGTTTCGGCGGGGGTCGAGACCCTAGCGCCGGCCCTGACTAGTGTCAAATCATCGGATGAAAGAACCTTGATTGTCAACAAAGGTATCCGTGAGGAATTTCGTGCTTAATATCAGAACTATATTTTGCCTGGGAACCTGGTTTGATTATCATCTCATTTTGACACCTATTTAGCTATCTTTCCTCGTCTTGCGGTAACTGAAACAGCTTGGTGCGAGAGTCTTATAACAGAGAAAGAAATCTGGGATTTGCAAAAGGTCAGGACGGACAAGACTCCATCGGCCTCCTGAACAAGGTGTACCTGAGGCTGTGGATAGTGAAACCGCGATGATTAATTTATATCAATCCAAGTTGATTGAACTCTGTCTTGTCCATGAACGGATTCAAGGAAATGTCCAATACAACCGACTGGTTAGAGGTCAAGACTGGGCCAGATATAATATGCACGGTCAGGTCATTCAATTCGAAAGGCTGAACAAATTCCGCGAGATCAAACATAACCCAACACTCTTATCGCGGATAATTCAGGCAGATTTTTGTTATGTTTTTCAGAAAAAAATATTTTAAACAAATTCTATTGTAAAGTTAAAAAACAAAAAAAACAAAAAAAAAAAAACGTAAGGAAATTGCAATGTTGCACTATCAAAGGGAGAGAAATCTTTAATAGTTTATTTTTGAGCTCATTTTCTGATTTCTCGCCAAGGAACGATCGAATAGATATTTTCTTGATTCGCAATGTAAACAAAAATTAAAAGATAGAAAATGTTTAAAAATGATTCATTTCATATGTGTCTCCCTTCATAAAACTTTTAGGGAATCAGCCTTTGCTTATTTGAATGAAATGCTCGAACAGAAAATATTCTTTAACGTTCATCTTCGAACAAAAAGTGAGATGGGGGTAACACCACTAAAAGTGTAATTAATCAGTTGTATTGCATATTAATCAATAACAGAAAGACAAACAAGAAAATGTCAAGATTGCAAAATGAGAAAATAAAAAATGCTGGAATAATGGCTTTTTTGTTTGCTGCAGGAATCTAAGTCTCGTGACACCAGAGATGTTTATTTACCATGTAGCTGCTATTATTAAAGTCAATTGATACATGTCCAACTTATATAAACAAAAATCTTTTAAAAATTTCAAAAATAGAGAGGGTCAGTTAAAATATCAAAAATTAAAAAAAAAGTGACTTTATTTTATGAGCCAATCAGGACTCAGTTTTCTTTTGTTGTTCGGATCCACTATTTTTTTTATAAAATGATTTTGGTTCTGCTTATCAGACAAACTTTTCTCTTGCAAACCGATCTTCCCGTCTCTATCGAGAGTCATTTTTTTTTCAAACATACATTCACACTTATATTTTATTCGCTCAATTTTGTGAGATGTTAATTATTGTCCGACCTAATGTTTGAACACATTGTCGTGTCTATGTTCATATTTTCTTATTTCTTATTATGAATGATATTGTCTTTGTGTTACACTGCAGTTATTAAATATTTCAGCTTACTCTGCCTCGCTACAGAGAAGCGAAGGAAAATTGAACAGGGCTTCTTTTACTTTCCACTTCTCAATGAATGCTCTTTCTATAAATATTTTCATGGTAATTGTTCTAATGAATTCTCGCCTATGGTGCCTAGACTTTATGAATTTAAGTGAAATACTAGATTGGCAGCAAGGTCTCATCATTTTACAGTTGAATTGGCCGCTAGATGTAACCGTAAGTTCTATGCTAATAGTTTATCCTCTCGCAATTCTCGTTTGTGGAATTCTCTTCTGGTTTTTTATTTCCTAGTCAACTTAGATATTCAAAAATTAAAATGCAGTGTCAATCGTTATCTTTGTTTTCTTAATTCTTTGTCTTTTATCGGTCATTGTTCTCTCTCCTTAATAATGTTTTTTTCTCATATTCTTTCACAATAAGTAACCACTTATGTCTTAGTGGCTTTATTGCAATGCTTGGGGTGAAATGATTAAAAAAATAAAAAATTTCAAACCTAGAGTTAAGACAAAAATTTCTGGGATATCAAATATTCCTTACAAAGTGATCATTGTCGTTGAATTTCTTCTGAGGTAAGCAAAATTTTTGGAAACTCAGCACAGCCAGTTTCAGCCATAGATCTCCATCGAAAGTGCAATATTTTTTAACTCTTTGTAATTATTTGAACAGCCACTGCACAAACGCTCAGAAACTCATGCACGCCTTAAACATTTTGCGAAACAATGTTATTCAGCAGAAAGAAAAAATAATTTTAAACTGGGCTTCGAGAAAAAAAAAGAAACTTTTCTTCTTAAAAAGGAAAATTCAAATGTTACTTCCTGTTTTAAAAAATTGCTTTTTTCAAATAATCTGCGTTAAAGAAATTTTGCTGAATGTTTAATTGCATTTTTTTTTCATTTGTGCTTATCTCCTGCACATAACTCTGGCTTGTGACATTGTGGTGAAATGCAAAGTTTTCAGTACGGTTATACTAACCACCAATTGCAGTTGGCTTGAAATAGGTCCACGCAGTTCGCTAGTAAAAATAAAATTGGCTCAGACATTATGAAGAGCATGCTATATGATATGTTGCATATCTCCATCGTTCTGGAGAGGTCGAGGACGACGGCATCGATTCGATAATAAAGTTGCATTTTTCTCTCGCGGCTGGTGACCGCTAGTTGTTTTGAGTTTAGATATAAAATAACTTCAACACAGGGAATTTTAACTTAACTATTTATTAATCATGTCAACATGTACATTTCTAAACAATCCTGGGGAGCAGTTTCAGCCACGAACGAATATACGTCTACATTATTTGGCCGTTAAGAAAAACTCACCGAAAACCCTTTCTCTGTCTATCGCTCTCCCACTGGCTCAGCCAATCAACATCGATTTCCTTGTTTTGTCTTTCATCTGACCTCGAAGTCAACCTCAGGAAGTCCAAGCAGGGAAAGCATTCCCCCTAAAAATAATAGTCTGCTAAAGTATTATTTAACAGATATAGATACATTTTTAACCACCCACAGTTGAAGTAAATTAAAAAGATCTAATTTATAATCTTCTGACAGTTTATAAAAAGAAAAGAAACTCTACGTTATAAGTCAGTCAACCTGAAGCAGTGGCGGTTCGTGGCCAAAATTAGTGGGGGTGCTGCGGTTCTGCAGTGTCTATACACGCGACGCCACTGACCTGAAGCCAAATCAAAAAGGCTTGAAAAGATCGAGTCGCCAAGATACAAGAATGCCAACTTTTTCCAGCACGTAGGATGGAAGTGGCGAAACATGAAAAGATCCGACGAATTTTCATTTCCATGAATTCTAAAAAAAGAGTACTTTTGTTACAAAACATGCTTTTAATAAATGTAGATTTTATTCTTCAAAGTGTACAGAAAATATCAACTTAACAAAAGTTTAACGTAAATACTGTAAATTGTATTGTTGAATAGCCCTTTGTTTAAAGCTTATAATTTTCAGCTTTGACAAACCATTCAGTTATATTTGCTTATAAATACTACATTCATTAATCTGAATAAATGCTATCGTGAAATTGGAAAAATATTGTATTGTCTCCTTTAAATAACGAAGAAAATATATAATACTTTTAATTCATAATGTGTTATACTTAATTTTCTAAATATTGATTCTCGAGCTTAATGAGTTTATATATTATCCTTTCTGTAACCTTAGCACTCAACACATCTTACCATTTTATTTCTTCTTGACAATCACCAAATGTAGGAAGCACACCTGTAGTTATAAAATACTATTAATTCTTAGTTAAATGGTATTTATTTAATTATTTCTGGTTTAACAGCTATTAATATGAAATTAAAATACTTCAAAAACAATATATTTACAATTAATTACAACGCCTCGAAAACAATATATTTCATTTAGGAAAATGATTTTAATTTTTCTGGGTGACATTTTATGATTGTAAAGTTAACGGCGAGTTTAATGAAAGTATCTTTTAATGTCTGTAGATAGAATATGAACCGTTGTTCAATGTTGTCGTGAAAACTTTGAAAAAAGTACATTTTTTTAATAAGCCTTGAAGAACACGGGTAAATGCTGGTAGATTGTCACTTAGATTCTTCAGAGTCCGGTTTATAAAATAATTACAATTGGAGAGCAAATTAAACAGATATAAATGGATATTGTCTGAGACCCAACGCAACCAACTTAATGGTTGTTTATTTTACTTGAATGCTTTATGATGTCTGCATCATATTTTGTCTGTAAAAACAGACGACAATTCGCCATATTTAAAATGTTCGTATCGTTGACAAGGTAGACACGTGTTCTAAATTTGAATCATTGTACACAGAAATCCAATTTGAGAGTTTCTTCGTTTTCTTTCTATCCACTGGGCCCTATGTGTGTGAATATGGCAGTGAAGATGACGATAACAGTTTGAATAATGTAAGTAATCATAATACCTCATAACAGAGATATAAGCAAAAAAAAAAAAAATTCTCTGGATATTTTCTGGCTTTAGATAACCTGTAACGGATTGATAAACTGTAAAAGAGAACTTTTTACGGTGAATTTTGCTTGCGCGAGGTCTTTTCTCTCTTACTCACTCACAGGAAAAGAAGATAACTTAATACTTCCCAAACCAGATCGTCTTTTGATTTTAAGAACATTTTTCTACTCCAGTTCACGTTCCTTTTGTTTTTGTGCTGCATAAAAACGTAAAAAGAATAATTTCTTGGCATGTTCGTACAACTCGATGTCTAGTTTATTAAGTTCTTGGATTTTCTTTATAATCTTTTGGTCTAAATGAAGTAAACTGACTTTTGTCATTGAATGTTTTGCAATTGGATTTTTAAGAGTAACTCCTATTGTTTTTTGAAGCAAAAACAAACTTTCATTCATAAAATCCGACAAAGCAAAAAAAGGCATTGACCTTAAGTTTCTTTTGGCGCTTAACAAGATACGTTTCTGGCGCACGTGATATTCCATTCCGGTTAAATTATAACAATTGACTTCCCGCATGTCGGCCAACATGTAAGTTTGGCGGTTTCGCGCTGGGTTCGTAGGACACACCATAAAATCATTGAGTGTCACGTTAATCCAAGTCAACCCTTTGTGACAAGGCGGGAAATCTTCGGGAGATGCTTTCATTCCACGGCACACGTGAAAAATCGTCCAGTCTGCACCTCGTCGCGTATGCAACCATTCACTGAGGTAACGGGAAACAGGGTCTCGCAAAATGGTCAGATAACGGTAATTTCTGCGAAGAAAAAAAAAAGAACATTTGATATTAACTTAATGTTTTTTTGTCAACATTTCTAAAAATTCAAAGCAATATAAATATATATTTATATATATAAATATATATATATAAATATATATATATATATATATATATATATAAAAATAAATATATATATATATATATATAAAATATATATTTATATATATATATATATATAAATAAATATATATTTATATATATATATATATATATAAAATAAATATATATTTATATATATAAATAAATATATATTTATATATATATAAATAAATATATTTTATATATATATATATAAATAAATATATATTTATATATATATATATATAAATAAATATATATATATAAATAAATATATATATATAAATAAATATATATATATATATATATATATAAATAAATATATATTTATATATATATATAAAATAAATATATATTTATATATATATATAAATAAATATATATTTATATATATATATATATAAATAAATATATATTTATATATATATATATATATAAAATAAATATATATTTATATATATATATATATAAATATATATAAATATATATATATAAATATAATATATATATATAAATATATATAAATATATATTTATACAGGTGATATATATATATATATATATATATATATATATATATATATATATATATATATATATATATATATACACACACAGTTGATATATATATATGTATATATATATATATATATATATATATATATATATATATATATATATATATATATATATATATCCTCTATCCTTATCTTCATCCTTTCCTCTATCACTCCTCTTTGCTCTCGCTCCAGCTCTCTGTAACCCCTTGCGTGCTAGTGGCTTCCAGCCTGGCTTGGGATGAAACGCTTAAAAAAAAACCCAAAAGAACTTGCTTGACACTGGTTTGTTTTAGTGACGAATTCTAGATTGAAACCTTGCATCGTTCAATTTCAACTTAGACTTTGTTGAATGTTGAATTTCGGAAAGGAGTAAGCGTATAAAATGTGATAATATGTATCCATTTTGCATCAGGTATACGCCCACGTGCTCCCCAATTACAGGGACTTCGTACGCTACCACGCTGGTCCTTTGCTTGTTGAGATACTCCGATCGGATTATCAAATCTTTGGTTAATATCTATGCAATCTTCTGACGAGGGAAATAGTCTGTTCAACATGAACTAGACTGCGCCTCTAATTATTTGCTGGGGCTTTACCTTCAAGGAAAGCAGTGATTTTATCAATGCGTCTTTTGTGGAACGACAAATTTTGCACGAACGCTTTTTCCATCACAAAGACAGTTCTTTTTTTCAACGCACTCGTCGTGGCTAACTTATAGTAGGCAATCTGGGTTCAGATGAGCGTTCTGTTTAGCTCGCTTGACAAATTCCGGCACGTTGATACATTTTGTTGAAGAGTTCCTATTAGAGGATTATTTCCTAACTGCAACACCAATCACGTAATATTTGGTACAATTCGTGATCAAATTCTTACACCTTTGGGGGCCTTTGTAGTTGTCTTTTTGAGAGAAGGTTATCAGAACATTTATTTCTATTTTCCGATATATTGTTCGTCTTCCTTTACTTCCATACATCTAATATATCTTTTAATGGTGTGGTCGATCTGAATTGTTTATTTTTCTTTTGAGATTTCGTCTCATCATTTTTGCTTGTCTGGGATGTTTTAGAGAGATGATCCGTCATTTAAAAAAGTTTTACCTTGTTTGGGTCTGCCTCGAAGGCAGAGACTTAAACTAGTCTTTTTTGTTGGCCCGAATTTTGATGTCAGCCATCTTTGTAAGTAGTTAACACACTTGAAAATTAATGTTTCTCCGACCAAACAAATATTAATTTTTATATTTTTTTCTTTGTTGGTGTAGAATAATGAAAAGAAATGAACCAAACAAACAAAAATTAAAAAAAACAGAAACAAGCACTTGCTGGACAAACTAAAAGAGTCCGACTACAAAAAAATTATATAAAATTTCGACGTAAAAAGATTGCATCAACAAAAGTAAATAATTTAAAAACAAGCAGATACAACAAAAATATATAAATTCAAACAAACTCTCGTGTAGATTTACACTAGAAATTCCAAAAGACAAATAATACAAAATCGGCAAAAAGCCAAGGGAGAGAAAGAAAATGAAACAAAATTAATTCAAATAAAAATTAAACGAACAAAAAATAACACAGTTCTGGGATTGAAAAAGTCCATGTTGATAATTTTCAGCAAAATAGGTAAAGCAAAAATGTGAATCTTGTGTTGACAATTTTTTCCAAATAATGTTGAATATGGACAAACACATTTGACATTCGTCCAGGCTCGTTTGGTTTGATTATCTTTTTATATCTTTTGCCTAACTATATTTAAATATGCCACTCCTGTTCTGATCTACAAATAAATAAATAAAATCCTATTTAGTTTTTCACCACTTGAGCTTTTTTGTCTTAATTTCCAATTCTCGGCTCTCATTGCGTGAGTAAGAACTTCTTTCCATGTTTGCATTTTGTCATAATCTTAGATCTATTCTTTAATTTCTTCGGGTAACAATTATTCTCAACCTCTCCAAGCATAACCTGCAAAACTTCGATCATTTTCCATAGCCTACTGTCTTCTTGCATATTTCTCATTACACTGATACCTCCACATTCTTTTTTTTTAATTACCAAAACGAACTTTGAAAGGGATGTGTTCGTCTTGTACATGACGGCATTTTATGATTATAAAACCAAATTTTAAGCGGTCCTTCTGTCGATCTATATATTTTGACAGCTTGCACTATTCACCGTTGCCTGATATACCACACTTCTGACCTTAGAATCTCGTTTGGATTTTTACAGTTACATTTTTTCTCCTTCTTCTCTCTTCTATATAATATCTTTCTGTTGTGCGACGTTAGACATACAGCTATCACTGAAGAGTAAGCGTTCTCAAAGCAAATTTGTTACTTTCACCACACAAAGAAAGAAAATCACTTGTAACGCGTCAGGAAAATAACTCACTAACGCCGTAGCCAAAAATGCCGGAATTTTCCTTCTTCGGCAGATCGCACACAAAACACGAACTGTGTGTTATGTTCTGAGGTTTCTTCTGATCTGACAACCTCATGCGCAGAGTCTTCATCATCTGAAGAATGTTCTGAAGATTCTTCTGAGGATTCTTCTGGTCTGACAACCTCACGCACAGAGTCTTCACCATCTGAAGAGGTGCTAGCCCTACCTCCGATGGTAATTATTTGTTCACTTTCTGAGCACTCACTGCTAGTGTCACTTGTTGACGTATCTGTACCTACATAGCGACGCAAGTCCAGTGACATGCCCCACCCGGTACCGGGTTGTACATCGGCTATGTGGAGATTTCACCCATACGCGATCGCCCAAGTCATACGGCGCTCGTTCGTTTATCCGTTCAGTTGAACGATGACCCCAAGTGGTCAATGACGCTTGCGGAATCCTGTCGACGCAGACGCCGCCAAATAGTGAATCGGGTTGGGCCACAGTCAATCAGGGTTAAATAGTGATGTCCGTTATAATGGGTGATGTCCATTCCAACACGGTGCCACACCTTGCTTACACTCACTTGTCCTTTTTGCCATTGCACAGGCGCTCCCTGTGATTAAGGTACGCATCAATAGGATAACGTGTACCGCTTTAATAGATTCGGGCTGCTCTCGGTCACTCACCAAGCATGCGAAACGGCTACCACATCCAAGGAAAGCAGCAGGCGCGCAAATTACCCACTCCCGGCACGGGGAGGTAGTGACGAAAAATAACCAAATGATGCTCCCCTTAGACACATGATAGCGGAAGTCATTACTAGGGTGCGTCAAGACGGCCCCGGGGCGGCGGCGCCATCGTCCGTCGTTGACTTTGGTCGTCCGTGCGCATTCCCGGCCCTTTCCGCCGGTGTCAACCGCTTGCACATCCGCCACGCGGTCCTGCCGGCGAAGTTACACGGGGGAGTAGTAGGTGTTTCCGGCGTGTTCGCCGCGGAGGTTGCGTGGGGGGTTCCTGCGAGCGTCGCCGTCTGGTTGATTCCGATAACGAACGAGACTCCGGCCTGCTAACTAGTGCGCCGATGTGTGTGTTTATTCAACGGCGGGCTCGGCGTTCATCGTCTGCTGGCACCAGACTTGCCCTCCGGTTGGTCCTCGTTAACGGATTTGAAGTGTACTCATTCCGATCGCGGGGCCTCGACAGAGTCCCGCGTCGTTATTTTTCGTCACTACCTGACATACATTAGACATACAGCTGTCACTTATTTTTATTATTTTATTAAAGATCCTCGCCAATTCCGATTCCTTTAGTCAGTTATGAGCCATGCGTGATACACGCGTAGGCAATCATGTATCTTTCCATACATGACTTACAGGGCAGATTTTTCCGCAGTAGGTTGCAATTTCTTTCTGCGGTAGACCAGTTGCCATCCAAGGCTGTAGAACCCGGCTGTATATATATATATATATATATATATATATATATATACACCTGTATGTAATTCCGAAGTAACTGAAATGGTGTAAGGAAGGTGTTTTAACTTAATGATATTCTTTTTTGAGAAATTGCATTCGCACTGAACTAAAAAAAAAAAAAAAGAAGGGATATAACTATTTGCTTTCATTTCTCAATTTCTTCTTCTTAGCATGTGAAGGTTCTTTGCTGGGCGTAGGCTTTCCCCAGATACATAACCCAACCCGCGCTGGGATAATGCGTACTGGTAGGGGTGCATAGGACACGTTTGGACGATCATGTTTCTTTTCGATTTATGATCACCTAATGATATTTGCGTAAGTGAATATAACAAACTCGACAGGAATTCGAACTCGGTTCTCCGATTTCTAATCCCGAGTCGCTACCCATTACACCACCCGCTTGCAGCACGTCTAAGCGGCCATCCAACAAGGTACTACCACCAGGTTCGACGTTGCTTAACCTCGGTGATCGGACGGCAGGTGTTTCAACGTGATACAGGCATAAGCCCTTTTTCTATTTATTTATTTATTTATTTATTCGCATTTGGGTAAAATAATTGTGTGCCAGAGAAAAATAAAAAAAAAATAATTGTGTGCTATTACGAAAATGGACGTTCAAACAGAAAGTACCCAAGTCGTATCATCTCTCGAAACAGCGAAGTCAATTGGCCACCACGATCGTGCGACTTGACGCCTGTAGATTTCTTCTCAAAAGTAAGGTCTATACCAACAACAATTCAACAGCTGAAGGATGAGTTAATAAGGCATATTGGTGAGGTCGAAGAGCAACTATGAAGAGACGTCATCAAAAATGTTGACCGTCGAGTGGAGGTGTGCCACCGAAGCCTTGGCGGACATTTGAGCAATATTATTTTCACACATAATTGCCATGACTTAAATAACATGATACAATAAAGAAATATGAAGAGAAGCTGCTAGGAAGGCTCTTTTGTAAACTGTGAGAGAGAAAATTTAATGATAATTTTTGGCCTGTATAATATTTTTTCGAAATATGTTTCGAAAAATGTGCGAGAGATAATCATGGAGATTTGTAGTTTAAAAAAACAGTAAAATCGACCTTGCTAACCGAAATGCTCCTCTGTGGCTCAATCAGTAAAAGCACGTCAGGCTATATGACGGTTTCATATAGAATACAGGTTCGATTTCTGTCTGAGGACGCATATTTTCTATGAAAATTCTCGGATATTCAGACCGGTAAATGTTGTTAATACTGTTTATTATAAACAGAGCATTTACTTAAATACTTGTATCTATAAAAAGAACGTATAAACATAAAAAAGTCTTAAAATAATTGTCGGACTTTGTCCATTTCATAACGTGTGATGTTTACATTTGGATACGCATCGAACAAATATGAATGTACGAAATATGTTTCGAAAAATGTACGAGAGATAATCATGGAGAATTGTAGTTTAAAAACAGTAAAATCGAGCTTGCTAACCGAAACGCTCCTTTGTGGCGAAATCGGTAAAAGCACGTCAGGCTATAAGACGGTTCCATATAGAATACAGGTTCGATCACTGTCGGAGGACGCATATACTTAAATATTTGTATCTATAAAAAAGAACGTATAAACATAAAAATGTTTATATATATATATATATATATATATATATATATATATATATATGAAGAAAAATATGGAAAAACAAAAATCCAAATATGCAAGTATGCTGTTTTAGGATATAGTTATTAAAACATAATTAAAATTAGACGATATTCAAGTCAACGTGAAAAGACGATAGACATAAGACTAATCAAAACAGAATAACTGAAATTTTTAAGATCAGCGTTCCGTTTCGCAATACGATCACGTGGGCGTCACGTGGGCGATGTTGTGAAAACGTATTCCTAATATAAGAAGGTCTACTAGAGCGAAATAAGAAGGTCTACTAGACCGAAACGTCTGACGTCAACATTGAAACAACATTAAAACAACATACTTGCATATTCGGATTTTTGTTTTTCCATATTTTTCTTCATACTGTCAGATCTATATCCACATATTTGCTTACACACACACACACACACACACACACACACACACACACACACACACACACACACACACACATATATATATATATATAATAAATAGGAAAAAAACCTTAATTCATCATATAATCGGTTATAAATTTATTTCAACAGATATACATATATATAACTGCCTCATTAGACCGACTACATATTTTTTTTAATAAAATGTAGTCGTACTGATGAGGCAGGTATATAAATATTGTTCCAATAACTTGATTTTAAATGGGAATTAAGTTTAAGCGCCTAATGATTTTTTTTTCTTTTTCTTTCAGATTTAACAACTTAAGTTTTTGGCAATTTCAACCATGGAAAGATTAACAATCAAACAATGTGTTAAAGTTATCGAAGCCTATTACGAAAATGGACGTTCAAACAGAAAGTACCCAGGTCGTATCATCTCTCGAAACAGCGAAGTCAATTGGCCACCACGATCGTGCGACTTGACGCCTGTAGATTTCTTCTCAAAAGTAAGGTCTATACCAACAACAATTCAACAGCTGAAGGATGAGTTAATAAGGAATATTGGTGAGGTCGAAGAGCAACTATGAAGAGACGTCATCAAAAATTTTGACCGTCGAGTGGAGGTGTGCCACCGAAGCCTTGGCGGACATTTGAGCGATATTATTTTCACACATAATTGCCATGACTTAAATAACATGATACAATAAAGAAATAAATAAAATTTTATCAATAACAATGATTTATTTACTGGTGATTTTTACCCGTCATAACGAAACACCATATATATGTATATCTGTTGAAATAAATTTATAACTGATTATATGATGAATTAAATCTTTTATCCTTTTTATTATTTATATTATTCTGTAAATAAATTCATACATTGAGCTCTCATCATATATTCAACTTTTTAATAGTTTTATATTAAAAAGTACTCCTTGGAATAATCCCTACCGGATTTGGAATTACATATATATATATATATATATATATATATATATATATATATATATACCCAAGTGTCTGATGTAACATATTTATGTTATCATTTTAAATAAATAATAATAATATATATATATATATATATATATATATATATATATATATATATATATATATATATATATATATATATATATATATATATATGTGTGTGTGTGTGTGTGTGAAAGATACACAGATAGAGGGAGAGATAGATAGAAAGAGATAACGAATCATTGTCTTTACCTTCGAGTTGACTGAAGCTTTTTAAAATTACGCTCCATAGTATTTAATGTCTTGGGTACGCATTCATGAAGTTCTGTCCAGTCCGCATGAACTCCGCAAGCCCAGTTGGTGGACAATCTACTATAGAGCCAAATGTGCCTATTGGTTGAGTGACATCGGCAGCCTGCTTTTATGTGTTTCACGCAGTGGCAAGGGACCTCCAGATTTAAAGAATAGACCAAAATCGAATCCAACATTTTCCCTCCAGTCTTTTGAATGTGTAGAAAGACAAGAACATCACGTGTTATGTCCAGTTTGAACCATGTTTCAATCTCATCAGTCTGGAAATCGTCATTTGAAGAGAAATGTAATTTGCGCAATAACGTTGTTAGGTCGTCCATCATGAAGAAATAGCAAATAACCATGGCTAATAAACCAATGAACAGGATTTTTGTTTTCATTGTTGTTTGCTGGCTGTCAACCTGAATACTTTAATCCTAAAATAACAAATTTACTGGAATTTATAAAAAAAAAAAAAAAAAAAAAAAAAAAGAAGAAATATTTCGTTACATACGCTTTAAAAAATTATCTTTTCTATCCAACTTGCTCAGATATGATAGTCGTAATATTTAGCTGTGATTTTTCAAATTAACGAAGCCTTTGGCAGAAAACTACGTTGGAATCAGCATTTTATAACCGCATTTGAACTTCATAAACAACTACAACACTCCATAATGAAAAGCTCGCGACCGGTAAATTGTTAGAAAAAAGACGAAAAACAAAAAGAATCTGATTTCTACTTTTTGTTCACGACTCTGAGAATTCCAAAACAAAACAAACAAAAATTGTATAAGGTTTCGAGGGCGATGTTGTGAAAACGTATTCCTAAAATATAGTATTTTGAATGAAAAATGAAAAGAATTTTATTTTAATCTAAAAATTATGTACGTTTGCCGAGCATTAATCTTGCTAGAAAAGGGGAAATATTATAGAAGCCAGGTCTAGTATTCACCGTGCGTGAGATAGATATTATGCCTGCCTCATAACATCGTCCACGTGACGCCGACGTGATCATATTGAAACGGAACGCTGATCTTGAAAAAATTTCAGTTGTCTGTTTTGATTAGTCTTACTCTTATGTCCATCGTCTTTTCATGTTGAATTAAATATAGTCTAATGTTAATTATGTTTTATGAATATGTCCTGAAGATGGTCTACTAGAACCGAAACGTCCGACGTTGACATTATATTAACATTAAAACAGCATAATTGCATATTAGGATCTTTGTTTTTTCCGTATATTTTTCTTCATATATATATATATATATATATATATAGATAGAGAGAGAGAGATAGATAGATAGATAGATAGATAGATAGATAGATAGAGAAAGAGAGAGAGAGAACAGATAATCGGGTGGTGTCAAGGAAAACTCAAATCTAGTTCTCGTTTTTGGTTTTGGTTTTCGTACAAGACACCTATTAAGTTATTTAGTAAGATGATTCATAAATTTAATCTCAATGGGCTCAACCTTAAAAAGAATGCTCCGCAGATGACAATGTGCTGTTGGCAGATTTAGAAGAAAAACTGAAAGTACTATGAGAAAAAGTAGTCTATGAAAGGAAACAAAGGTGGGGATACATTAATTGTAAGAGGATTGTATTCATGGCTTCCATAGAAAGGATAGCGTAAAGTACGAATAACGTACCGTGAATGTCAAAATCAAACATGTGCGAAAATTTCACTATGATCTATGTGGAATAGCAACATGTCAGAAAGTATGACACAGAATCCAAAGATATATAGGAAGAGCAAATGATCGTTTTCAAAATCTGACCAAGGTATTCTTCTTCTATATGCCGTGTCCCTTCAGGACGTTGGCGATCATAGCTCTCCACAATCTCCTGTCCTTTTTAGGTATTAATAAATTTTATCTTTTTGTTATTTCTCCTAAATCATATCCCAACAACCGTTTACTGAAGTTGGCTCGGCAGGATATGCGCTGTTTTCTTCTCTTCCCTTACATCTGCCCTGTGAGTATCAAATTTTCTAAGCCCTCTTTCCTCATTATGTATCGTAAAAATTTCAACTGTCATCTCCTGGTGTTAAGCATGTGTCCTTTTTGTTTTCATTTTCTTTAAAACTTTGTCATTTCTAACATGTTTAGTCCATGGTATTCTCAGCATCCTTCTGAAGAACCACATTTCTGTTGTTTCAAGTTTCTTCTTCATTTGCGAGAAGATTGTTCAATATTCACTGTTATAGAAAAGGACTGATATTTAACTTATTGTACTTGCTTGATTTTGGAATCCCCAATTTGTAATTTACATGTTTAGACTGTTCCGTTTTGCTGACAAACATGCATTTTGCCTTCTTGCATTTGATGTTTATTTCTTTTCGGTTGCCTTCGCTACCTTCTGTAGGAATTCTTGTAGTTTCCTTTCTGTGTCTGGTATCAACAGTATGCCATCTGCATATCAAATGGTGTAAAGATTGTGGTCGTCAGTAATGAATCCTGGTAGGACTTTCAATTCTCTCAGAATCGCCTAAGTCCGATGAGAAGAGACATCCTTGTCTTACACCTCCTTATTTTATGTATATTTACTGAATTCATTTTCTATCCGTATGCTGCCAGTATAGGTTCTGGATTATTCTAATATCCTTCCCAAATGTGTCAAGGTTAGCTAGCAGTTTCAACAGTTATTTGTGAGGTATTTTGTCAAAATCTTTTGCATAATCTGTAAAACATGGATACACATTCTTCTGGGTTGCATGAATATCATATTACTTACTCTGGTGTCCTTAACGAACCCGTACTGTTCTTGTCCTATTTCCGGTCTAACTATGAAGCTTGCTCTATTCATCTGGATTCGACTGATAAGTTTTGTTATATGGCTTATTCAGTTGATTGTTCGACTGCGTTCACATTCGTTTGCATCGAGCTTCTGAGGCAGCTCTATGAAAATAGATCTGCTTATTTGTTCTGGTATATCACCACTGTTGTATATTTCATTTATTATGTCTTTCAATGCCGAAGGCTACCAGCATCTCTATTATAATTTTGTCTGGTCCTGCTGCTTTGCTTTTGTTTAGTCCTAATTTCATTTCAGATTTTAATATTTCTGATCCTTCGATATTTCCTTGAATTGCCGGTTGTACTCTTATGTTGTGGAAGAGTTTTCTGATGTATTCGTTTAATCTCTGAAGTATTTTTCCTTTCTCTAATACCAGTGCCCTAGCCTTGAACTTTATGTATCCTGTTGCTGAGCATGGTTTTTACCTGTTAGTGTCCTCATTTTTTGCACGTATATCTGCTTCATCTGTGATACTCGTTCTTTCTATTTGTATACATTTTCTGTTGCCATTCCTTTTTAGTCCGCCTGCATTTCTTTGTGTAGAATTCTATATTTTGTGCCGTACCCTGGCTTTGTTTTTATCTCCTTTTCATCATGTCGTGAATTTAATCTGTCATCTGTTATTTTTTTTTCTTTGTCTATGTTTCTTTGGGATTGCTCGATTGCTGACAACACTGAAGCTTCTCTGAATTTCCGAGTTTCCGTTCTCATTTTTTCCATTGTATTTTTTCAACACTGCACATATTTTTCTCTTTCATATTTGAATTACTCAGGAGTCTATCTTATCAAAGGCGTACCGTGGCAAAGTGCTGCCCGGGACCCGTATTCATAATGGCACTCCCTTTTGGAGGGAAAATATAAATAAAATACCCTTAATGGCGTTTATTAGTACTCGAAAACAATAAATTCAAAAATTAGTTGAACAAACGTTATCATATTTTTACCTTACGAGCTTTTGCAGAAGCAAAGTTTCTAATAACTTTGGTCAAAGTCTATCTTCTCCACAGTTTCATGTTCAATTGAAATGAGTGACAAATTGGATAAGTGATCTTGCGACATACTCGATCTCAAGTGACTTTTAAATGAGCTTCAGTTTTGAGAAACCTTCTCTCTGCAATAGCAACAGAAACTGAGTGTCAAAAAAAGCCATAAGGCAATCACAATATTTGGCACTGAATCTTGAACTTGCCATCGATAAATCCATTTCAGTCATTCGATAGCCGATGTTTTGGTCTTCATGGTCATGTCACATTCCAAAAATTTAAAAATTTGTTAAAAATTTGCTTAAAAATTTGTCATGTTAGTTCTCTTCTTTATGCATATTTACTTTATCTGTAATATTCCTTCTTTCTACTTCTGCATATTTTTCATTGAGCCATTCCACTTGAGCCAGCCTTCATTTGTTCCTAATTTATTTGTACAGATTCTTGTGTTCTGTGCCTTGGCATAGATTTTGTCTCCTTTTCATCATATCAAGAATTTCATGTCATTCATTCTTTTTTTGTTTGTCTATTTTTTGGTGGGTGGGTGCTGAAGGAATTATCTCAATTTCTGATAATACTAAATCTATTCGCAATGTTTCCCAACTCGAGTTTCCATTCTCATTTTTCCCATTACATCTGCTTTTAACACTGTCCATATATTTCTCCTTCACATTCGGGTCATTCAGGAGTATGTCGTATTGCAATTTATGCGCCGACCTGGCCCTCTTCAATTTCCGTAATTTCACCCTGTTTACGTATCACTGGAGTGTGGTTGCACCCACAGCCAACAACTTGGGTATGTTTTGCAATGTAATACTTCATCCATGAATCTCTTTTTGATAGTTTTGGTTATTCGTTTTACCTTTTCTAAATATCCATGTCCATATACACCTTGGGTGTTCTTGAAACCCGGTGTTATCTACTACCTGATGACTTGCTGTGCATTATGGGACCAATTTTTCTACGAATTCTCAGTCAGAATTTGCTACCCTCATCTCAAATTTGGTAATGAAAACTGGTTAATTTCGTCACAAAGAAAGGAGTTGAAACGACAGAAATGTGTATGTCTACCGATGAATGTTGAGAGTACTATCGAGAGAGCACGTGACAAATCAGGAAATTTGAAGAAGAGGAAATAGTAAAAAAAAAACGTATTACTAACAACTGAAAATTTAGAGATATATAATAAGGAAAGAAGGCTTACAGAATTTAACACGCATATCGACGTCAAGAGAAGTAAAGGAAAACAGCAAGAAACCTACTTGACAAACAGACAGAGAAATAAGTGCCACAAAAGAATGAGGGGTCCATCAAGGAATAATAAGTGCAATAAAATATTGGAAGCTGATGCTGATGAGTTTTTAAATCATTTAAAATTCATTTTCAATGAGATAATTCTTATAAAATATTGTTATTAAGTAAAACTATATTTACTCATCATATATTTGTAAAGCTTATTACAATCTGTCGACCCCGAATATTTTTAAAAGAATTTCGATTTGTTTTTGTATTTGTGATTACATGCAGAACTTCTTTTCCATTTACTAAATACAGTCACTCTCCGAATAACAGCTTATAGTCAGTGTCGGTTGGCAGTGGGAGTGGCAGTGAACTTCTCCAGATGTTAACATATATCTGCTCAAGAAACCAACTTTACAAAATTATTTGCCATCAGAAAATCTTTATTTCTTTTTATTTTCCGATTGGCCCATCAATATGACCTTTTAACCAACCGAACAATGTCTTACTATTTCGTAATGCTGACCTTTATATTGAACTTTCCTACACGGCTAAGATTGATAACATAGAAAGAACATAACAAAACTAGGCTTATGGCCATATCATGTTGAAACACCGGTTTTCGTACGATCACCGAAGTTGAGCAATATCGACCCTGGTCAGTACATAGATAGGTGACCGCTTGGAAATACCAATTGCTGAAAGCTCAGGTGGTGTAATGGATAACGTCTGGCAAACGTAATTCGGAGTCTCAGTTCCATTCAGGTTTGTTATATTTACTAACGCGCAAATAAACTTGGGAAAGTTAAGTTATAAATAATCCCCCCTCTATGGGTTAAATTCTAGGATTTGTATCATTAAATCATTATTATCTAAAAATATTTTCTGACTTTAAATAACCAGTAAATATTTGTTACAGAATGCGGAGGCCAGGGCCAGAATGGCCAGCGACTGGCCGGACTTCGTTGTGGGCGTGGTATTCTGACAGTGATAGATTGCCTTTGTCTGGGTTTTTGGATATAAGGCCAACACGGCGCGAATTCAAGAGAGGGCCACAAGAAATTGAAAATGAATACAATGTACAAAATAAGGAACATGCCATAATATTAGGTTGGTGCAAAAATAATGACGTAACAATGTCGTTTTTGACGTTATACGTCAAAAACGACATTATTACGTCATTATTTTTGCACCAACCTAATAGATCATTCCATCTTAAATAAACCAACAATATGTTGTGGCAATTTTCAGCATCAACTTGAGATATTTCTTTTTAAAAAAGTTGAATAATTTTAACACATTCAACACTATGGATAAAAAATAGTGCATTTTATAGAGTGTTTTTTGAGACTTACCGCGAGCAAAATATAATTAACGGATTTGGACGAAAAAACAACAACCCCGGAATAACGTCAAAATCCGCGAAATTTTTTAATCCTTTAATAGTCAGTTGTGCTTAGTTTAATTTGTAATGTATATAAATGTAGGTAGAAAAAAAGCAAATGTCTATAAGATAGCGAGTGTCACAAAGTACTGACTGGTGCCCCTAATCAGGATTGAATCCATCACCGCGGGGGGGGGGGTAGGACAGTACGGAATAATCCTGTTTTTTTTGCCAACTAATAGTACTGCTAATCAGAGTTAACCCCCAAACTAGGATCAAAATACTGTGAAAGTGGAAAAATAGGTTTTAATACCAGCAATATATTTTTGAAGAAAATAAATATTACCAGCAATACATTTTTGAAAAAATTAACATTAAATGTTAATTAGAGTTTAAATAGCAATATAATGTAAATGAAAACGCCAATCTATTTATATTCCTTGGACTTTTGCAAAAAGTAGTTTTGCAAATTTTAGACAGGTTAGGGAAGGAATGTAAACCTTTTGGGATTGCTATCATATATTATTTAATACTAAGGGTCTTAATTTTTGGCCATTAAGTCTGCTTGAAGAATTCTGTAATCTTACATCAGCCTGTATCTCAACAGGATCATCATCCAATCTCAATCATCTGGAAAGAACTGATACCAGAGTTTGATGGAAGTTTACTTCTCTCAAGTGAATCTTATATTCTGTTATCAAAATGCAAATATATACAGGGACATACAAGCTAAGTTATTAAAGTACATAAGTATTTAGCATATATTGGAAATCTTCATAATTAGTGAGTGTTCAAAATTATTTTGTGTTTTATATACTAAAGAGTATCAAAAAATAACATTACATTTCAGATAACTTATTTGATTTTTGAAGTTTTGAGATCAGAGTTAAAATGGACTAAATTGCATGGATGTAATTAATAAATATTGAACTTAATTACCTTTGATATTCATGAACTTGGTCACCCTCCCACCCAGAATAACATCACAATCTGCAAAAGTTTTTCATCCATTAATAGTCAGTTGTGCTTAGTTTAATTTGTAATGTATATAAGTGTAGACAGAAAAAAAAAGAAAATGTCCATAAGATAGCGAGTTTCACAAAGTACTGACTGGTGCCCCTAATCAGGCTTGCCTCCCCTGGTCAAGAGTGGGGGGGGTAGTACACACCAGCCCTGGGTTTTGTTACCAAGTAATAGTACTGTTAATTAGAGTTTAAATAGCAATATAATGTAAATGAAAATGCCAATCTATTTATATTCCTTGGACTTTTGCAAAAAATAATTTTGGAAATTTCAGACAGGTTAGGGAAGGAATGCATCTCTTTTGAGATTGCTATCAGATATTATTTAATACTAATGGTCTTAATTTTTGGCCATGAAGTCTGTTTCAAGAAGTCTGTAATCTTATATCAACCTGTATCTCAACAGGATCATCATCCAATCTCAATCATCTTGAAAGAACTGATACCAGTTTGTTTAGTTTAATTTGTAACGTATATACTGTAAATGTAGGTAGATAAAAGCAAATATTGATAAGAAAGCGAGGGTTACAAAGCACTGTCCTGTACCCCTGCCCCATCTGGCTTCCTCCACGGTCGGGAATGGGTGAGGTCAGGAGTAGTACGCATCCTGTCTTTCGTGACATACTAGGAAATACTTATACAAAGCAACTTTCTTGTTAGTTTTTCTGGTCATTTCACCGACACGCAAATATAACATGTCAAAACTCGAATAATAATAAAACCTACCGAGTGGTCTTTTCGTTTGTGTTTCTGCAATAATATCTTTCATTCTATTTTTCTGTATTTATGATTGAAGAAAACAGGATAAAAAGCGATTATTATTCACACTGCTGATCATTTCTTACGAGGAACGAAGAAAGGATAAAGATTTCACTTTCAAAACAAACATCATTTAATCATCCTCTTAAAATGAATGCAAGCTGAGGTAGTTGTTCAAAATTAAGCTTAGAATTTAGGCTTGGTTTGTCTTGTTTTACGACATATCAATCTCAATGGGTTATTTATTGCCGACAAGATTTCTATTGCTGGTTATATTATCTATCTATCTATCTATCTATCTATCTATCTATCTATCTGTTTGGTTTTGGTTTTACGGCATATCAATCTCAATGGGTTATTTATTACCGACAAGATTTTTATTGCTGTTAATATTTCTTTCTTCAAAAATTTATTGCTGTTAATTTTTTCAAAAATATATTGCTGGTAATATTTATTTTCTTCAAAAATATATTGCTGGGATTAAAACCTATTTTTACATTTTTATAATATTTTGATCGCAGTTTGGGGGGGGGTTAACAATTTGCCCATTGCGGGGACCCTAACAGGTGCTACCACCCTCCAGCCAGGGTGAACCTGGGAACACCAGCAATTAAGAGGTGGTTCCACGCTCCTCAAAACCTCCTTGCTTGCTGTTTATTGTCTTACCCAGGACTCCGATGTAGTTTATCATCATACCTAGGACGGTTAGAATTTAGATCTGTGAAAGTAGTGAGACTTCACAGACTACAAGAGTTTAGGCGGTCAGATAGGATAATGACATAAGAGACGTTTTTTTTTTTAATAAGACTTTCTGTTAGGCATTTCAGTAATAACTATTAGACATGAAGTGGGAACAGGGAAACGCATAAAATCATATTTGGCCGTGGATAATGCCTTACACACTCGGAAATATGTTGAGAGAGAGAGAGAGAGAGAGAGAGAGAGAGAGAGAAGAGAAAGAAATAAAAAAATAAATAAATAAAAAGGTTATGTTAGCATTGAGGATTGTTAATAATGGTTAACCATAACACTACGTCGAAGTGCCCGTGTGTGCACACAGAGATGGAAAAAACTTTTGTAACCTTTCCCTAGGTAACATTTTTTTCGAGAATTTCGATACTTAAAGATGAGTTTTTAATGAAAATTACAATATATACAAAAAGAATTACTACAAAATGTAAATATCAACGTGGGTATGTGTATAAAAAGATAGAAACGAGGAGAGAAAGAAAGAAGGACGTGTAGAGAAATAAAAATCAAACGAAGATACCAGTACAGAGATACCAGTACAGAGAGAGAGAGAGAGAGAGAGAGAGAGAGAGGAGGGGAGAAAGAAAGAAAGAGATAGACAAAAAGGGAGGAGAGACGGAGAGAGAGAGGAGAAAAGAAAGAGACAAAAAGAGGAGGAGATGAAGAAAGAGATAGAGAAGAAGATAAAAGGAGAGGGGAAAGAAAGAAAGATGTCGACTGAGACAAGTAGAAAAAAGAAAAGACGATGAGAGCGATAGAGAGATTTTTTATGAATCTGTTTTTTTAATAATTACTTTATTTACTTTAAAAATCAATTTTGTAAATGGATATTTCGTGATTTATCGATTATTGTATTTTTTGCAAATCTCAACAATTCAACAAAGTGAGGATTTCCAATTTTCTTGTGAGGAGAGCAAGATTATCAAAAAGCAAATATTATCAGAAAGTCTTTTTAGTCAGAAATTAACACATTCCAAATAAGTATATCAATACAACTGTTTGCCAACCAAAAAGCATTGGAAAGTTAAAATCACAATCTAAAGTGACTTTCCTATTTAAAATCAAAGGTGGAATTAAGTCAAATTGTCTACTAGTATATATTCCTTTATCGCCCTCTCGAAATGACATACAGGAGCTACAAAATAATTTCTAAAGGTGACTTTCAATTTTAAAAAGTTGAGAAAATTATTTATTTTGCGACAGTATATTAAGTATAAAACTAAAATTTTTGGGCTATAAATGAAAAAAAATGAAATAATGAATATCTGCAGTTAAACCGACTAAAAAAATTAACAATTAATTTTTTGAATTAAAATGAAATTGTACGATCTATAAATTTTCAGTGCATTAAAAAATATGAGATGAGACAAAAAATAATAATTATGAACTGAAAACAACAAAAATGTAGCAAAAAAAAAAAAAAAAAACAAAAAAAAATCAAAAAAAAAATCTAGTTACCAATTTCCTCGGTCGCATTCAAGGTAAGCTTTTGCCAACTCCTCAAGTAACAAATATCCTCAGTGAATTTTATCATAAAGCAATAAAACGACGTGGTAGTGAAGATTTATATTCTCTCCAAGTCAAAATGAGTATCAGCTGAAGTCGTGCAGTTATTCAAAATGACATAAATTTTAAAGAGCTATTAAAGTAACCAAACCGAAGACAACAGAAGCTTTTAAACATATAAAAACAATTAACACTTCAAAAGGAATGTTAGAAATTTATTAACATTTGTCACTTTATCTATGGAGGCATGGTGCAGTATGAAAGCACGCAGGAGTATGGAAGCACGGTGTAGTAATGATTGGCGGATAGAGGAATCAGAGAGCACTGTTCAAATTTAAATCGTGGTTATAATATTCACTGATGTGCATTTACTTACCTAGGGAAAGGAATCAATCAATCCCTTCTCCCCTTCAGCTACGCGTAAATTAGGACGGACTGGTGATATAGCGTAAGTCTAAAAGAATGAACCAAACATAAAAAAGCAATAAAGACATCAAAAAGAATTTTAGAAATTTATTAACATTTGTCACTTTATCTATGGAGGCATGGTGCAGTATGAAAGCACGCAGGAGTATGGAAGCACGGTGTAGTAATGATTCGCGGATAGAGGAATCAGAGAGCATTGTTCGAATTTCAATCGTGGTTATAATATTCACTGATGTGCATTTACTTACCTTGGGAAAGGTTTGAATCAATCCCTTCTCACCTTCAGCTACGCGTAAATTAGGACGGACTGATAGTGCCATCCGGGGCTATATAACCCAGTCCGTCACCACTTGCTTAAATCAGATAGGTATGTCATGCGTTGTTTTTCCTTGTCTCTCTTTTCCTCTATTCGACTCGTCAGTATCAGATTCCCCATAACCCCCTTCCTCATTATGTGTCCCAGAAACTTCAGCTGCCTCTTCCTGATATTAAATATAAGCCTCCTCCTTGTTTGCAAACTCTCTAAGATCTCATCGTTGCTCACACGCTCGGTCTATGATATCCTTAGCATGCTTATGTAGAACCACATCTCTGTTGACTCGAGTCTCTTCTTCATCTTTCAGGAAATCGTCCAACATTCGCTGCCGTAAAGAAGGACAGATGTCATGTAACAGTTCAGTATTCTTTTCTTTGTTACCAAAGATATCACCCTGTGTCGCAGTAATCTGCTCAACTTTTCGAATGTGTCCTTGGCCATCCCAATACGCCTACAGATCTCAATGTCGCACTTAGCATCCTCTGTCAAGACGCTTCACAGGTATTTAAACTTCCGCGTTTGCTTGATTCTAGTTTTCCCGACCTTCAGATATTTCCTCAGATTGTTAAATAATATTTTCAGACTATTATTCTTACGTGGCAGTGTATTTGGCTCAGATCTTCTGAGGCTGACTTTGGGGTCAGATGGTAGCCAAAACAAAAGGAGTTGTTTTTGATTGGCTGAGCCGAACGTGGGAATGTTAGAGTTAGAAAGTGTTTTGGAGGAGTTAAGTTTTTACACGTCGAAGAGATCAGACGTGGTTATTTCGTGTCTCGGGGAAGTTGCTTTCCATTTGGGGTGATAGAGCGACCCCAATGTCTAGTTAAAAATGTACACGTCGACATGTTAATAAAATAGATAAGTTTTAAAATCCCTTTAGTTCAAGTTCTCATTTTACCCCCGAACATACCAACTAACGATAACTCGGCAGAAAAATGACAGAAAGGAGAAAGCAACATAAGAGTGAATCAAGACCGTCGACCAAAGGACCCCCAGAACGAAGGAGCTATACAACAGGATTTTAAGAAATGGATTGCGTTGAAAACCTTTCAGCACCCTTCACACACACACACACACACACGCAATATATATATATATATATATATATATATATATATATATATAATGAAATGGATAAAGTCCGACAATTATTTAATATATTATTTGTTTATAGGTTATTTTTAATAGATACAATTTATTTAAGTATATGCTCCGATTTTCTTTTTAAATAAACAGTATTAATTATATTTACCCGCCTGAATGTTCGAGAAATTACATAGAAAATATGTGCTTTTCCGACATGAATCGAACCTGTAATCTTCTGCTACAGCCAGCAGGGTTCTTCCCTTCTACTGTCTAACCACATTCTGCTGCAGCCAGCAGGTTTCTTTCCTTCTATCGTCTAACCACCTTTTTCTGCAACCAGCAGGTTTCTTCCCTTACACCGTCTAACCACTTTCTGCTGCAGCCAGCAGGCTTTTTCCCTTTCGGTGTCTAACCACCTTCTGCTGCAGCCATCAGGATTTTCCCCTTACACCGTCTAACCAACTTCTGCTGCAGCCATCAGGTTTCTTCCCTTACACCGTCTAACCACTTTCTGCTGTAGCCACCAGGCTTCTTCCCTCACACCGTCTAAGCACCTTCTGCTGCAGCCAGGAAGTTTTCTTACCTTCTACCGCCTAACAACCTTCTTCTGCCGCCAGCAGGTTTCTTCCCTTACACCGTCTAACCACTTTCTGCTGTAGCCACCAGGCTTCTTCCCTCACACCGTCTAAGCACCTTCTGCTGCAGCCAGGAAGTTTTCTTACCTTCTACCGCCTAACAACCTTCTTCTGCCGCCAGCAGGTTTCTTCCCTTACACCGTCTAACCACTTTCTGCTGTAGCCAGTAGTCTTCGTCTGTTCTACCGTCTCTAAATGTTGACTCGTCTTAAATATCTTCGTGTATGAAGCAAACGAAACGGCTTCAAATTTACGATCGTGAAAACTACTGTTTTCATTGGACAATAAATACGAGGGTATTATATTTTTCTGAATTTGAAAAATGAATCCTCAACAATCCACCATGATAGTTATTTCTGCTGATTATTTAAAACAAAAACAAAAACAAAAAAAAAAAAAAAACGAAAAAGCTTTTACACTGAAAATAAAATTATATATTAAACTGCCTGGATTTCTTTTAATATATTACTATCTAGCAATTATTTATTTACACATTTTAATTATTTTTTAAAATTATTTTTTACTAATAAGTAATAATTTTTTATAATCCATGCTTCAAAATTATTATTGTGATGGATATTTTTGGGGTTTGATCATATCCATAATAGTTTTGGATGTTGCAACTATTTTGATATTGTTAAAATTAGATGAATTGTTTTGGATAGTATAAGTTAAGGAGTTGGTAGGTAGTATTATATGTCTGTTTTTATCTAGTTCATTGTTAATAATGCCTTAGTCTTTTTTGCGGATACTGGAGGTTTTTGAATGTATTTTCTATGTATATTTCTTCTTTGGGTAACTATTGGGAGTTGCAGATACTTAGTGCTTTTAAATAGAATCCTGTAATTATTCTAGAGTCTATCCTGATTCAGTGGTGTGAACAAAAATTGATAAGCACATTCTTGCTGGTGGATTTTCTGTAAACCTTCAACTGAAGTTCGTTATTAGTTCTATGTAGCATGATATGTGGGAAGGGTAAATTATTGTTAGACTCAGGTTCAAAGGGAAAAATCTATTGTGGATTCAACGCTATTAAGTCTGTTGACAGGATCGCGGTAAAACTATGTTTTGCCGATGTATTAATAAAGTATCATCTATGTATTTAAAATAAGAAGAAATTTGTGGTAAAATATTTTTGAATGGAGCACTTTTTAGAAATTTCAAAAATAGACAAACCAAGAAGCCACTAAGAGGATATCCCATCGGTAAACCAAACTGTTGTCTATAAAAATTGTTATCGAAGATGGAAAAAAACATTGATTATTGATTAAATGGCACATTATGTGTAGGAAAAGGTAATCTTATTTTTGGTTTTGTTAAGTGAATTTTTAGTAAACTTAGACAGTCCTTTACGATAATATTTGTATATAAAGCTTTTATATCTAAACTAGTCATATATATGTTGTTGATGTCTTCGTTTTTTTTTAAATTTATTTAATAGATCACCAGAATTTGTTAGAATTGGGTAAGAATTTTGACATGTGTTATGTCTAGTTTATATAGGGGGCGCTTAGATATTCCTTATTGTTATGGTCCGGTTCCTTGTACCCCGGGTGATAGTCCAAGGTAGAACCAATAAAGAAGAACTCTAATACGGATATGGAATAACACAGATATATTACAAACAGGAATATATACAGAGAGGTAGAAAAGTGTTAGTACGAACAATCAGGTTTAGTAGTAATTGTCTGAACACGACTGTTTCGGATTGTCTCTGACTCGACTGACTGACAGATTTCTGACGGACCTCACTCCAGATTCAGACTGAACTCTAGACTTCAGACGGAACTAGACTTCAGACGGAACAGTATTTAGTCACCCCCCCACGAGGGCATCATGTGGCACAAGGCCGGTTTAACGTGGGATCTCCGATTCCGTGGGCTCGGCCAAAAATATGCCCTTTGAAACCGTATAAACGGATTCAGGGTCGGTTTACCTCCCAGAAAGAGACTCCGCCCTTCGGCATAGCCTCGTTCGGGTTCCTCCCCGCCCGAAGGCAGAGACTTCAATCGATCAGCCTGTCCGCCGGTCGGCCGGCTTTAGACTGAACGGTATTTAGTCACCCTCTCACGAGGGCATCATTTGGTACAAGGCCGGTTTAACGTGGGATCTCCGAGCCCGTGGGATCTTCGAGCCCGTGGGCTCGGCCAAAAATATGCCCTTTGATCCCGTATAAACGTGTTCAGGGTCGGTTTAACTCCCCGAAAGAGACACCGCCCTTCGGCGTAGACTCGTTCGGGTCCCTCCCCGCCCGAAGGCAGAGAGTTCAACCGATCAGCCGGTCAGCCGGTCGCCCGATTTCAGGCTTAATTCTCTGCTTCCTCTTGAGGCGCAGTATTTATTACGTATGGAATAGTCTAATATGTTATTATGGGTAAGGTCCCATAACACTTATATAAGGGATCTCATCGACATATTTGGTTTATTTATGTTTGCTGAATCTGTAGAGAGTGTTTATTTTTGGGTGGTGTCCGATGAGTTTTATCCAAGAATTGTCTTCATGTTTTAAAATAATTTCGTGATTTCTTTTTTTAAATTTTTGTGTATCTTTCATGACCTTGTAATCGTTTGCTTTTCATAAATATTATCGTCTTCAGGAAGAAGTTTCATTTTTGTTTTTTTGATAAAATGTGTTTACCCATAATTATAGTTCCACTGACTTTGTCGGAATCGGGTATATGAATGTTTTTGCTATTTGAAATTTCTTTCAGAACTTTCATATATCAGCGGAGAAGTGTAATTAACAGATACTACCACCCCGGGTCAAATTGGATCTGGGAACACCAGCAATTAAGAGGTGGTTCCACACTCCTCAAAACCTCCTGACCCGAGGCTTGCTGTTTATTGTCTTACCCAGGACTCGGATGTAGTTTATCGTCATACCCAGGTCGGTTAGAATTTAGATCTGTGGAAGTAGGGAGACTTCACAGACTACAAGAGTTTAGGCGGTCAGATAGGATAATGACATAAGAGAGGTTTTTTTTTTTATAAAACTTTCTGTTAGGCATTTCAGCAATAACTATTAGACATGAAGTGGGAACAGGGAAACGCATAAAATCATATTTGGCCGTGGATAATGCCTTACACACTCGGAAACATGTTGAGAGAGAGAGAGAGAGAGAGAGAGAAAGGGAAAAAGAGAGAGAAAATAAATAAATAAATAAATAAATAAAAGGTTATGTTAGCATTGAGGATTGTTGCAGTCTGTTGTCAAGGGACTTGCGGACTATCGAAAGGAGAATATTGAAAGGACAGAGGGGAGACAACGATATATTAAAACTGAGGATTATATTGATTAAAACTGAGGATTATATTGATTAACACTGACGATTATATTGTTTAACACTGACTATTATATTGATTAACACTGAGTATTATATTGATTCTGTAACCACAAAAAAGAAACAAACAAGAAAAAGAGCAAAGGAAAACAGGAAGATTACTTGCAGCAGTCAAAAACTTGAATAAAATTAAGAAAAGAAAGAGAACATAAGAAAACAATCGAAAAATTCAAGAAAGGGATGAAAAAAAATTATGGATACTAGAAAAAATAAATAAAAAATGGTAGATAAATAGACATAAAGCAGGCAAGAGAAAGGAAATATAAAGAAAGAAACTTTAAAAATTATAATTAAAAAAAAGTAGAGACAATTCTTGTAATAATTCATTCATCATCGATAGAGTTTTTTTTTTATTCGCATTAAATCCTTCATTTATATTATTTATGATAGCAATTAAAAGCTTATACAATTCAATAGTTGAAATACAGTTTTTATGTTACGATTCGGAGCGTATCTTGTGAAATTTGGTAATAGCTTGAGAAAAAAAAAATCAAAAAAATCTGATGATACGTTGCACTTTGTAGGACGAGAAATAAGCAAACTTTGAAATTACAGATTGAATCTACGAACTGTCAAGGATTACTCAGACATTCCAAAGTTTATACAAAAAATGTTGTGGTTTGAGAACTTTTGCAGTAAACATAATTTTGATTGTAAATATGGAACATTTATGAGGAAAATATATTTATATTTTTCCCTAGGTGTTTATAAATTGTACACTGTTCAATTATTAACGTTAAAAACGAACTATTTTAAATTGCAAAATTGTACTTGGATTAAACGAAACTTCTTCTTTTATGTGGTTTGTCCCTTCAGGACGTAGGATATCACAGCTCTTCACTTCTTCCTGCCTCTTGTAGCTCTCTCAGTAGGTTTTTTGTTATTTCTCCCAGTCCATGTTCTGCCATCCACTTGCTTAAGCCCATTAAGTATGTCACGCGTTGCTTTCACTTGTTCTGCTATCCGCCTTGTGAGTATCAGATTTTCCAAGCCCTCCTTTCTCATTACGTCACAGAAATTTCAGCTGCTTCTTCCTGGCGTTAAGTATAAGTTTCCTTTTTGTTTGTATCCTCTCCAAAACCTCATCGTTGCTCACATGTTTAGTCCATGTGATCCTCAGCATCCTTCTGTAGAACCATACCTCTGTTGCCTGAGTCTCTTCTTCATTTTTGAGGAGACCATCCAACAATCACTGCCGTAAAGGAGGACAGATATCACGTAGCAGTTCAGTACTCTTTTCTTTGTTACCAACGAAATCCTCCTGTCTCGTAATACTCTGCCCAGCTTCGGGGATGCGTCTTTGGCCATCCCAATACGTCTTCGGATCTCAGCGTCGCAGTTAGCGTCCTCTGTCAGAACACTTCCCAGATATTTAAATTTCTGCACCTGCTTGATTTTAGTGTCTCCGACCTGTAAATCGCATTTTGGGCTCATCTTTTTTATATTGTATATATTATTTATAATACATTCATTTTCCAGTCAATTTTGAGGGTACGGGGACACTACTACTACAACTACTACTACTAATAATAATAATGAACAAACGTTGTTCTTGTGCTAACTGAAACTGTTTTCCACTAATCATGGGAAATGCATAAAAATATCTCTTACTCGTTCTCCTCGTCTTTCTCTTTTTCTCTACTCGTCTCAGTCGACATCTTTCTTTCTTTCCATCTCGTCCTTTATCTCCTTCTCTCTCTCTCTTCGTCTCTCCTCCAATATCTTTAAAGACCACACATCGCTTCATCCGTACCCAGGGCCAATCTGTTTGCGAATAATTGAGGGGCAGTGTGCAAAATAACGATGAGCAACGCGGAGGCGTGCTAACTTGGATCAACAAATTTTTCATCTCTCTACCTGAAGAATCTCAATCAATGCGCTTTTCTAAAGTATGAGAGTTAGTAAGCTGTTCTCATAGACCAATTCACATATATAGTGAGTTCGATATTCACTGAACATTCAACTATCAAAGCCTTGTGCCAGACTAAAAACGTAAAACGTTTCATCCAGCGTTTATTTATGGAAAAATTGTTTAAAATATCTGCACACAGGGATATTCCAAGCATAGCTTAGATATGGCACAAGGTCGAAAGTCGGGGACACCCAGTGAGAATCGAACTCACTACTTAGTTGTTAGGGTTCTAGCGAGACAAGCTTGCGAACCATTACACCACGTCGAGGCACCCAAAACAATTTCCCAAGCGTAGCTTAGATGTGTTACAAAGCCGAAAGTATGGGGCGCCCAGTGAGGATCGAACCCACTATTCAGTTGTAATTGATCTAGCGAGACAAGCTTGTTAACCATAACACTACGTCGAAGTCTCCGTGTCTGCACACAGAGATGGAAAAAACTTTTGTAACGTTTCCCCAGGTAACATTTTTTTTCGAGAATTTCGATACTGAGAGATGAGTTTTTAATGAAAATTACAATATATACAAAAAGAATTACTACAAAATGTAAATATCAACGTGGGTATGTGTATAAAAAGATAGAAACGAGGAGAGAAAGAAAGAAGGACGTGTAGAGAAATAAAAATCGAAACGAAGATACCAGTACAGAGAGAAAGAGAGGGTGAGAGAGAGAGAGAGAGAGAGGGGAGAGAGAGGGGAGAAAAGAAAGAGATAGCGACAAAAAGAGGAGGAGAGACGGAGAGAGAGAGGAGAAAAGAAAGAGACAAGAAGAGGAGGAGAGATGAAGAGAAAGAGAGATAGAGAAGAGAAGATAAAAGGGGAGAGGGAAAGAAAGGAAGTCGACTGAGACAAGTAGAGAAAAAGAGAAAGACGATGAGAGCGATAGAGAGATTTTTTTTATGAATCTGTTTTTAATAATTACTTTATTTACTTTAAAATCAATTTTGTAAATGGATATTTCGTGATTTATCGATTATTGTATTTTTGCAAATCTCAACAATTCAACAAAGTGAGGATTTCCAATTTTCTTGTGAGGAGAGCAAGATTATCAAAAAGCAAATATTATCAGAAAGTCTTTTTAGTCAGAAATTAACACATTCCAAATAAGTATATCAATACAACTGTTTGCCAACCAAAAAGCATTGGAAAGTTAAAATCACAATCTAAAGTGACTTTCCTATTTAAAATCAAAGGTGGAATTAAGTCAAATTGTCTACTAGTATATATTCCTTTATCGCCCTCTCGAAATGACATACACGAGCTACAAAATAATTTCTAAAGGTGACTTTCAATTTTAAAAAGTTGTGAAAATTATTTATTTTGCGACAGTATATTAAGTATAAAAATAAAATTTTTTGGCTATAAATGAAAAAAATGAAATAATGAATATCTGCAGTTAAAACCGACTAAAAAATTAAGAATTAATTTTTTGAATTAAAATGAAATAAATTGTACGATCTATTAAATTTCAGTGCATTAAAAAATATGAGATGAGACAAAAAATAATAATTATGAACTGAAAACAACAAAATTGTACCAAAAAAAACCCAAAAACAAACAAAAAATCTAGTTACCAATTTCCTCTGTCGCATTCAAGGTAAGCTTTTGCCAACTCCTCAAGTAACAAATATCCTCAGTGAATTTTATCATAAGGCAATAAAACGACGTGGGAGTGAAGATTTATATTCTCTCCAAGTCAAACTGAGTATCAGCTGAAGTCGTGCACTTTTTCAAAATGACATAAATTTTAAAGAGCTATTAAAGTAAGCAAACCGAAGAAAACAGAAGCTTTTAAACAAACATATAAAAACAATTAACACTTCAAAAGGAATGTTAGAAATTTATGAACATTTGTCACTTTATCTCTGGAGGTACGGTGCAGTATGGAAGCACGTGGGAGTATGGAAGCACGGTGTAGTAATGATTCGCGGATAGAGGAATCAGAGAGCACTGTTCAAATTTCAATCGTGGTTATAATATTCACTTATGTGCATTTACTTATCTTGGGAAATGTGAACAGTGCTAACTCCTGTGAACTGCTGAGGCAGGTCAAGAAAGACATAAAGAACAAACGCAGGGGTCATCAGTCAGAAGGAGTCATCTTGCATCATGACAATGCAAGGCCACACACAGCAGCCCAAACGGTGCAGACTATCAACGAGCTGGGCTGGGAACTGCTCCCTCATCCCCCTTACAGCCTAGACCTTGCCCCTTCAGACTTTCACCTGTTTGGTCCCTTGAAAGCGTTCAGGAGAGGCACGAAGTTTAAAAGTGACGATGAAGTCAAAAGTGTTGTGAGCGACTGGCTGAGACATCAGTCCAAAGATTTTTACGCTGGGAATACGGAAGCTTGTGCACAGATGGGAAAAGTGTGTGACAGTGCTGGGAGACTACGTTGACAAAAAAAGTAAGCTTCTATCTGTATTAGAAGTCCTTATACCGAAAAATTCACCTTATTTATTGAATGACCCTCGTAATTAAGATCGACGTTGTCTCAGAAACTGATCACATAACGATCAAGCACCCCACCCTTTATTATTTTATACCAAGTGCTAGAAGACAGTGGCTGAGAGTCGGGTCGAAAAGAAACAAAATAACTCCATCAAGGTTTAAATGGATCTTTGTACATAGCTGACTTTACTTTTAGTTACCAATAGAAGAAAATGCATTTCATAGAAAACAATCTGCAGCAATGTATAAATAATATCATCAGATGGGCAATAAATAAAGGTTTTAAATTTACAATAACCGGTTATATTCCGTGTTAATAGGAATATATACTTGAAAAACACGGTGGATAAATTAAGTAAAGGTTTATTGTAAAAAACAACAACAATACAATAAGAATAAAGGCAACAGTTTTGCACAAGGTCGTCGCAAGTCAATCCAGTATCGAGTGCTACTATTGGAAGGTCTGTAGTTCTCGCGTAAGTTTGAGTCGTACTCACTAGATTCCAGCTAGTAATATTTACCAGCCTCCCCACGGGGTAGGATGTGGCACAAGGCGGAATTTAATGTAGGGCAATCTGCAGGCTCGGGCAAAAGTTTCCCGTAAACCCCGCATAAACGGGTTCGGGTCTTTCTACCTCCCCGGACGAGACTCTGCCCTTCGGCATAGCCTCGTCCGGGCTTCTCTCTGCCCGAAGATAGAGAGTTCGACAACAGCTAAGAGCTGAGTAACAGATCCTAGCTAGTAATATTTACCAACCTTCCCACGGGGCAAGATGTGGCACAGGGCCATGAAGACCTTTGGACTCCGGATGGAACCTATCATTTAAGAAGCAGAAATACGTCTATCGAGAATCCATGATACAATCATACTAAATATACCAACTTCGAGCAAGCGTCTGCAATAGGGACTGGCTAGCCGCCCCAGTAGACAGGTAACCTCGAATACGAGTGGCCAGCTATTAGATGCGTACAATGTCGCTTTATTTCATTTTCTTTATTGTCTCTCAGTCTGTCTGATTCTCTCACTCTTTTTCTCTCGTTTTTCTCCCCTTTCCTCTTTCAACACACACACACACACACACACACACACACACACACACACACACACACACACACACACACACATATATATATATATATATATATGCGCACTGCTGATGAGTTCAAATTGTAGGACGAAACGGCCGTCCAGTGCTTTCTACATTCTGTTGAGATTTCTATCAGACTCGATGAATTACTTAAATATAATTATCAAATCCTCCTAATAATTTCTATCATGTGTATATCATTGCTTGAACCGGCTTCTAATACTCTAGAGTGAGCGGCTTGGTGATAGTAGTCGTGGCTCCAGGGGGCACAGTCCTATGGTTAGAGAGAACTCAGTAGACCACGGAATATGTGAGCAAGCGGCGCTTTGTTGAGTCTGATTTGCAATCTCTTCGTCACCAGTGGAACAGTTGGTATGATGTTTGCTTGACAACCTAACTGTCAGGGTTTCAATTCTCGGTAGTGGATGCGCACTGCTGATGAGTCGCAAATACAGGACGGTGCTTTCTGCATTCTGTTGAGATTTCTATCAGACTCGATGAATTACTTATATATATATATATATATATATATATATATATATATATATAGATATATATATAGATATAGAGAGAGAAAACTGGATCATGAGGAAAAACAGAGATGCGACGGTCTGTTTGATGTTTGAAAGTAATCATCTGGCCATGTATGTTGTGTTTAGACTCGACTATTTATATATGTCGGTTGGTAGAAATGTCTATTATATTATCCTAACATTTTCTGCGTTTTTACGTCCCCCGTATAGGTAGTCAGGGTAATGTTCATTCAGAATTTTGTGCAGATTGAGGGATCATACATAGACAAAGATTTACCATACGGTCTAGTGGGTAGGATTCAAGACTCCCACGCAACCGGCCCGGGTTTGTAGGGGTACGTTTTTCTATAAAATTTATTTATTTTTGTCCAGTTTTTGGGCTTTTGTTTTCGTCATGTGAAAACTTAACACGAAGAAGACAAATATATGACATTTATATTAAAAAGAATATTTCAAGATATTTGTTGACAGTACAGAAATAAAACGAATACATCGTAGTTTCAGGAGAGGAGTTCGAAACCGCTATGGGAAGAAGAAACGGCGACATAAACGTAGCGCTTTAGACCACATGACAAAAAGTAGTTTGCCAGATGCTCGACTGGAAATTATCTAATGATAGCATTAACAATTTCATATGCCAGATTTCAGGGCAGTCGACCTGCAGAAAAATGAGATTTACATCTCTATCATGCACTCTCATAAATTGTCCCGATAGCTAAACAAATATTAATTATTTACTTTGTTCTTCGTCAACAATCTCACTTTATAAACTGATTAAGCGAACTTTTCCTTGAATGAAGACACGGATTACTTTTGAATCGAATGATAAGAGATAATTGTCAGTAAGAGTTTATTTTTATACTGTGCACATGATCTCATCTGCTTGTTAGGAGAAATTTTTGAATCGTTTTGAACTGAAGAATTTTACTGGATCAAATAAAAACTGACATCAACAGCAGGTACATTTACGCTGATCGGATCATGAATTTTGCTCATAAATTTCAAATAAGTTGATTTAAATACAGTCGACATACAGCGTCCATCATTCGACATATCTGCAACATCGAGCTTACCTCTCATTGGGAAATAAAGGTCTGGCTATAACAAGAATTTATTCATTGACAAAAACCGATCACGAAGAGATACGAATTCTACATTTTCTGATTGGCAGATAAACGTCTTATTCATTATGCCACGCGGTCAATAAATATTGGACATCACATTTGGCAATGTTTGAAAACTTCTTTGAAGAGAAAATCTATTATAATCCAAAAGATTTTAGTTACAGAAACTCAGACAAAACATATTTAACTGATGGGCTGTTATTTTTATGGCAATGGTACTTTTCATCAGAGCATTTCTGGATCAGCTTTTTCAGAGCAAATTGAGAAAATGTTTCAAATCTGATACTTCTACCGGTTCAAATAAAAATAATGACAACTACAAAATTAAGCCAGTTTCATGCAAACCCTATAAAGAAATGGTTTTCGAATTACTTCGCGTATATAATGAAATACATTGTCGTTCACATAGGAGAATGCGCATCATTGCAGATTCCTGTTAGTTGGAAGGTAAATGAGTTGTCTCCAGCTGATGCCAGTATAAAGTGTATCTTTATTGAATATAAAAAGTCGATGAGTTTCGAACTTTCACTCATGTGTGTGAAAGACTGACTCCTATTCCATGAGGCTACGCGGCCAGTCGTAGTCGACGGCCTTACATGTTGCTATTGTAAATCTATTATGTAAAAAAAAAATGCATTCTAATTCAGTAGAAAAAAATGTTTTGGTTTGACAGAGAAAACATTAATATTGGGGGCTATTGTATTTACGATTTTGTTGATTATATGAGAAATATTAAGGTGGTGATACATGTGATTGGGAAATTAAAAATGTGCGGCGTGAAAGAAAATGTGATCGGTAGGGAAGAAGTAAATTTTTATTTTACGAAAGGAACAATTATATGTATCGAATACATGCCAATGGCTCATTATCGGATTGGCTAGTGATATGTGGAATATATCTGAGTTTGTGTGAAGCGAGCCTGACTTTTATGCCTGTATCGCTTAAAAACAGCTTCCCATATGGTCTAGTGGTTAGGATTCCTGGCTCTCACCCAGGCGGCCCGGGTTCGATTCCCGGTGTGGGAACGCTTTTCCTATAGGATTTTTTTTTTCATTACTTTTGTGAATGAAATGACATATATATTTCAGCAAATATTTCAGTAGATTGAAAAGCATCGAAAACTGTAGAAACAAAACAATTGAGAAAAATATACATTCAAAAATTGCAAAATAATTTCACTCAATTTAGATACAGTATATATAGATTTGGCCTTCTTTAATTAGTTTTTTTTTGAAATATATATTCACCGTAATTGAAATTACCTTGACACTCTGGGAGATAAACCTGGAGTAATGAAATGACGAACGGCTTGGCAAGGTTTAAATAACCGATATGCAAGGACAGGTGAGAGATATTTCACAAGACAATCATTACAAGAAATTATTGTATTGGACCAAAGAATTGTCTAGAGAATATTAATGCCTGTATTTCAAATAGCACATTTATTCGACTGGCCGTAACATGTAAATAATTGTCGTCGAGACATGAAATCGTCAAGCATCAAATGATAAGTCATCTTTCTCAAATACTCGACGGAATGTATTTCATTTCTGGATCAGCTTTTCCGAGCAAATTGAGAAAATGTTTCAAATATGATACTTCTACCGGTTCAAATAAAAATAATGACAACTACAAAATTAAGCCAGTTTCATGCAAACCCTATAAAGAAATGGTTTTCGAATTACTTCGCGTATATAATGAAATACATTGTCGTTCACATAGGAGAATGCGCATCATTGCAGATTCCTGTTAGTTGGAAGGTAAATGAGTTGTCTCCAGCTGATGCCAGTATAAAGTGTATCTTTGTTGAATATAAGAAGTCGATGAGTTTCGAACTTTCACTCATGTGTGTGAAAGACTGACTCCTATTCCATGAGGCTACGCGGCCAGTCGTAGTCGACGGCCTTACATGTTGCTATTGTAAATCTATTATGTAAAAAAAATGCATTCTAATTCAGTAGAAAAAAATGTTTTGGTTTGACAGAGAAAACATTAATATTGGGGGCTATTGTATTTACGATTTTGTTGATTATATGAGAAATATTAAGGTGGTGATACATGTGATTGGGAAATTAAAAATGTGCGGCGTGAAAGAAAATGTGATCGGTAGGGAAGAAGTAAATTTTTATTTTACGAAAGGAACAATTATATGTATCGAATACATGCCAATGGCTCATTATCGGATTGGCTAGTGATATGTGGAATATATCTGAGTTTGTGTGAAGCGAGCCTGACTTTTATGCCTGTATCGCTTAAAAACAGCTTCCCATATGGTCTAGTGGTTAGGATTCCTGGCTCTCACCCAGGCGGCACGGGTTCGATTCCCGGTCTGGGAACGGTTTTCCTATAGGATTATTTTTTTTCATTACTTTTGTGAATGAAATGACATATATATTTCAGCAAATATTTCAGTAGATTGAAAAGCATCGAAAACTGTAGAAACAAAACAATTGAGAAAAATATACATTCAAAAATTGCAAAATAATTTCACTCAATTTAGATACAGTATATATAGATTTGGCCTTCTTTAATTAGTTTTTGAAAATATATATTCACCGTAATTGAAATTACCTAAAATAACATTTTACCTCATACACACCGACCTCATATTCAACACCTGCTTCATACCGCTTACTTTTTACAGTCAGACGTGTCACGCTCTAGAGATTTTTGATGTAAAACCTAAAACAGTAATAGCCCCCAAATTTAATAAGCTTTTGTCTGACAATCTATGAGTAAAATATTTGCATTTAAAATGGATTTCCTATTCCTCATAGAACATTTACAAAAACTACAGGCAAGAAAGAAGTACGCGTTTGGGCGCGTAGCCTAATGGAAAAGACGTCTGACTTTGAATCAGTTGATTGCGAGTTCGAGTCTCGTCGTGGTCGAATTTTGTTGTTCAACTAAATTCTTAGATGTTCTGGAATTTATTGCTGTAATACAGCACTGAATGTCCAATTAAGAAAATATCGCCATTATTCGCATGTCGCCAACGACTAAAGAGAGCCTCTTTCAGTATATACGTAGACTTTCTTGAGCTTGAAGTCCCATTTCTTTCTGCATCGATAATTTAGTAATACTTTTTCTTTCTTTTTTTCCGGCAAACGTATCAGATTCGAAACATTGTCAGTTCAAATCCATTCGCTATTCTCAAGAAGCAGGTATTTTTTTCAAAAAAAAGCAAACATCTCGTGTACAATTTTGACATGTGCGACAATGCCTGACGAATTCATGCCTCTGATTCCATCGGAGGTGTCTTTTCACGGAAACATCTTTCAAAACAGAGAGTAAAAATACAAAGAAACTATGACGTATTTTAATCTCGGAAAAAAATCCCTTCATATCGGGCGATGTCAAGTATATTGCTAGGAAATAAATGTCGTACGAAATTCTTTTCACACATTGTAATCAAAATAGTTGTTCCGAGAAGCATGAAAAATACCAAATTCGTCTCAGTTGTCCGTATGTGGACTATTAACATCGTCAAAATAGGAAGAAATGATTTATAATAATATTCCAGTTGGACAATAGACGTCAACAGACGTTAGGTCAGGTTGGCCGAGTGGTCTAAGGCGCTGCGTTTAGGTCGCAGTCGGGTCTTCCCGGCGTGGGTTCGAATCCCATTCCTGACTATAAGACGACGTTATTTTTTTTTTTTGCTATGATATATTCAGACTTCCATGTAACAAAAAGAAAGAAAAGAAAAGGAAAAGAAACAGCATTAACTTAAAAATCGCATCTTTTGGCATGTGAATATTACGATCGACAAGTAATGAAAAGCGGAAAAAATACTAAAATATAAATCATTTTGAAAACGATGCGTGCAATCGTACTGAACATAGGTGAGCTGTGTGAAATATAGTCATTCTTGAATTCTAGACGTGTCTGTGGTCAATGTGCAGAAATTGAATATGAGAATAAATTCACTTTCTTGAAAGTTAACTTTTCCTAAAAGTTTTCTTTTTCTCCGTAATTATTGATGGATTGAGAATTATTTCCGAGTCGAGATATCAAATTGAATTCGGAAAATAAAAAAAAACCTATAGGAAAAGCGTTCCCACACCGGGAATCGAACCCGGGCCGCCTGGGTGAAAGCCAGGAATCCTAACCACTAGACCATGTGGGAGTCTGCCATCAAATTGTTTTTACAGGCTAAAAAGTGTCAAACACCATTCACACAGTCTTACAGATATTATCCATCTCTCAGTAGCGAAACCGATAATGAATCATTGATTTCTATTTGTTATTGTATTGGGTGCTTTCGGAAAATAACATTTTACCTCATACACACCGACCTCATATTCAACACCTGCTTCATACCGCTTACTTTTACAGTCAGATGTGTCACGCTCTAGAGATTTTTGATGTAAGACTTAAAACAGTACTAGCCCCCAAATTTAATAAGCTTTTGTCTGACAATCCGTAAGTAATATATTTGCATTTAAAATGGATTTCCTATTCCTCATAGAACATTTACAAAAACTACAGGCAAGAACGAAGAACGCGTTTGGCCGCGTGGCCTAATGGAAAAGGCGTCTGACTTCGAATCAGAAGATTGCGAGTTCGAGTCTCGTCGTGGTCGTATTTTGTTGTTCAACTAAAGTCTTAGATGTTCTGGAATTTATGTCTGTAATACAGCACTGAATGTCCAATTAAGAAAATATCGCCATTTTTCGCATGTCGCCAACGACTAAAGAGAGCCTCTTTCAGTATATCCGTAGACTTTCTTGAACTTGAAGTCCCATTTCTTTCTGCATCGATAATTTAGTAATACTTTTTCTTTCTATTTTCCAGCAAACGTATCAGATTCGAAACATTGTCAGTTCAAATGCATTCGCTATTCTCAAGAAGCAGGTATTTTTTTTTCAAAAAAGCAAACATCTCGTGTACAATTTTGACATGTGCGACAATGCCTGACGAATTCATGCCTCTGATTCCATCGGAGGTGTCTTTTCACGGAAACATCTTTCAAAACAGAGAGTAAAAGTACAAAGAAACTATGACGTATTTTAATCTCGGAAAAAATCCCTTCATATCGGGCGATGTCAAGTATATTGCTAGGAAATAAATGTCGTACGAAATTCTTTTCACACATTGTAATCAAAATAGTTGTTCCGAGAAGCATGAAAAATACCAAATTCGTCTCAGTTGTCCGTATGTGGACTATTAACATCGTCAAAATAGGAAGAAATGATTTATAATAATATTCCAGTTGGACAATAGACGTCAACAGACGTTAGGTCAGGGTGGCCGAGTGGTCTAAGGCGCTGCGTTTAGGTCGCAGTCGGGTCTTCCCGGCGTGGGTTCGAATCCCATTCCTGACTATAAGACGACGTTATTTTTTTTTTTTGCTATGATATATTCAGACTTCCATGTAACAAAAAGAAAGAAAAGAAAAGGAAAAGAAACAGCATTAACTTAAAAATCGCATCTTTTGGCATGTGAATATTACGATCGACAAGTAATGAAAAGCGGAAAAAATACTAAAATATAAATCATTTTGAAAACGATGCGTGCAATCGTACTGAACATAGGTGAGCTGTGTGAAATATAGTCATTCTTGAATTCTAGACGTGTCTGTGGTCAATGTGCAGAAATTGAATATGAGAATAAATTCACTTTCTTGAAAGTTAACTTTTCCTAAAAGTTTTCTTTTTCTCCGTAATTATTGATGGATTGAGAATTATTTCCGAGTCGAGATATCAAATTGAATTCGGAAAATAAAAAAAAACCTATAGGAAAAGCGTTCCCACACAGGGAATCGAACCCGGGCCGCCTGGGTGAAAGCCAGGAATCCTAACCACTAGACCATGTGGGAGTCTGCCATCAAATTGTTTTTACAGGCTAAAAAGTGTCAAACACCATTCACACAGTCTTACAGATATTATCCATCTCTCAGTAGCGAAACCGATAATGAATCATTGATTTCTATTTGTTATTGTATTGGGTGCTTTCGGAAAATAACATTTTACCTCATACACACCGACCTCATATTCAACACCTGCTTCATACCGCTTACTTTTACAGTCAGACGTGTCACGCTCTAGAGATTTTTGATGTAAGACTTAAAACAGTACTAGCCCCCAAATTTAATAAGCTTTTGTCTGACAATCCGTAAGTAATATATTTGCATTTAAAATGGATTTCCTATTCCTCATAGAACATTTACAAAAACTACAGGCAAGAACGAAGAACGCGTTTGGCCGCGTGGCCTAATGGAAAATGCGTCTGATTTCGAATCAGAAGATTGCGAGTTCGAGTCTCGACGTGGTCGTATTTTGTTGTTCAACTAAAGTCTTAGATGTTCTGGAATTTATGTCTGTAATACAGCACTGAATGTCCAATTAAGAAAATATCGTCTTTTTTCGCATGTCGCCAACGACTAAAGAGAGCCTCTTTCAGTATATCCGTAGACTTTCTTGAACTTGAAGTCCCATTTCTTTCTGCATCGATAATTTAGTAATACTTTTTCTTTCTTTTTTCCAGCAAACGTATCAGATTCGAAACATTGTCAGTTCAAATGCATTCGCTATTCTCAAGAAGCAGGTATTTTTTTTCAAAAAAAAGCAAACATCTCGTGTACAATTTTGACATGTGCGACAATGCCTGACGAATTCATGCCTCTGATTCCATCGGAGGTGTCTTTTCACGGAAACATCTTTCAAAACAGAGAGTAAAAGTACAAAGAAACTATGACGTATTTTAATCTCGGAAAAAATCCCTTCATATCGGGCGACGTCAAGTATATTGCTAGGAAATAAATGTCGTACGAAATTCTTTTCACACATTGTAATCAAAATAGTTGTTCCGAGAAGCATGAAAAACACCAAATTCGTCTCAGTTGTCCGTATGTGGACTATTAACATCGTCAAAATAGGAAGAAATGATTTATAATAATATTCCAGTTGGACAATAGACGTCAACAGACGTTAGGTCAGGTTGGCCGAGTGGTCTAAGGCGCTGCGTTTAGGTCGCAGTCGGGTCTTCCCGGCGTGGGTTCGAATCCCATTCCTGACTATCAGACGACGTTATTTTTTTTTTGCTATGATATATATATTCAGACTTCCATGTAACAAAAAGAAAGAAAAGAAAAGGAAAAGAAACAGCATTAACTTAAAAATCGCATCTTTTGGCATGTGAATATTACGATCGACAAGTAATGAAAAGCGGAAAAAATACTAAAATATAAATCATTTTGAAAACGATGCGTGCAATCGTACTGAACATAGGTGAGCTGTGTGAAATATAGTCATTCTTGAATTCTAGACGTGTCTGTGGTCAATGTGCAGAAATTGAATATGAGAATAAATTCACTTTCTTGAAAGTTAACTTTTCCTAAAAGTTTTCTTTTTCTCCGTAATTATTGATGGATTGAGAATTATTTCCGAGTCGAGATATCAAATTGAATTCGGAAAATAAAAAAAAACCTATAGGAAAAGCGTTCCCACACAGGGAATCGAACCCGGGCCGCCTGGGTGAAAGCCAGGAATCCTAACCACTAGACCATGTGGGAGTCTGCCATCAAATTGTTTTTACAGGCTAAAAAGTGTCAAACACCATTCACACAGTCTTACAGATATTATCCATCTCTCAGTAGCGAAACCGATAATGAATCATTGATTTCTATTCGTTATTGTATTGGTTGCTTTCGGAAAATAACATTTTACCTCATACACACCGACCTCATATTCAACACCTGCTTCATACCGCTTACTTTTACAGTCAGACGTGTCACGCTCTAGAGATTTTTGATGTAAGACTTAAAACAGTACTAGCCCCCAAATTTAATAAGCTTTTGTCTGACAATCCGTAAGTAATATATTTGCATTTAAAATGGATTTCCTATTCCTCATAGAACATTTACAAAAACTACAGGCAAGAACGAGGAACGCGTTTGGCCGCGTGGCCTAATGGAAAAGGCGTCTGACTTCGAATCAGAAGATTGCGAGTTCGAGTCTCGTCGTGGTCGTATTTTGTTGTTCAACTAAAGTCTTAGATGTTCTGGAATTTATGTCTGTAATACAGCACTGAATGTCCAATTAAGAAAATATCGCCATTTTTCGCATGTCGCCAACGACTAAAGAGAGCCTTTTCAGTATATCCGTAGACTTTCTTGAACTTGAAGTCCCATTTCTTTCTGCATCGATAATTTAGTAATACTTTTTCTTTCTATTTTCCAGCAAACGTATCAGATTCGAAACATTGTCAGTTCAAATGCATTCGCTATTCTCAAGAAGCAGGTATTTTTTCAAAAAAACCAAACATCTCGTGTACAATTTTGACATGTGCGACAATGCCTGACGAATTCATGCCTCTGATTCCATCGGAGGTGTCTTTTCACGGAAACATCTTTCAAAAAGAGAGTAAAAAATACAAAGAAACTATGACGTATTTTAATCTCGGAAAAAATCCCTTCATATCGGGCGATGTCAAGTATATTGCTAGGAAATAAATGTCGTACGAAATTCTTTTCACACATTGTAATCAAAATAGTTGTTCCGAGAAGCATGAAAAAATACCAAATTCGTCTCAGTTGTCCGTATGTGGACTATTAACATCGTCAAAATAGGAAGAAATGATTTATAATAATATTCCAGTTGGACAATAGACGTCAACAGATGTTAGGTCAGGGTGGCCGAGTGGTCTAAGGCGCTGCGTTTAGGTCGCAGTCGGTCTTCCCGGCGTGGGTTCGAATCCCATTCCTGACTATAAGACGACGTTATTTTTTTTTTTTATGATATATTCAGACTTCCATGTAACAAAAAAGAAAGAAAAGAAAAGGAAAAGAAACAGCATTAACTTAAAAATCGCATCTTTTGGCATGTGAATATTACGATCGAGAAGTAATGAAAAAGAAAAATTCGATAAAAAATATAAATCATTTGGAAAACTGCAATCGTACTGGAACCAGAGCTGGGATATAGTCATTTTTGAATTCTAGACGTGTCTGTTCAGGTCAATGTGCAGAAAAATATGAGAATAAAATATAAATCATTTTGAAAACGATGCGTGCAATCGTACTGAACATAGGCGAGCTGTGTGAAATATAGTCATTCTTGAATTCTAGACGTGTCTGTGGTCAATGTGCAGAAATTGAATATGAGAATAAATTCACTTTCTTGAAAGTTAACTTTTCTCCTAAAAGTTTTTTTTTCTCCATAATTATTGATGGATTGAGAACTATTTCCGAGTCGAGATATCAAATTGAATTCGGAAAAAATAAAAAAAAAAACTATAGGAAAAGCGTTCCCACACCGGGAATCGAACCCGGGCCGCCTGGGTGAAAGCCAGGAATCCTAACCACTAGACCATGTGGGAGTCTGCCATCAAATTGTTTTTACAGGCTAAAAAGTGTCAAACACCATTCACACAGTCTTACAGATATTATCCATCTCTCAGTAGCGAAACCGATAATGAATCATTGATTTCTATTCGTTATTGTATTGGTTGCTTTCGGAAAATAACATTTTACCTCATACACACCGACCTCATATTCAACACCTGCTTCATACCGCTTACTTTTTCAGTCAGACGTGTCACGCTCTAGAGATTTTTGATGTAAGACTTAAAACAGTACTAGCCCCCAAATTTAATAAGCTTTTGTCTGACAATCCGTAAGTAATATATTTGCATTTAAAATGGATTTCCTATTCCTCAAAGAACATTTACAAAAACTACAGGCAAGAACGAGGAACGCGTTTGGCCGCGTGGCCTAATGGAAAAGGCGTCTGACTTCGAATCAGAAGATTGCGAGTTCGAGTCTCGTCGTGGTCGTATTTTGTTGTTCAACTAAAGTCTTAGATGTTCTGGAATTTATGTCTGTAATACAGCACTGAATGTCCAATTAAGAAAATATCGCCATTTTTCGCATGTCGCCAACGACTAAAGAGAGCCTCTTTCAGTATATCCGTAGACTTTCTTGAACTTGAAGTCCCATTTCTTTCTGCATCGATAATTTAGTAATACTTTTTCTTTCTATTTTCCAGCAAACGTATCAGATTCGAAACATTGTCAGTTCAAATGCATTCGCTATTCTCAAGAAGCAGGTATTTTTTTTCAAAAAAAAGCAAACATCTCGTGTACAATTTTGACATGTGCGACAATGCCTGACGAATTCATGCCTCTGATTCTATCGGAGGTGTCTTTCACGGAAACATCTTTCAAAACAGAGAGTAAAAGTACAAAGAAACTATGACGTATTTTAATCTCGGAAAAAATCCCTTCATATCGGGCGATATCAAGTATATTGCTAGGAAATAAATGTCGTACGAAATTCTTTTCACACATTGTAATCAAAATAGTTGTTCCGAGAAGCATGAAAAATACCAAATTCGTCTCAGTTGTCCGTATGTGGACTATTAACATCGTCAAAATAGGAAGAAATGATTTATAATAATATTCCAGTTGGACAATAGACGTCAACAGATGTTAGGTCAGGGTGGCCGAGTGGTCTAAGGCGCTGCGTTTAGGTCGCAGTCGGGTCTTCCCGGCGTGGGTTCGAATCCCATTCCTGACTATAAGGACGACGTTATTTTTTTTTTTTTTACTATGATATATTCAGACTTCCATGTAACAAAAAAAAGAAAGAAAAGAAATGGAAAAGAAACAGCATTAACTTAAAAATCGCATCTTTTGGCATGTGAATATTACGATCGAGAAGTAATGAAAAGCGGAAAAATACTAAAAATATAAATCATTTTGAAAACGATGCGTGCAATCGTATTGAACATAGGCGAGCTGTGTGAAATATAGTCATTCTTGAATTCTATAGGTGTCTGTGGTCAATGTGCAGAAATTGAATATGAGAATAAAAGTTAACTTTTCCTAAAAGTTTTCTTTTCTCAGTAATTATTGATGGATTGAGAATTATTTCCGAGTCGAGATATGAAATTGAATTCGGAAAATAAAAAAAAACCTATAGGACAAGCGTTCCCAAACCGGGAATCGAACGCGGGCCGTCTGGGTGAAAGCCAGGAATACTAACCACTAGACCATGTGGGAGTATTCCATCCAACAGTTTTTACAGGCTAAAAACTGTCAAACACCATTCACACAGTCTTACAGATATTATCCATCTCTCAGTAGCGAAACCGATAATGAATCATTGATTTCTATTCGTTATTGTATTGGTTGCTTTCGGAAAATAACATTTTACCTCATACACACCGACCTCATATTCAACACCTGCTTCATACCGCTTACTTTTACAGTCAGACGTGTCACGCTCTAGAGATTTTTGATGTAAGACTTAAAACAGTACTAGCCCCCAAATTTAATAAGCTTTTGTCTGACAATCCGTAAGTAATATATTTGCATTTAAAATGGATTTCCTATTCCTCATAGAACATTTACAAAAACTACAGGCAAGAACGAGGAACGCGTTTGGCCGCGTGGCCTAATGGAAAAGGCGTCTGACTTCGAATCAGAAGATTGCGAGTTCGAGTCTCGTCCTGGTCGTATTTTGTTGTTCAACTAAAGTCTTAGATGTTCTGGAATTTATGTCTGTAATACAGCACTGAATGTCCAATTAAGAAAATATCGTCTTTTTTCGCATGTCGCCAACGACTAAAGAGAGCCTCTTTCAGTATATCCGTAGACTTTCTTGAACTTGAAGTCCCATTTCTTTCTGCATCGATAATTTAGTAATACTTTTTCTTTCTATTTTCCAGCAAACGTATCAGATTCGAAACATTGTCAGTTCAAATGCATTCGCTATTCTCAAGAAGCAGGTATTTTTTTTCAAAAAAAAGCAAACATCTCGTGTACAATTTTGACATGTGCGACAATGCCTGACGAATTCATGCCTCTGATTCTATCGGAGGTGTCTTTCACGGAAACATCTTTCAAAACAGAGAGTAAAAGTACAAAGAAACTATGACGTATTTTAATCTCGGAAAAAATCCCTTCATATCGGGCGATGTCAAGTATATTGCTAGGAAATAAATGTCGTACGAAATTCTTTTCACACATTGTAATCAAAATAGTTGTTCCGAGAAGCATGAAAAATACCAAATTCGTCTCAGTTGTCCGTATGTGGACTATTAACATCGTCAAAATAGGAAGAAATGATTTATAATAATATTCCAGTTGGACAATAGACGTCAACAGACGTTAGGTCAGGGTGGCCGAGTGGTCTAAGGCGCTGCGTTTAGGTCGCAGTCGGGTCTTCCCGGCGTGGGTTCGAATCCCATTCCTGACTATAAGACGACGTTATTTTTTTTTTTTTGCTATGATATATTCAGACTTCCATGTAACAAAAAGAAAGAAAAGAAAAGGAAAAGAAACAGCATTAACTTAAAAATCGCATCTTTTGGCATGTGAATATTACGATCGAGAAGTAATGAAAAGCGGAAAAAATACTAAAATATAAATCATTTTGAAAACGATGCGTGCAATCGTACTGAACATAGGCGAGCTGTGTGAAATATAGTCATTCTTGAATTCGTCAAGAATGTTATCTGAATTATTCATATATCGAATTCATTCAGAAAAATGTTTTCAATATTTCAACTTCTAACAAAAGATATTATTCAAGTAAAATTATAAATTTATTTCTTTAAATCAATTAAAAGTAAATTTATCAAATCATTAAGATTCAATTATTGTATAAAATGCAAACTTTTCATTTATACAAGTCATCCAGGGTGGTTCAATCCTTTATATATGAATTTTTTAATTATTTTTCAAATAGATTCAACCAATAAATTATATAAAATACTGCTGATAAATTGAGAATTGAAATATAAATTCGCAACTAAATTTATTCAAAGTAAATTTTAAATATCAACATTCAAAGCTGTTCGAATAGTTACTTAATTAAATAATTGTCAATCGATTAATATATATCATTTTAGTTAACTTTTAAGTTCTTTATATTTTGGAGTAAAGTTTTCGTAATCTTATCTAAATAACTTAGTAATAGTCGACATATATCTATTGGATTTGAAAATATTTAACAATAAATTGGCTTGCTAAATCTTTAAGTATAAATTCAATTCTAGAATTTATCACATAAACTGAAAATTCATATTGATCATATAAGTTGTTTTGAAAATACTACTTCATACTTCAGTAACATTTTATATACTTTAAATGATTCAGTTAATTTGAATTTAATTAAGGTATGTTCAAATTATTGGTTTAAAACATTAATATATGCTGAAATGAACTATTCCAATGAATTAACCATTATTAAAATAATTTTTAGAAATGCAATTGAAATTTCAGACTTAATTAATTGTTACTCGGTTATTTTTTTAAAAAATATTAATTTCAATAGAAATCACGAATTATTTAAAATGATGCTTTATAATTTAACATTAAAAGAACTTATATACTTTTCTGGAACTTTAAATCTTTGCAGAAATTTGAATACTTTATTTTTTCAATCAATGAAGTTGAAAATTTATAAATATTCAATTTCAAAGGGTTTTGTCATAATATAAATTGAAATTATAAATATTGACGAATGCAACGAAAGTCTGTATGAAACATTTCGATACTAGAAATATGAATTTGATTTATCATTCGAATTCAGTCGTGATTTTTTTTTTTAATTCATATAAAATATTTCAAATTTAACAATTTTAAAAAATTTCGAACATAATCTAATCCTAATTTCGTAATATGAATAACTTTTAAATGAAAATGATTAAATTTTTTACTAGACGATTAGGTAGTGTTCTAAAAGCTTAGTCTGTTGATTTATGACATCTAAATTTCTAAGATCTTTTTCTTTTTTATATAATTAATTTCGAACAATAATAAAAAAGAATTAATTTACAGAACTAACCTCTTAATGTAGATTCGAAAAGTAATCTGACAATTTTTTAATTTAAAAAGTTTTCACTCAAATACAATGTCGAATTTTGTATAATCGTAAATGGATATGAAATTGATATAATAATATTTTTGAAAACTTTGCAATTTTTTACCTTATTATGATTTACCGGGATACAATTAATTCGAATAAAAACTTTTTTTAAATTAATTCATACGAATAACTGCCTGTGAACAGAAATTAAATAAGTTAGTAATAGTTAAATGATATTTCAAAATGAATAAATAAGTTCAGATATAATTAAGTGTTAACTAAATGAATATTGATTTCGAATTCTTTGCTATAAATATTTTAGTAATACCGAACTTTTGCAATTAAATTCAATGAAAATTCACTATTTCTGAATATCAAACTTTATTATATCCCAAATTCTAGTTTTCTTCTTTTAATCATAATTTGATAAAAATTCTATTTCAGAGTTTACAAACTTTTTAGTCAGAGCTTTATCAGAAGATTTTAAGAACAAATCTAAATATTTTTGCAATGAATCTTAGTTAATTTTGCTCAATCATATAAAATTTTGAATAATTTTTAATATATGAATCAATTAGAAAATAACTTTTTCAATTACGTCCACATAAGAGCCTTCATTATTAGATTTAAATTTATTTCTATTTTATCAAATTTTTAATCATTCATTTCACTAACTTTTTAAATTGCAAATAAATCCATTTTAATAAAGTTCTTTTAAAAAATTCATTGTGAATTGAATGCAAATGGCGGACTTTGCATATCTTCGGATTTTCCAAATCCTTAAAAACAGTTTATATTATCATTATCATTTATTGAATATTCTTAAATGTTTCAAGAATTCAAAAAAATGCTTTTCACTATATCAGTAATCAAATATTTTTAAGATAAATACTATTTTTCAGTTCTTTTGATTTAAAATTCAAATTTCAATATATTTAAAGTCTTGCAATAAAGTTTTAAATAGTTTAAAGTAACAAATTAGTTTCGTTTCTGTGAATTCTTAAAATTTTCATCAGAGTATTTTATTTAATCTAAACTTTATTAAAAAATTAAAGAAAAATAAAAAATTTATTACTTAAAATCCATTTGGATTGTAATATATTAAGAATAAAGTGAAATTTTAATAAATATTTTATACATTAAATAATTAATTGTATCTTTTAAACATTTAATTTAGATTTGATATGAAAATTATTAAAAATCATATGACGTTAACTTGCAAGTTGTTTCTATTTGGTAGAAATTGATCAGTTCAATTAATTAAAATCAACATAGAATGTTCTATTGATAAACGATTCATTGAATTAAAATTAAGATATTTTTGGATCCAAAATTTTTTAGGAAAGTTCAAGACATAATTGCATATTCCATTCTATTTAATAAAAATCTTGTTTCTATATTTTTGTCATAGAAATAATTTTATAAATTCAAAATATAAAATTACTTTAAAGTTTCAATTTCTAAGTTTTTCCAATTATTGATAATATTTTCATTCTTCAAATATGAAATAAAATCATTGAAAATGCTTTTCATGAATTTAAAACACTAAAAAAGATTTTCATTGAACAATGAAATTGTCTAACAATTGAAGGCATTCGAAGATCTTGTAACAAATAATTCTGAATTTTTTTAAAATCTTCATTAGAATAATAATTTTGAATGTCAACTAAATTTCTTTAATCCTAATTTTCGAATTAATCATTTCTGATCAATTTAAATAATATTTTTATTCCAAATTACATTTAAATTATTCAGTGACTCTATTCAAATGTATTATTCAAAACTATTTAAATTGCATTTGTCGAACTAATTTCGTTCCAATTGCTATTGAGGAAATCTTTTCAAAAAGATTCAAATTTAATACATTTAAACTAAATCTTTAAATCTTGATTATCATTTGAAAATTTAATCAATTTTTTAATTAAAATATTGTTCAAGTGATAAAATCAATTCTTCATTATCTGGATTTACTAAATGAAAATTTTATATAATATTATTGCATTGACAATGTTAACATTTACTCTAATGATTCAAAGTGTTAGTCATGTTTCATAGCACAAATCCTTCAAATTGGAAATGAATTTTTTTTATGAATATCTTTCAATCTAAAAAAGCAGTTGAAAAATCGATTAATCCAAATCTTATGCATTAATATGAAATTTTAAAAGGAAAAATAATAAATCATTTAAATTCTATTACGTATATCAAATAATTGTAAAATCTAAATTAGAATGAATTCATCTATGAATTAATGAAATTTAATTACTTTCCAAAGTATTATCGATAAATATAAATATATAATCAGACAATTTTAGCAATTTAAACAAGAAATGTTTTTATTCATAATAGATCTGTTGAAAGAATTTTATTTACGGAATAAGCTCAGAAATAAATTGATCAATTGAATTAAACACATTAAAGTCATCTTGGCATTTGATGTGAAACAAATATCATATTTAAATTGTTTTTTAATATTATCAATTTAAAATTTCCATCTACGACAATGCAATTTTATACTTATTTTCAGAGATTGAATTAGCATTTTTATAATTACTTAAAAATTTTTCTTTTAATACGTTATGTCAAATCTTATAAATTTTCAATGATTTTTTTTAAAACTTAATCATAATTATTCAGGATGAATCTGCTGCTGAATAAGAGTCTTTCATCAGAAATTGAGTTTATTTTCGATTAATTTTAAAAACTTAAAGTTTCTTTCAATTTTAACATTTAATGATTCAATAAACCTTTTTTCGAATTCTATACACTATGAACTTTATAATCAGCTTCGGAACTAATCCATTTCTTCGATCATATTTATAATATTTTTTTTTGAAAATTTCAATTTATTAAAATTTATCAATTTGAATTTCTAAAACGTTATTTTAATTCAATTATGGATTCTTATTTACAATTTCAAACAATAAAATAATTTTTGCTTTACGAACCTTTATAAAGATAAAAGAAGTACATACGTAATTTAATTTTTAAAAAATTTCTAGGAGTATTAATTGAAAAATAAATTATAATATTTAAAATAATCTAAATGTAGACAAGAGTAAAACTTTCAATCCTAATTTCATGATAAATATAAGAAATTTATATTTTTAGTTGAAAAAAAGTTTTTAATTTATGTTATTGCAATTGTTATTGAGAATATATTTTCAAAATAAAATCTTTACATTCCAAGAGTTACTATGTTCTAGATATATTTGATGTTTTTAAAAAATATTTAAAAGATAAAACATATTAAATCGATTTCGAAATTTTCAATAGTAAGAAGAAATATAAAAATTAAATCTTTGAAATGTCATCTAATCATTGCGATTGAAAATTATTCTAATTTTTGTGAAACATGAATTCAATAGAAAATTTATTTAAAGTTAACATTCAAATTTTTAATATGTTGAATTGAAGATATTATCATAATTTTTGAATAAAAATTCTAAGTAAGTTCCCCAGATCAACGGTGTTTTTATAAATTCCAATTCAAAATTTGAAAGAATTTGAATGACATCATTTTTTAGCTAAAATTTCAATCTTGATTATTCTGTAATATTCAATGCAATAACAATAAAATTTTAATTCTATATATTGTTATGCTTTAATAATATTTTATTCTAACTTCTTTTGATTAAATGATACAATTATTTTGAAAGATTTCAATTCAAAGTTTTCTTAAATTCAATTATGACCAAATTTCAAATTTTTAAAATTTGAAATTTTGAATTAAATTGCATTGGATTATTCATACATTATCAGGAAATTTTTTACAGATATATGCTAAAAAAATCGTATTATTTTTTAATCGAAACTATTGGATGCTTATGTAATTTTTTACTAATTAAGTCTTGAAAATTTCAATTAAAATGAATTCAATTAAAATTTGACTTTAATTCCCAAACTACTAAAGGTTAATATATCTGAATAACGTATCAATTTTGTAATTAAAATATTTACACAATTTTCCAAGTCTCGAATCTCATAAATGCTTCAATTATTTTATTTCAATTTTTAAAAAAAACAAGAAATTACACGAATGAAATCCTTGGGAATTAGCACTATCAGAGATTTAGAAAATTTTAAAAATTAAATCAGAAATTGGATTTATCTGAAACTATGTAATAAGATTATGATTGAATGGAAATTAATAACTTTCACAATGTAATTTAAAATTCGCATTTGAATACAATTTAAGTTTTAATTTTTTTAAATAAATAGATAAATTTTAAATAAAATTGGAAATTCTCAATGAGTATTATGAAAAAAAACTAAATTCTTGCAAAAGTGCTTCAACTCATTCTATCTACGTTTTTAGCTAGAATTTTCAAGTAAAATGAAAAAAAAATGAAAATTACTTCGAAAATCCTTTCCAGTTTCATGAAATTTAAAAGAAATATTAAATTAATCATTTAAATCAATCTTCAGTATTGTATTGTCAATAATTTCTAATCATTATTAATTCAAAATTATAAAAATTTTAAGTGTTTCACATTGTATTATATGGATAGATTTTATTTTCATGAATTAATTAATTTTAAATCTAGAAAGATCTTCAACTATTAACTGCAAGAATAAAAAGATATTAACAAACTGTTTGCCTATTATTTTCAGCTAAATGAAAAAATTAAATCTAAGTATGATCTTTTTCGTACAAATTATGTTTGAATTATTTGTATTCGAATAAATATTATATTTCAACATCGAATTCAATACCTTTTCAACTATATTTTAATTAATTTTCATTTGATTAGAATATTTCAACTATCGAAATTATAACTTTTGTATCCTAAGTAATATTTATTAAAATTGATTTTTTCAAATTATTAATATAAAACTATTGAGACAATTTTTGAGGTAAAATCTGAACTTTAATAGATATAGTCGATCTATCTGACGAAATTTTTCAAAAATTAGAGTTCTTAATTGAAAATATGAATGTAAACATATATAATATTGAAAAAATTTTCAAACTTTCAGTTTCAAAGTCTGAAATACAAACTTATTCATTGTCTTGTACTTAAATTTTTTAGAATATTATAATTATTATAAATTCACTTCAATGATCTTATAAATAAGGTATATGAAAAGTGTTACGGTTGCTGGAAGTCGAATAATTCAGATTAAATTAGATTCTTTTCGAATTATTGAAAAGAAGTAAATTGAAATAATAATTATTGAATCTTAAATAAATTTGGATAATTTCCACTGTCAAATAATAAACATAATAACATTAGACTATTTGAAATGATGAACAAATTTTCAGTTCAGTGAATATATCTTAATTTTATCATTTTAAATCATTGGAAATAATTATTTTTCAAGATATTTCTAAAAAACTATCATTATCGTTCATTCACTTAAATTTTTAATCACAACTCGATATTTTTTCGATAAAATTTACCCAACAAACTGTAAATTAGAATTTAACTAAAAATGGGCTTTCAAATTTATAATTAAGAAAAAATCTAATACTTTTTTTAAATAAGTTCAGTACGAAAGATTTATTATTAATTGTCTTAATATATATTCGCAATTGAGAATATTATTTAAATTCTTCTAAATTATTTACAAATTAGTAGTTAATTTTGGTAGACATTTGGCAGTGTTAGGTTGTATTCTATTTGAATTCCAGTATTCAATTTTTCAGAAGTTTTTTTTAATAATTATGTAAAAAAAAAGTTTTAATTTAAAGTCAAGTTCAATCAATTCAGTTCAGATTATCTAATTAAATTAAATATAAAAATTGCAAATATTTGAAATCTAAACTGTAAAGGGATTTATTAAACATTCGTTAATTCAGACTTATACAATTTTCAATAATCAATTTTCTAAATTAATTTTCAAAAGTATAACATAAATTATTAATTATATAATTATGAAAATGATTCATTAAAAACTTACAAATCTAACTGCGGTGCTGAGGTAATCCAAACTTTGACTATCATTTCATTTTACAGCTTTTATTAAAATAAAAGTTATTTATATATTTAAATATTATTAAATAATTTTAAATATTAAAAAAATTTGAAAATTTCATTTTGAACATATTCAATATCAATCTGACTATGCAATCATTTCAACTAATGTTTTTTATTTGAAAAAAGTAATCAAATTTTAAATATTTTCATCTAAGAAATTAATTTTTTAAAAATATTCATTATATTTGAATTGAAAATGTTTGAATCATCTCCCGTTATAGAGGTTTTGGAAATTTTTTAACTAGAAAATCGGAATTGTATTCGCAAATTTTTCGAATCGCTTGAATTTTATTAATCTCAAATAAAATTTTAATTAAATATCCTTTTCATGTATAAACAACATAATTGACCGTTGCTCTTAACATCTAATTATGTGTTATAATCATTAATTTATATTCATTAGTTCATTCTATAACAGTTTATTTTATTATTTCATTGATAAATTATTCCTCAGAAATATTCCTTTGCTAAATCACTGAAATAAAATATAAATATTGCTATTTTTAATAACTTAGATATTATGAAAAATTAAAGTAAAATATAAAATAATTTCAAAATTTTGAAATCTAAGAATTTAGTTTAATTTAATTCATCTTGTCATAATAAATTTTAATTTTAAAATCTTAAAGTATTTTATTTCAATTTTTGAAAGAATTTCCTGATTTAAATTTTTTACAAAAAAGTTTTTATTGCTTAACATGATTCTAACCAATTTTTAAAAAAAAATCAAACAGACTTTTTAATTGGAAAAATTCGCTTATAATTTAAATGTATTGAAATTACATTAAAATTTTAGAAAATAATCAAATCTTATTATGTATATTAAATAAATTTTACTTGAAAAATTATTAAAATTCATTTCAATTAATTTAAGTTCTAGCGCTAAGATTTGTCAGATTCAATTATCCAAATTTATATGTTGTAAATATTTTTATATATATTTCTAATGATTAAAAATGAAAAAACCATATTAAAGCTTTTGCTTGAATTCTGTAAATAAAATGTAAATCAAAAATTTTTGTAGTGCAATTTACATAATTGTTTAAAAATTGATTTTAATATTAAAATAGAACATAGAAAATTTTTTAAGTTTTCAAATTACTTTTCAATCTAGAGTTGAATTTCACTCTTATTGTTAATAATATTTAAATATTTTCTTAATTACCGAACTTGTAAAATTTATTCAATTTGACAAGACAAGCATAAATTTTTTCAGAAATTGAACTGAACCATTTATAATAGAATATGTGTCTTCATTTCGTATTTAGTAAAAATTTAAAATGATTATTCAATACAAGCAGTTTTTTCAAACATATACTCATTTATGCAGAATTTGTTAACTAAAATTCACCCTATTTCAACTTAATTACATTTTCCGTAAACGATTAAAATAATTTCTATTTCTAAATTTGATAAACTTCAATCAGAATTATACCTATGGAAATAGTGTTTTGATAAATTTTAAAGTTCGTGCAATTTTGCAAATATTAAGTCAAAAGTTGTTGCTAGAATTATCCAAATTTTAAAATGCATTTTTTTCAAGAATTTTGTTCATTAATGAATCTATTCGGAAAGATTTATGAAAAATTAATTTTTTGTAATCGAGATTGAAATCTGAAACTTCTTTTTTTCAAATTTTCAATTTGTAAAAAATTAATTAAAAATTAATTAAAATTCATATGCTCAGATTTAAGGGAATTTCGAAATTTTAAATAACATTTGAAAAATCATTTCACGATCTAAATCGGATATTGAAGAATTAATTAATTAATTTTAACTTATATAAAATAGCTGTAATGAAATCAAACATCTTTTTGAAGTATAATAAAAATCAAATGAAAATTATAATAAATTATTACAATAAGTCAAATGTTAATAAGAATTATAAGCTAGTCAGAATAACAGTTGAATTTAAAGATATTTTTATGATTATATTCTGAAACAATTTTTAAAAAAGTTATCAATTATTTAAAAATTTGATCTGAATTAGAAAATAAAAAAATCTAAATTTATTTTAATCGTTTCGAAAAAAATTAAATCATTAAATGCTTCTTAAACAATGTTTAAAAATAAGAAACTGAATACATGTCTAGATAATTTCAGTTCATTAAACAAACTTTGATTTAAATTCTAATTTAATTTTTAAATAAATTTAATGTTCAATTCTACAACACATGATCAATTGAAAATCTTGGAGCGATCAACTAAGACATATGTATTCCAGACCTGATTGAATTCTTTTCTTACAAACTTTAGAATTTTTTTTATTCTATTTCACAATTATGTCGAATAAAATTTTTCATTTGCTTCACTTAAAAGCTTTTCTCAATAGTATTTCGTTAATTTTTTTCAACTCAAACATTTAATTTTCATTTAAGGAATTTTCTTCAAAATTTATCAAACATTATATAATTTAAAAGTAGATTTATTCAAAAATCCTTAATGAACATTCGATTGCTGATTTGCAAGATTTTTTTCCAGACTTTCATCAAAAGTTTATCAAATCACGTTGATATTGAATTCGTGTTCAATAAGTTAATTCAAGAATATGTTTAAATTTTCCATAATCAATGATTTTATGTTCTAACAAAGTATAATCAAAATTGATTTTTCTTTATAACCTTTATATCAAAAACGTAATTTTAAATTCTAGAATCATTATTCAAAAAAAAATAGTTAAAGAATTACGTAAATCTTATATCTTAATATTAGATCAAATATTTTTTTTAAAGAAATAATCAAAATGAAACATAATGAAAAAGGAAGATTTGAAAAAAATCTTCTAATCAATTTAGATAAATCAAATATAGAATAAAATTATTCTTCTAAAATTAAATATTTATAAATAATGAGATATAAATTATTTGGATTAGATTAAATATGGAATAGAATTAAGGAAAGTTCTTTCTGAATTCAACGACGTTGCTTAATCAATTAACGTGAATATTCGATAAAAAATTTGAAAAAAACATGAAAAAGTTAAGAAATCAATACTTAACTAATAATATGTTACATTGTAATATAGGGTTGAAAAATTTTAACTGTAAATTAACAAATAAAACTTACTTTAATCACTTTCAATCGAATATAATTTTTTAGAATTATGTGATTGCGAAATTTACTTTCTAAATCGTTGAATAAATATTTCATTTAAATATTTGGGATCATAATCCTAAAAAACCAAACGAAATTGTTGCTCCTTAAAATCGTTTTGCTAAATAATCCATCAATCTCTTCATTCTTATTTTCAAAACTTCAAACTAAGATTTTATCGTACGTTTTTTTCCAAATTAATATTTCCACTCCTATTAATCTTCATTTTATTCTTACTTTCTTAACATTCCTTATTAAGAATTATCAGTAATACTTTCTTCAATAAAAATCGCTTTCAAATGTTCATCAGAACTGTTATTTTTTAAAATCTAGTTAATTTTTAATGAACTATGCAATTTTTTCAATTGATCGCTTTCTATTAAAAGCTCTTTCAATAAATTTTTCAATGAAAATTCTTAATTTGATTAACATTATTTTTAAAATATCGATTTCTTAACTGACCTTTTTTTCACTAATTTAAAAACTTTTTTTCAAAATATATTCATAATTTACAGATTTAAAATTTTACATTTTATAAAATATTTTAAAGCAAAATCTCTAAAAGCTTGCAAAATTAATAGAAAACATATAAATTAATAGGTTAACCATTACAATTCTATTGAATATTGCATCTAAATGTCTTAAATATTTGAAATAAAACAAATTGTCATTTGTAGTGTAAATTTATAAGAAGAAATTCAATTCATTATAGCTAAGTGTTTTCGTTTGAGATGTTGAGCAAAAATTTAAGAGTTTTAAGTGCTATGATGAATTATTTTCTATAATTAAAATAATAAAAAAGATTAATTTATTGTTTAATTAATAAAAAAAAGAAAAATTAAAATAATTTGTGAAATATATTCGAAATATTAAAAAGCTTGAAATTTCATTAATTGAAATGTTTAAAATATATTTAAATTATTGATAATTATTTAATAATTTAAAGTTTTTCTATTCCATAAATCATTATGGAAACAAAAACATAATTCATAAAAGACCCTGGAAAGTTACTAATACCTGGTTCACCTAATTTTACTAAGGTCAATATTTCATTAACATATTATACCCAAACTTAATATTATTCTTCAATCTATTTTATAATAATTTTTCTACTACTGACTTTAACCACAACATTTAGAGTAACTTATCTGTACTTATCAAAATGCCAATTTAATTTTTGATACTTCAATTAAATTATTTTTTAATAATTATTAAGCGCTTTTCTAAAAGATTGGTAAATTCTTAAATTTTGATTTCTATAATTTAATAATTGATATTTTAATTTTTGAATTACATAAAATATCATATATCATTTCCATAACTTTCTAATTTAGTATTTTTTTTTTTTTTCAGCAAATAAAATTAAATTTTTCATATGCATTCTAAAAGGATTTTTCAAAAAAAAATCTTAAATTTTACTTCGAACGAATTCAGCTCTATTCAATGGTTTTACAACATTTAAAAAGAGTAAAAGAAACAGCGATTTTAATTCGAAAATATTCAATAATTGATTAATAATTATAAAATCTCAATTACAAATTTTCAAATATAAACTTGATATTTTTCTCATTAAAGTATATTATTATAATTATAAATATTATTAGTGTGCAATAGTAGGTTTTTGTATGCGGGTGTAGTGCATGGCATTATTTGATAGAAGTATTTTTGCTAAAATAAAGAAAAAAAATAATTAAATTAAAATTGAATAAAAATAGTGATAATAATTAATTTAATGAATAAAATATAAAATAAATTTTGAAATATGTATAATTTCTTAATATGAAATATAATTGAATTAACTTTCGAAATTTTCAAATTATTTAACGAAATTAATTTTCTAAATTTATTCAATATTAAAAATTCATTCCACAAATCAAAAATCCTTAAAGAAATCATATTGAATGTTTATGTAAATCTAATCATTAACAGGGAGTAAATTTACGCTAAAAATTATACTTAATTTCTGAATATCTCATAAACTAATTTTTCTATTTATTTAAATTAAATTAATCATTTTACAATTATAAACTTCTTTTAGTATCTGAGATTTTGATTAATAAGAACCTTATTTTATTGTAACTATAATTTGTTAAAAGTTTTCTCAAAATTTTTTTAATATGTAAGTTAGGTAATTAATTAATTTATTGAATAATCTATTGAAAATTCTTTATTCTTAATTCTTATTGTCAACTAATTTAATTTTTTCAATTTTTCTTAGTTTTTTTTTCAGAATCAATTTTGAAATTATATTTTCATCTATAGTATTTTTTTAATATAACGAAATTTTAAGCATTAACATTAATATAACGTATTCCGAACATTTAAATTAATAAACAGATTTTATTTAAATTAATTTTTTAAACTATAATATTGAAATTTTCAATTTTTATAAATTAAGATAATTTAAATTTTATTTCGTATGTTGTCAGGAATTAGAGTATTATATTCGTTCTATGAATCAATATTGTGATGTTAGTTTAGTGAAGAATACGAAGTAAATCATTGAAGGTTATTTTTTTGATATATTACGGGTGAGAAATGAAAGAAAAAATAAAAATTAATTAAACTTATGTGATAAATAATTTTAATGTAAAATAAATTAATAAAAATGAAAATGATAAATTATAAAGATATTTTGATTATTTAATAAGTATAAGAATAAATTAAATTTTTGAAAAATATTTTATTAAATTTTTTCCCAATTTATGATATTCTTTGGATAAATTGAATTTAAAAAATTTAGTTAAAACTAAATTCATCCATTAAGAAAACACTATTAAAATTGTTTTGAAAATAAAATCCCTTGACTCAATAACACCCTGGTATATCTAATTTATTTATATTAATTTATAATACTATTACATTTCTAATTATATTATTCTATAATTATTTTTTATTTACATAAACCTTATTAATTTTTTACGTAACTAACTTCTAATTAATTTCATCATTAGTAATTAGATTAGATTTTACCAATTATAATTTCTATCCGATTTATTCTATAGCCCTTACTTACTAATATATTGATATTTTTTACTAAAATTTTTGTTTTTTTAT
>CAHIKZ030003053.1:0-146329 GCA_903632075.3 Acanthosepion pharaonis | reverse complement strand
TTTTGACTGGCAGAGAATAGCAAAAAAAAAACATTTTGTTTTGTTTATAGATACTTTGTTCATATAAATATTTGCTTTTTCAAAAAATAAATAAATAGATAAAATAAAAATAATAAAATTACTCCCAACATGCACCAAAAACTGTTCCTGCCAGAAATACAAACATTCCACCAAAAGACGTGGGATTCAATCTCTTTGCCCAACAACTGTCAAGAAGATGCGTGTAACTTCCCTCTGTGATATGACTTGTAATATTACGGAGAAAATTTCTCCCTTTTATAACATGTATGTTAACACAATTGAAGATAAAAAAAAAACACACACCAATGCAATAAATAAAATTGTATGAAAATACCATACAATTTGCCACACCTCTGTATTATGTACATTTATTTTTCCTGTTTTTATCTTCATCAAAACAAACCTAAAATTACACTACCACTACTCCTATGGTGTGAGTGAATTTAGTTTTAAGAACGTATATATTGTGTCAGTTAAAAGTTTATGTTAGGTGGCATTAGGAATATTGAATTTTAACTTCATTAAAAAAAAAACACTTTTGACTGTAACAGCTGTTATGTCAGCAAATATTTCTTAAAAAACATTTTTGAAATTGGTGTTTTTTGAATATGGTAAAAATAGGCAACTTTTTTATGTCCTTTTTATTATAAGAAAGATAAGAATATGAATTATATGCAAAAAAAAACAAAAGGAAAAAACTTATACAGCTTAAGGAGAAGGTACTTTACATGTGCTGCAAGTAGTTTGTGAAATTTTGTGCTAAAGATTTCTTGCTGAATGAAGCTCCCCAGATAGGGAGGCCAGTTGAGGTTAATAGTAATCAAATCAACATTTTAAAATATATGTGGGAAAGCCAAAGCACTGAAAAATTGTTTACATCCATTTCATTATATTAGTCACATTGATGTGTAACTTCCACATAAGCAAATATAATCTTCCAGGCTGTATTTTTATGTATGATTTACTAAATAAGGAAAATGTTCTGTTTTTGAAATGGTGTTGGGTGATGAAAAGTAGGTACTTTAAAACAATGTGATACAAGTTCACAAGGCAATTAAAATGAGTTATCACTAACTTTAACAAAAACTGGTCTTCAGCAAAAAAAATGTGATGCTGTGTATATAGTGAAATTGGAAGCATTTTCCAGAGAAACAAATAATTACTTCAAATAATTACTGCTCCAAGTGGGACTAAATAAAATAGTGTTTGGTAACAAGTGTTCAGAATTTGCTAAGAGAAAGTCTATATTATCCCCCAGAATAACATTTAAATGCATGTTTCTTTAGTAACTAGACAAAATGTGTTACAGATTGCTGGCAACTTTCCTTCATCAGCCTTTGGAATATCATTTATTTTTGTTTTTAGATATTTCTTTTAATGAAAAAGAAAATCAGTTCTTATAAATTACCTGGGAGAGAGGTAATTTATAATTTCAATGAGACTCCAGGTGTAAAAGAGTAGCACTTGGCTTGCTAGTATTTATTAAATGCATTGTGATGCTTTCATGTTAGCATTTATAATTCATATATTAAATATAATAATTATTATGGAAAAAGGTAGTAATATTGTTAACACCTGGGTGGAAATTATAGCAGAAATAGATCACAGAATGACAGGATACAGTAGCTTGCAATAAACTTTATTTATTATATTATAAAAACAAGGGAGGGGTTAGAGTAAGTTTATATTTTGGAATAGAGTTACAAAAAAAAAATATCATTATAAGGGAACTAATCAACAGGGGCTTCTGTAAGGGTTATCTCCCTTTTACTGTAAGTCCACAATTCTATGTTTAACACTCCCCCATAAACTCAAATTGCATCTTTGTTTAAGTTGAGAAAGTCACTCGATTTCTTTTTCAGAAACCGGTTTGGTGAATATGTGTTTGCATGTGAAGGAATGTACAATAATTTGATAATTCCTTTTTGCATTTGCTCTCTGATAAAATAATTCCTTATTTCTATGTTTTGACCTCTGGTGTTTTAGCCAGTGCTATAACACTTTGGTTATCCGTATATATAATCACAGAATTTTCACTTTCATCCATATTCAAATTACTTAGTAATTCGTATCGATATTGCTTCATATATGACCTCTGCCAATGCCATGTATTCAGCTTCACATGTTGATAGTTCTACAGTCTGTTGTTTTCTATTTTTCTATGAAATCAAGTCTTCATTCTCTGATAATTGAAAACAGTATTCAAATATACTCTTCCTGTCTTCCAATGACCCCCAATCAGTATCACAAAATCCGATTAGCCTTAATGAAGAATTAAATTTTTGAAATCTTAAATTATCATTTATTATTCCTTTGAGATACCCTAATGTATATTTAGGCATGTCAGAGAGTTGTCCACAGACATCTGCTTCATTTGGCTGTTGAAGTTCAAGATAGAGAAATTTTTATTTCTGTTTCAAATGGTGGTAAAAACACCTGTTCCAGTGCATGATGGGAGTTTCATATTTATTTCACTATTGTTTTTATAATCTTACTTTTTCTTTCATTATTGTAAATTATTCTTATCTATATTTTAAAGTAATTTTATTACTTTTACTTTTTCTTTCATTATTATTCATTATTTATTATTTTGGTTTAATACTCCAGCATAGTCTAATACTAATGGTTAAATGTTATTTAGTGATTTATTTGTTGCTATCACTACATGATAATTTGGTAAGTATAGCACAGGTCTGTACATATCATCTAAACTACCAACAATTTCCCTATACAATTTTGACCTTGTCAGTTTGATGGAATGTTTGTCTTGAATTTTGTTGACACTAATTTCACATGGTTTTGTCTTCATTTTACAATCTGTCATATTGAATTTTTGTAGCACTCTTTTTATATTTTTTATTTCAGGGAAAAACATAAGCAGTGCTTCCTTTGTTGTATATGAATATCCACTTTTCACTATGTGTGTCCAGTTTCTTTCTATTCTGCACATATGTGTAACATGTTGAGCAAAAGATATGCATGTTGCATAAGTCTGGTATCTGTCCTATGAATGCCTCATAGGGAATATTATTAACTCTGTTATTATAGCATCAGTTACAGATATAAATGGAAGCCATAACAGCATAATATAACAATGTTTTGGATATATTGGCTCGTATCAGTAGACACCTTGTCATGTTGAACAGGGATCTCTATTGTCTTTCTGCAGTGCAATTCTGATGTGTTTAATATGAGCATCAACCATGTTATACTCTGTTGCAATTAGATTTTCTGATTCATTCTGCACACTAGTCAGATGTGAATACGACGAAGGCAGCGAACAAAATAACAAAAGTTGTTTTCTGTGCTCCACACATCACCTCTGGTCTATGAAGTGAGCCCTGGCAGTAGCCAATTACGAATGTCCCCACCAAAAAAAGAGATGCCCCCTGGGGGCTACCAGATTTGCTTAAAAGCAGGTCTCTGAGAACAATACCAGTCAGTTGCAGCCTGGCATGCCGCTGGCCATCACGCAGGGCACTACTGCTGCTGCTGCCACCACCACTGCCATGACCATCAGCGCTGCCTCTCAACATGAATGCACCTCTCAACAACCATCATCACTCCCTGGCTTGACTAACCACCTTGACTATCCAGCTTCACATTGATAACATCCTGACCTTGTGATCTCGGCAAACACCAGCCACAAGCAGCCAACTCTCCAGTTACCCTTAGTAAATCCAACTCCACAGGCAGTGACTCTGACTCTACAATCAAGCTACCACTGCAAATAGTAACTTGACCCTGAAACCAATCAACTCTGTCTCTGCAATCAATTGACTCCGACACTGCAAAACAAGCAACTGCTACTCCAATTCTGTAAACAAGCATGCAACCCACTCAAACCATCAACATAGTGCCAATCAATCAACATGCACCGACCATACCCTGTGACCTCACACCAAAACCCACACAGAAATTAGGTTGACTCCTGGTGCTACCCTTACACCAGACTGCCATCCTGATGACTGGCTACTGAAACAGACATTACACCCATACTTCAACATCTCTGTACAACATGCTAACAATAAATATTGTTCAAATCTAATCTGCATTATTCCTTTCTCTCACTATCAAGTGCTTAATATAACAACCAGAAATACTTGGTGCCTGAAAGGAATCTCTTAGTTGCTGCTATGGTGCCACTATTCTGTTTAAAAAAATATCCCAGGTTTATTCCGGAGTAGTTGTCCACAAAAGAAGTACATATTTAAAGCTGTCTTTTGCAGCAGGGTCTATAGCACCTGCAAGATTGCAATGAACTAACTCCAGTGGGCATTTTGCACATTCATCTGAAGATATATAACTCTAATGTAACATTTTGCCCATTATATATTTCACAGTCAAAATTGCCTTTGTAATTGTCATTCTTTTTACTATGCTTTCTCTTTTTAAGATGTCTTTAATATACAATGGCCAAGTTCTTCTCTAGTCATACTTTCATGATACAGTTTTTGTCATGTATTTTACATGTTGTAGCTTGTTGGCATTTTTCGTTTTTCTTCAAAATTTCTTAATGCTACTTTGATTCACTGGAAGTCATTTGTTTTTCTTTTTGTGTCACCACAGTTGTAAATGTTTTGAAAGATGGTGTTAACTTTTTTAAACTATAGTTGTAAGGAGATCGTCACTTATATTTTCTCCTGCAGACCTGACAGAATTTGCTATCATCTCTGCTTTCATGATATAGTCCATTAGACTTTATTTTGTTGTCTTGATTAATGCTGTCAATTCTGTATAATGGGTAAGGATGTGTGGTTTTCCTATCCTCAATATGCCCTTAAAATCTGTAAAGTTTTTCTGTCATCATTTCTTGCTTCTATTATAATAAAAGATAAACTTCTGTCAGCATTGAATTAGCTCTGTGAACATGTTACCATTTTTTTTTTTTTGGCAGTTTTTGCAGTCTCATATGTCCAAGAAATTTTACTTCCCATAGTTCAAATTTGCTTTCATCGCCATCAAAATATATCCTTCTGCTATTCTGGTACCCTTAACCTGTTAACATTTTGGTGGAAACTATAGCAGAAATGGATAACAGAATACCAGGATACAATAACTGGCAGTAAATTTATTTTATTATAAAACAGGGGAGCGGATAGAGTAAGTGTATTTTCAGGAATAAAGAGTCACAAAAAATTTCAGAAGGGAATTAATCAACAGGATTTTTTGTAAGGGTCATCTCCCCTTTACTCTAAGTCCACGATTTTATTTACTTTTAACAAATATATTTAAAACTATCAATAATGAGTACAAGCAACAATATTTTATATTATGGAAATTAAAATTATATCAAGAATTTCCTCAAAAAACTGATTTCAAACTAATGTTCACAATTATTTCCTCATTTCCTTTTCAAATCTTCATTGAAATTGATATTTTAATGATTTCATATGAAACATACAAAATTATAAGGTGAAAGGCAAAATATCCTGTCAAGAATTTGCAAGCCATTGAAATAGAGCTTGATCTTTTCTACTGAGTGATTCAGAAATATTCCATAGAGCCTAATTGGCTTAATCCAAGTAAAACAATGACCTACTTAATATTTTATGTTACCATATGATATATAATGCTCCTATAATAAAACTTGAAAAATTCAAATAGATTATAAACATGATCATAAATGATTATTTTATTCAAAATTACGAAGACTTACAGCTTAAAGCACCTAAATCTACTGGAAAAAATTGTGATTAGAATGAAATAAGTATTTTCAAAGATAAATATCATCTAAATTCATATAGTTTTCAGTTCTCTGGGATTTAAAAAGGTTTTTTTGTACAACTAACACAAATTAATCATATGTAGTCAGCTCAAGTATATACTAAAATACTATGAATAATCTATTAATATACTATGTATATAATTTTTACCTTGAAAATAAATAGTCTATGTGCATATCTCAAAAGATATACATATGAGGAAATGCTAGATTTGGAATACTTAGTCTAGCAGACAAAATTACTTTTTTTACCTAGCATAAACGGTACAACAATATAAATATGTTTGAATTAGTCAAATGAAAGTTATATTTTCAGTAAAACTTCAATAAACATTATGATACACTTCATTCTACTTTGTTTATAGTTAACTCTGAAGACTTCCATCTTTAAAAAAGATTTAGCTTGCATATAAACTTTATAAAAATTTATAATTGCATCTAAACAGGTACACAAATTTAAACAGCTGTTTAAATTTGTGTACCTGTTTATATGCAATTATATGGCAATCCTTTTCAAAGACTGCTTTTAACATGATTGAAAATATTTGCAATAATAATAATAAGACCTACATGTAACCATCTCTAAAAATAGATGGATAATCAGAATCATCAGGCCACAAAGCCATATTTTGACCAACCAATCAGAAAGCTTTCAAAACCAGGATATAAGAAAAGGACTAAATAAATAATAACAAGGAGACCAATATTTTACCATCTCTAAAAATCATCAGGCCACAAAACCATAGTTCAAACAACCAATCAGAAAGCTTTCACAACCAGGATATAAGGTCATGAGAAGCCTTTTCAAAGTGGATCTATAGATGTATATATAGCCACATGGAAAATCAACCAAAACCAGAACTGATAAATAAATTTTATTCATTCTCCAATGCTGTGATCATTTTAACATAACCAGAGCCAAAATGTTACCTACCGGAAATTTGAAGTAGCTAAATGTCCTGCTACATTAAAAACATGACCTTTCTTTCACCACTAATTAAGTAGCAGGCGGCTACTACATTTGGATACATACATACACACATATACATATATTTACTTTCTCTTGTGTGTGCCAGCACTTGAATGCTTGAAATTTCAACATTCATCTTATCCTTTTCTATTATATTGCATTATATAAACATTTATTTTGTATTTTTTCAACACTTTGTAGATTTTCTTTTAATCATTACACTAGGTTGATATACTACCAAATCAAATATACAGATATATACAGATGTTATTAGAAGTTAACATCTACAACCAATCCAAAGCATACAGCTGGTTGCTGGATAGAAAGAAATGCATATTATAAGGATATGTAGGATAGATAGTGGTTTACCCTAGATCTGAAGAAGTGAAGTAATCCTCTCAGGGATTCTGTTCCACATGCAGCAGTTTTTTTTGTTAAGTTCTAGAAAATTTGGCAATTACAAAAGGAATGTTATTCCTCTTTGGTCATCAATAATTCATTAGAACAATTATTATATTATCTACCTTTTCACTAAACAGATACTTTCAAATGTTGACTTTTTACTTATGTTAAAATTTTAAAAAAAGGTTAATTAAAATGCATATTGTTAGGAAACTGATTTTTTTTTTATTTCCGTCTTTTTTTTTTTTTTTTTTTTTAAATATGTTTCTTTTTCTCAATAAAATTATTTCTATTCATTGTATTTCCCTCCTTTATTTTATTTCACTTTAACAACATTTCTCTTTTCTAGCAATTAAGACTAAGAGAGACGTGCAGAAGAAAGTTGATTTTAAAAACTTTTTTAAAGTAAATAATGGGATAAAGTTGTAAAAATGTTAATTGTTAAATAAATCCAAACGGTAAAGAAAGGTAATTATAATTTTACAAGTAAAATTTTACGCCTAAATCGAAATTCGTCAAAAATTACTACGTTATTAGGAGAAAAAACAAAAACAAAAAGCAAAAAAAAAAAACTATAAACTAAAACAGAAACTTCAAAATATCTTTAATTTAATAAAAGTTAAAATTTAAAAATAAAATGTTTTAGTTTAGAAGATTTTTCTTTTCATTTCTTTTTCAAGACGTCGACTTTAAATTTGTTAACCCGAAGCTGGGACTATAAAACTTGTTTTCAATTTTACTAAAGGGTCATATTCTCTTTTATCAACTTTTTTTTTATTACTGGCTAGTCTATCTATTGCATTTCTGTTTTTACGTTTAACTTGTTTAGTTTACTGATAATATTTCTTGTGTTATTTTTTTACCGTCCTTTTACTAGCTCACTCCGCAGCCTTCCTATCCGCTTCCCCCACCTCAGCTTCCCCACTCCGTTTCCCTCACCTCTGCACCTCCATCTAAGTTTCCCTCACCTCTGCTACCTCCATCTAAGTTTCCCTCACCTCACCCTCTCACTCACGCTTTTTCCTCTCCTCCTTTTTTTCTCTTTCATTTTTCTATCTCTTCTTTTCAGATGTTTATCCATTCCTACCTCAGCAGAACACTGTTGCTCGAATTGACTGCGACGTCGAAGAACAGCATTGTATCGTTTCTGTCTTCTTCATTGTTACTGTCTAAGACTTTGAGATATTTTACTACTTCTATACAACAACAACGTGTTGCTGCACCAAGAAGCTCCATAACGACAATTGTACAAAAACAAGGGTCACTTCGATCATTCATGGCGGGCAATTTAGATGGTCGTGTTAATTCTATGCGTTGGCCAAATGCTATTCTCTTCGGTGATTCAATTACACAGGTAAAGTAAATCAGCCACAAATAATCTTTACACGTTAATTCTTTTCACGTCATGTTTTATTTTTTTTTTTTATCATTGCTTCATGTTTGGTATTGTAGTCTAGTTTCAAACCGGCTTTCCGCTTTCGCTTTATCAACATTTCAAGTAGGCCAAATTTTAAACTAAAGTCTTGTTTTATTGTGATTTCATTACATAACCAAACTATTGCTTTTTTTTTTTGGAGGGGATACTTTTTTCCTGATTGCATATTTGTAAGTAAATGTAAAGATTCCTTTTTTTTCCTGGAACATTGATGGCATCCCTTGTTAAAAAATAAAGATTCTGTTTTTTGTGTAGAACACACGCATACACAGCAAAGAAAGATTCATTAAACTAACAAATGTATTTTTCCTTATTTGACATTAATTTAAAATATGAATTATCATACAGACTTCTAAATTCTATCACTTTTGTTTTTACACAAAACTTTGTTTTCACTGCTAGAAGACCGTAGCTGATTAGTAACATTTCCTTACAAAAACAAATTTTTCATCCACTGTTGAAAGTTTGACCATCGTGTTTTTTTTTCTAATTGTTTTAAATTTAGTCTAAATAATTGCAAATTAAATTTGAATTTACATTTTTATTCTTTATCGTGATTTTACGCATGAAGGACACATTTTTTTTAGTTTTTTTAAAATTATGTGCAAATTAAAAACATTTTTTCTTATTTTGGTATTTCTATTTTCAAGAATTGATAAAAATGTACAATTATTTACTTTTTAAATGTAAAAAAAAGTTATCAAAGCTTTGTAAATTGTAGTTGTGCTTTTTTGACGTTTTTCATTTTTAATCTTTCTTTAAGATATCTTCACTTAAGTAAAACATGCATATCCTATTTAGGTATCGTTAGCGTATCAAACGATTTTTGATATCAAATACTGATTTACCTCCCTTACATTCCGTGTAAATCAGTTTTTGGACTAACTTCATATTCTGAGACATCTGTCTCTGAGTAATGTGAGATCTATGCCGTGATGATATACTAGGTCATGCCATCCCCAGCCAGTGTTAAACTACTTTTGGCAGTCCCAAACGTTGACAGATAACCACAGCCCGATCTCTATAGACATACAAAATCCTCCCTCTTCAATACTTTAACAACAGACTGTAAACTAGTAGATATTCTTCTGAAGATAAGAGATTTATTCAATTGGATTTATCTAGGATGCTAAAAGAAGGAATAATCAAAGAAAGTAAATCTCCGTAGAGGGCACAAGTCTTGATAACAAAAAGCAAATGGCTATGGACTACTTGCAAACTATAAACTGATTTACACTGTTGGATGAACATTGGCAAGGTGATTGGTGAGATTGCCAAATATAAAACTTTTAACACCCTCTAATTTCAAATGTGCCTATCTGGTGACAGAAATAGATCCGAAAGACAAGCCTTACACAGCTTTTGAAGCATGTGGATGGTTGTACCAATTTCTACAAATTCTGTTTGGGGTCACAAATGGTGTGGTCAACTTCCAAAGGGTCATTGATAAGATAATAACTGATGAAAAACTGCCTTCATAGACAATGTAATAGTATGTGGCGATGACAAAACTGACCACAATTGCAATCTCAAGCAGTTCATGACCACTATTGAAAAATACAACCTTACACAAAACAATATGGGTTAAGCATCATTAACCTCCTAGGATATGTGATTATCAAAAGACTAGTGCACCAAACCATAAATAGCAGAATCCCTAATAACATCTATGCCTTACAACTGGCTATTGTATGTTTTGTTTATCATTCTCTGAGAAAATAGACCCATTAATGCAAATTACCAGCTTCTTCTACCATCAAAGCCTTTAAGAGTTTAAAAAAGGATATTATCAATTATGGTATCATATCAGTAAATCCCAATATTCCTCCAACTGTGTTATTGCTGCTTCACTGAGACAATCTGGATGTCCCATAGCATTCTTCTTCAGAACATTTTTGCAGTCAGAATGACAATATTCAATGATAGAAAAATAGGCTTATGCCATTGTGGAGGCCCTAAAGAAATGGTGACATTATGTTAGACTAGTCACAAATCAAAAGTCTGTAGTATTCCTGTACAACTTTAAGATGACTAGCCAAATAAAAAAAAAAAAAAAAAAAAATAGCCAGTTGGAGAATTGAGCTTTTCTGGGTTTTTTTTATTGTCTATTGTTCAAGCAAAGAAAATGCAGTGGCTGATTCTCTTTCCATGTTGTGCAGATCAGTAAAGGGCACTGAAGCTACATAAGGAGATATGTCACCTAGGGATTAATAGAATGCTACATGTGGTCCATAGTCAAAATCTTCATCAAAGATTTCAAGAGGATTGAGAATATCTGTCAGACATGCTTGTTCATCAAACCAGGAACTATTGTTAAGGCCACACAACTCTTTGAAATGTTTGACTTAGATTTCAAGGGGTTGTTACCAAGTAAAACTGGAAATAGATATTTTCTAATGATGCATGACAAATACTCTAGGTTCCTATTTGCTTTTCCCTGTCCTGTCATACAATGTCTCTGCACCTTATTCTCAATATTCCGGGTACCAATGTACATCCACCCTGATTGGGGAACAGATTTTATGTCAAAACAGTTGAAACAATTCTTAATTGAGAGGAAAAATCTAATTTAACTTTAGCTGTGAATTGCACCACACAGTACAATCCCCAGGGAAATGAGGATTATATAGAAGACTGTGCAACAAGCTGATGCAGACCACAAACACCCTTAGGAAGAACTGCTGCCTAAAGCCTTGTATGCTATCAGAACTCTATTGGACACAAGCACAAATGTGATGCCACATGAGAGATTTTTTAAATTCCTGAGACAAAGTTATACTTAGGACCTCTCTTCTATCATGGCTCTCACAATCTGGCTCTTTTTATCTTTTTTTTTTTTTTTTTTTTTTAAAAAACACTCCAAAACCCATACTATGCTCTAATTCAATACTCCACTGTCTCACTCAAAGATTAGGCACCTGCTGGAGGAGTATCAAACCTGCAAAAAGGCTCCCCTCCTTAGAGCCCAAATAATAGAATGGAATGATATACCAGATCAGCTCAACAAAAGTTAGAATACTGAATGTCCTATTCCAAGTAGGAGATGAAAAGTTTGGACCTGATACTTCCAAGTATCATCTCCTGCATGATCAAAATTTCTTTGTCCAGGAACCAGTCCAATGTTCCAAATAGATTTGAAAAATGTCCAGTCATTTTGATGATAGTCATCTTTAACTGAATAAACTTAAGTATGAGAGAATGTGATGAAGACAACCATAGTCGCCTCCTCTTCAAACTACTCTACCATAAAAAGTGTTGAAATGCTTTGAATAAAATTTCATTACAAGCTTAAACTGAAACAAAATTCATGACTGAATAAATCTAAGTACAAATATATAAATATTATTGTTGGAATTTGCTTTAAAAATGCTACCAAATTTTGTTCAAATCCATACATTCTTTTCAGTACAATATTGTATTCATAATTGTTGAATGCTGTGTGTTTTATTTACATTATTTGGACTGTTGTCCTCATCTTTATTGCCATATTCATGACGTTTCAGCCATTGTATGCTCCAGCCTTCTTCTGGTGATTGAATTTTGAACTGAACTTTTTATTTCATTCTAGTTCCACATGCCATACCTCTTCCAGATGTCTCAGTTATATCCCTTTAACTCAACTCTCCAAGTTTTTGTTCACCAATAACTCACAACTCTTTGGGTCAAGTCACTGGATCCAACCAACACTTTTATCCACTGGCCCATGTGTCTGTAAATAATTACAATACCTCATCTCAGAAATATAGACAGACGCTGTGTATCATATTCAAACATATAAAAGAGAGGGCTGAAATTAGTAATTGGTCTTTATAAGTCTCTAATTTTTTCTTGATATCATCATCTTTGTCAGTTTTTGATAGGAGTTATTGTTCTCATTATAATTTACTTGTGACATAAAAATTGACTGAATTTGTGATAAAATTTTAAGTTAAATTAGATTTTTTAAATTTATTTCATCGTTTTCCTTTGCTAATTTCTGTTTTTCTTCATTCTTCTTATATCAGTCTAACTTCTTTTATTTGTTTTCCATCTTCCTTTTTTATATCAACTATTCTTTGTCTCCACATCACTGTTTGAGGTTATTTTGTACCACTGGAAAAGAGGGCCTCTCTTTCTGTACAAATAATACAACTGAAGAAGGCAAGAAAATTAATCGGATGAAATGTTGAAACAACAAAATTAGTAAAGAATGAATTAAATTGTGGGTAAAACAATTTGAAAGATAATGTTTCAGAATTACAAAGTCAAGAGACCTTTTACATTTGCATCATATTGACATTTACTATTTAATTTATTTCTATGCATTAAAAACTTCTCATTTTTAAAAAGTAGCTTTTAAATGTATACTTATCAAATAAAAATGTTCCTTATTTGAAAAGGCATTGGAGAGATAGGCTGCATTCTAGACAGGAGTAGGTCACAAGTTGTCCTTCAAAATATACAGAATGTCAGTGGGTGATAGAATATATAAAAAAAAAACAGGATTCATGTTTTCTTTTCTTGCTGTAGCAACATTTCACTTTCATTTTTTTGTTGAACATAAAATGAACTTTCCCCAGCTTTTGTTCATACTGATGCAAACAGAAAATGAGCCATAGTGTGGCAGAAGAACCTGACCAATTGATGAAAAACTGTCTAAGGAACTTGGTTACATGTGGACAATGTACTGGTCATTCCTACACTTCTCTATGGCTGTGAATTGTGGACATTTTTAGAAAATTAACATGTGCAGGCTCTTTGTTTCATGTGGAGAATCTGGTGAAGGGTCATATCACAAACCTTGAAACTTCAAACTGCACTAACTACCAGTATTGCAACTGTATTCATTAAGAATAGCTGCCTCACTCAATGGGTGGAGAACATTATCTGCATGAGAGAGCACTGTACACTAAGACATCTACTATATAGAGTATTTGCATGTAGCAGAAAAGCATATAGGTAGGGCAGGTAACATGACTAGACAATAAAACAATGGCACAAATTATGGTAAGAGGCATGATGTAGTCGACCATCATCTACAAATTCTAGAATCCTATCTACTGCAAGGCCATGGCTCTTTTCTTGCTTAAAGAATCCTTCATAAAACTCTACAAAGGATAAGTGATATTTGACTGCATTAAAACAGGAATTCCATCTGGTTTCACTTGTTCCCTAGGCAAGGAACCTTCAAGCCTTTTTAAGTATTGCTTTTTCTGCAAGGCTTTTAAAAAAAAAAGGCTGACTTGATGAAAGTAGTGAGCTGGGTAACATTATCAAATGCTGACCAGTGTGAAAATACTTCAACAACAAGATTTAAATTTTTAAGCACAACACATGGCAACTGTTAACAAAGACATTTGACAACACTTCCTTATGATGTCTTTTTTTTGCAATAGGCTACAAAGGCAATAATATCCTCAAATGCAATATCCACATGAGTTACAGCTTGGATTCATGCCCGACTTACAGTTTGATGATTGCACTCTCCCAAGGTTACAACATCAATGAGAAATGACTCCTTATGAATGCTTGCAATTACATTGAAAATGCTGGGGTCATGATTGTCAGTTGTTTCATCTGTTATGATGCTGATTGATTAATTACCAAGTTTGGCTTTCAGGGCAGCAAAGTTACAAGCAAACAATTTTGGTAGATGAAGCTGCCTAACTCAATTGACACTTGGAATAGCACCACCTTCTTTACAATGTTTTAGTATGAATGGTGTCACTTTGTTAATTTTGTATAGGGGAATGTCAAAGTGCACATTTTCAAAAAATCAAGGACAAAATCATCTTGACCTCTTTACTCTTCAACAAAGTTGTGTTTATCTTGTTTCAGTTGAACAGATTTTCTTGTCAAATGAGTTTTTGATTTGAATGTGATCTTTGATTGTGTCAACACTGGAGACAGAATTTGCAAAATAACATAAATTGCTCTACTTTGGACTTAGCACAAATTTTATATACTGCTGTCTTTTTTTTTTTTTTTTTTTTTTTTTTTTTTTTTAGAGGAGCAGACCCAACTATATTGAATTTATTCAGTCAAGATGGAAATTTGTTGCTTATTCATACAACTGGTTTATATTACAAAAGTAAGATATTAAAAAATAATCATTGATAGTTAATATTATTAAAGCAATTTATTTTCATTCAATTTAAATTTGTTTACAATAGTGAAGCACTGAAGATGATGCAATTATTAATCCAGTCATTTCATTAGGTACCTCCACTGAATTTTTGATACCTAAATTTTAAAAATGATAAAGCATCCTTGAAGATTTCATTTCAGTTTTAATTGAAAGCTAAATGATTAAATTTATTATTTTCAGTAAGTAAAATATTCTGGTGTTATTTCAGATAGAAATTATACAGATTGGAATTTATCGAGTTTAAAATTCTTTAAAAATTAAATTATGGATTTGTGACCCGTTGTTTGAGCAAAATTAGAAAATTTAATGTTAAATTAATATGATTTGAAATAAATATTACTTACAGCATAAAAACCCAATATACAAGCACTTCTTAACAATGGGTTCCTCTTTCTTTGATCTTTATTGATTTATGGAGAAGCTCTTAAGGTGATAACAGCTCTTATGGATGACCAGAAATGACATATTTATGAAAACTAAGTGAATGCTTTTTTTTTTTTTTTTTAGTTTTTAACTACATAGTAATTTTTAACATATTTTCAGCAATTATTTAATATTTCATTGACTTTTAGTTAGGTTTTTAAGAAGCTTTATGAAATTTGCATTTAGGTTCTTATGTTTACTACCTTAAATAAAAAATTAATTAATTGAAGTATGACCTAAACTAAAATAAATACATAAAATTAAAATATTTGGTGAAATAGCAATTAAAAAAAATAAAACGTTTTTTGATATTTTGAAGGGATGATTTGCAAAGATGTTAATGATGAAACAGAACTGAATTAAAAGTGAAATAATTGCAGTGTGTCAGATGACACTTAAATCACGTGACCTTTTTAAGGATTATGTCATGTACCCATAGGTAGATATTACGAATGTTTTTTGTTTTTTTTTTTTCACTAAAAATTATTTTTAAAATATTCGGGTACAAAGGACAGTTATGAGTTTTTCAAATTTTGATTTGTAAATTTACTTTTTACTTAATGCATTCTTGAAAGCAATGAAGAATTTTAAACAATTTTTGAACTAATTAAAATTATGTAAGTGGGTGGTGACATATGTAAGAAAAATTTCAAAAATAATTTATTTATGTCCTGAAAGTTTCATAAAAATCTGACAATTAGTTGAATTTTGCAAGAATTTCCAAATCAATGTGTTTTCCTCAGAAAAAGCGCAAAACAAACCTTTTTTTCTCTAGTTTGCTGCTGTTGTAAAAAAAGCAAAAAAAAAAAAAAAAGATTTTTAACCAAAATTTTGAACATGCTAGAAAGGAGTAAAAAAAATTTCAAAATATAAAAAATACTTTGGTCTTTCCTCTTAATAACATGAACATTTTAATGACAAAACTTTGTTTTTTATTGAGTTTGGGGCCTTTTTTCAACATGCTATGCTGTTTTTTACGCAACCTAGTGGAGGTACCTACGTTTCATAGAATGGTGTTTTTGGAGAATTTTTTTTTTATTTCTAAATTGTATGGTAGACTCATGATAGCATTTACTTTTCTTTCATATTCATAAAACAAGATGTTTAGAATCTTTTGTAAATTGTGTAAAGTCTTAAAGGAAATGAATTTGTTAAACTTATTGGTTTCTCTCTCCTCCTTCCAATTTTGAAAGCATTTAATGAATGTCTGTCATTGTTTCCATTTTAGCAATAGATCTCAGTGGCCACGGCCAAGCTGTGACCTTCCGACTTTCATCTCGTTTGTTATAGTTTCTTAGAAAAGTTTTAAAATATTTAAAAATAGAGTAGCCAACATATTCTCAGAAAATCAACAACCCACTTTTTCTTTTTTTTATGTAAATATTTTTGCTCTTAATTATTTTTCAGGTTTTGTAAGGAAAATAACTACAAGTATTTGTAAAAACAAATTTTAAGAAAATAACTAGGTTATTGTTATATTTATTAAAATGCTTAACAAAATTGGAGAGTTAAGTTTTGAAAGAATTAAAAAATATGTGAAAAAAAATCAAACAATTTGTGATTTATTATTGAAAATTACATTAAAAACACAGATTTCATTTAAGATTAACGATTCTGTGATTCTGTAATTGTGGAAAATTTGTTCCCTATATAGGTTGATCAAGAAAATACTACAAAGATACCAGTAAAACCAATCTTTGGTAGTATAGGATGAAAGCAAATGAGCTGGGAGAGCATGTCAGAAATCATTCATTCTGGCAATTCTCTTTGGAGAGTGTAAATATTAAATTGGCCTCTTCTCAGAGTTTTATTACTGCAGAGTAATAAAGTGATTACAAGTAACTTTCAGTGGCCACATTGTTCTAGACTCTTCAACATCTAATTCATAGATGAATACATGAAAAGCCTTTTCTCTGAATTCAAAGGACAGACTCATGATAATTAAAACACACACACACACACACACACACACAAATTGAAAGCTTCTCAAACAATAGTAAAATGTCAGCTTCAAATCATATACTAATGGAAAATCTGATAACTTTACACTTGGTTTCCTGTTAGATGCTGTTTTGAAAATTAGCATTTATAAAGCACAGGAGATAAATCTAAAAAAATGGCAATTTATTTGTAATAGCAACAATAAAAAATCAAACACACAAACTTACCTGTTTGAGAATATTACACATTAGATTATGCAAAATTGTATGCATTATATAATTTTTTTTTAAATAAGTAAATTATTTTATCAGCAACTGATTGAATAAATACTGCTAGTCATGCTTACCTTAGTTGGCACAATGCACAACTGTTCTACCAATAGCTTTTTGACACAGGATCAATATATAAATGAGATGTGCTGTTATTGAACCTATCAGTGCATACAGTGTGTTAAGACTTGCTTGTCAATCTTAAATCTGCTTAAGATGCTACCTAATTTAATCTATTCAATTACAGTTAGAGATGCCAACACTGGATATGCATTGGCAATTATTCTGGTTTCTAGATTTTTTTTTTTGTTAAACCTGTTCAGTTTCTATTATAAACTCTTACTTTATTGTGGATTCAAATAAAGCTAGGTAAATTTCTTTTTCTTGATCTCATTGAAGATTATTAAAAAGTGAAATACATTTTCTCAAGGAATAATGGGTTATAAATTTAAAGATTTCCAGTTATATCTATATTAGATTTAAAATCATTCTCAGAAAACTAGAAAAATATTAAATGAAATATAAAGTAAAAGAAGCTGCATGTAAACAAGTGATTTTACTTGCAATATTACTTTAAAAATAGTTTTTAGCAGCAGCAGCAGACTACAAGTAGTTTTTGTCAGCGGTAAATATAGCAGCAGACAGGATTTTGTTAACTGTCAGTAATGTTTTAAAAAAGTAATATGATTAATATAGTCACTTCTACAGAAGCAAATGTGCTTACATTTGCTTCTGTAGAAGTGACTATATTAATCATATTACTTTCATTAATCATATTTGCTTTCATTGTAAAACTGTCCATTTTATTAGAATAAACAAAGTTACGAGCAACATTTTATCTTTTCTTTATTCATATTTTATTGTTTGTCCCCTTCAGTGTAACAAACTTTTATGTTAGCTAAACAAAGGCATAACTCACATTGTAGTAATCAGTTCATTTTAAGGAAAATACCAGATTTTATACATATCTAATGTGGAATTAATATTTCATTAAGTAAAATTAATCTGGTCACTTATATTTATTTTTAGTGTTACAGATAGACAAATTAATACAGTTTGTGAACAAAATTCAGCAACTTATAGTAAGTGATCTTGGATTGTAAAAATTGTATACATCGGCAGACCTGTCCATTTGATATTTGTTTTTCAGTGAAAAGTGCAAAAGAAAAAACAAAAGACTCTTACTTCAGTGTGAAATTTGAAAGAAATTTACATTTATTAAATGACATAAAAATAATAATAATAGCACAGAATACAAAATTCACAAAACAAGTTTGCACAAAATTTTTTCTTTGTGCTCCTAACACTAAGGCAAGATAACAAGTTCCAATTACAATTCTGTTGGGCTCATAAAAACAATTATAATTGTTTTTATGAGTACAACAAAATTTTCACTGACTTTAATTCATTCAACTGTTGTAAGAAGTTTAGAAGGATAGCAAATTCACTGGTATTGTAGGGTTTCTTCTAGACAATAGTTCAATTTTATAAACTGAGATTCAAAAATTGAGATAAATCTTATTTTCATAAAATTCAAAAATCATGGTGACAAACTTACACGGCTATGGAAAGATAATTGTATATTTCTCTAAATTTGTAGAAAATGTTTTTCTTTTCCTCTTCTTTTTACTTCTTCCTGTTCTTTTTCTTTTGTTCCTTCCTATCTTTTACTTTCAGCTTCTTTTTTTTTTTTTTTTTGTCATCATCAGTAGTTGCTTTTAGTTTTTCTTTACAGATTCCAGAACCAGCCAACATCTTCCTTGAGAATGCCAAAACTCTTCTGCTTTCTTTTTTTTTTTTTCTTTTTCATCTAAGTTTAGCTCCCAGTAATTGCCAACAACTTTTGCCTGGGAAAGCCAAATCCTTTCTGGTCCTTAGAACAGACTTCTTAAATAGTCATAAATTGTCTCCAAAAATTGAATAAAAGATTGAAAGCAAAAGGGCATAACTTATTTTTCCCCCATTGGTATCTTTAAACATTGTCTGTTTGCAAACTTTCTTTAGGCTGGTTTTGAGACTGACTTGGACCTTTCTTTTGACAAATTTTTCAGAAACAAATTTTATACATGTACCTTTTCATAAACCATCAGGTTTCATTTTGGCAGTTCTTTTACAATGTTAGTTTGTGTCTCACATATACAAAGTTTACACATCAAGTTTTATTCAAGCCATTTTTTTACTGTCTGCCTTCATTCTAGAGATTTTTTGTCGTTTTTTTTTTTAAAGAATATGTGTTAGTAAACTTTTTTCTTTTAGTAAATGTTTTTTCATGCACTCTCTTCAAGAGACAATACAATAAACTAATTTATTGTATTATTTTTTTATTTACCCTTTAATTATTTTTTATATAATTTTATTTTTTTCTTATACAAATTTGTATATTCTTGATGCTTCAGTTCAAAATTTGCACTGACTCAGCTCCTTTATTTTAGTTTTCCTGTTTTCACCAATTAAAGTAAAAATAAAATCACATTAAATTATTAATTTTCTTAGTTATCTAGTTTCATTATGCTTTGTATATTTTAGGACTTGTTCTAAAAACACAAGTAATGCTTAGCATGACACATGCTAAAAAATATATCTATATTCACTGTAACTGTACACTATCAATGATCATAACAAAAATGTTTATTTATGAACACACATGGATTAAGAAAGCAACATGAAGATTACAGATCAGAACATTGTTTTTGTATATTTACTTTTCTTTATGTAAGATGGATTTTTTGAGCTACCAAACCAATAAATAGAAATACATTCTAGAATATGTTTTATTTTGTGAAATTTTTATCTACCTTTCACTTGTGTTATAAAAGAATTTAAAACTGCAATATTTTTGCTTAAATTTCTAAAGAGATGAATACTACCAAATAATCTCTATTTTCCTTAGAAATGAAGAACCTAAGTTGAAGTCATTGGATAATTTGATAGGTTAGACAGGGAATTCATTGTAACTAATAAATGAAATAACAATTGTAGAATGAACTCTCAAAGTAGATAAAATAATTTTTAGACAAATAAAAATAGAATGTCAAAAATGACTATTACTATAATCAGGACATTGAAAATGCCTGAGCAATTACAGAAGTTGAAAGATCAGTTTGCAATACAACTGGTTTCAGCATTAGCCCATGAAAATAATTGTTAAATATCTGTTAATAAACAGTGTGAAACAAAGATTTAAACAATAACCACCACCAAGTTCCCTATTTGAATGTGATAACCTCAATAGAAAGGCAGTTATAAAAATCTCTGCAGACAAGTTAAGATAGAAAAAATGTTGAAAAAAGCTAGGTCTCCCAAACGTAATATCACAAGAGAAATGAATAGCAGTCAAAACCTGGTGAATTGATACCAGCATCATAGTGACTGCAGACAAAGCAGCATTGGTGATGGACATATTGAAACACTTAAAGATATAAAAAATTAGCAAGCCTAGTTATAGACAGTAATTACTGCAAGTTAAAGAGTGATCCAATCCAAAAATCTGAGAGAAAGCTATGAGATCCCAAACAAGCCACTTCCTAAAGCTTTGAAGAATACTAAAAAGATGTAGCCTACAAAAAGATGATCATTAATGGAGTAAAAATGCAATAAAAAAAATTAAAGACAACTTTGTTGGTTGGATTTAACAAAACTTGTTTGTATGAATTCTTACTGCCTAAATATATATCACATCAATACTTGATGGTGACATGTAGTTTCACACATTAAGCAACCATCAAACCATTTATTTCTCCTTTCTGTCTGGATCTATAGGCGAATAGGAAGGGATAAGCTGGGGTTTTTTTTGTATAGAGCTAACAATTTTAAATTATTTATTGTCCTAACCTTGAATTTTTTTCTATTTTATTCTGTGTACCTGCCCCTCAGTTCTAAGAGTTGGTGTTTGAAATGAAGGTTATTATTAGCTATGAAGGTTATGGAATGTTACTGTTTAGTCTTTTGGGCAAGGATGTGGTTGTAAGTAGCATAGTATGAATTTTTTGGCATTTGGAAATGAGCTTTGATTTACTCTTCCTGTTATAAATATAGCAAATACGAGGGTTCTTCAAAAAGATCTAAGCCTCACCCAGAAGTTGGAGAAACAAGACAGATTTTCACTAGTTTACTATATAGCCCCCCAATCCTCACTTGACATCAATGCACTTGGTCCAATGATGCTTAAAGAAGAAGGTGGCATCCTGGTCCTCCAAAGACTCCTCCACAGCACATATGACCTCATCCTTGTTTTAGGAAACTGGAAGAAGTCAAATGGAGCTAAGTCTGGTGAGTAAGGGTGATGAGGTAGCAATTCAAAGCCACAGTTGGCTGCTTCCCTCTACATTTTGACTTGATTGTTACTTTTAGTTGTCTTAATTCTGATGCATAGTACTGTCCATTAATAGTTTTCCCCTTTTCTAGGTAGTCTATGATGTAGAGAAAAAGGACGATTGGTGAGACGGTCCCGGGGATGAAGAAACACCGGTCTTCACCGGCGGTGTATAAATACAGCCGGTCTTGGACTTGGGTGGGGTTAAGTCAACTTTACATGGTGCTGCGAACAGGATTTGTTTTACCTACCAGAAAGTTGAATCAGTAATTGCTACCAGTCAGACATTTAATTAAAATGGCTTCAGGAGAAAGCAGTAATGAGCATTACCTGCAACTGGTTCAACAGCTAATAGGTTTAAAGAAGAGATGCAGAGAAAATACGTTGAACCGAGAGAAACCACAGACCCACCAACTCATGGGAAAAACGTGCAGAGGAAAATGAACAAATTTTAACGACTTGCTCAAGAAACGGGATTGTCTCACACTAAGAAAATTGGACAGACCTGTCATTGAACATGGCTGCACAGACAGGGACTGGGCACTGTTCAAAACCGACTCATGGGATTGTTCAGTGTCCCAACAAAAGTTGCACAAGTTGTAAATTATTCAAAGGACATAACTGACCTGGTGGAAACAAAGAATACTAAAGCAAGCTATTAATGGCTTATATAACAAAAGAAAAGTAAACATTGTTGTTGGAAACAACTACACAGGACCCCCAAGCCCCTAAATTTGGCCACAGAGGAACAACTCCTGCAACACATAAGACTCATTGTGGTAAGAGGTCCCAACGGGCATAAAAGAAGTCCACAGACACAGATTCCACAACATGAGACAGCAAGAAGGGGAGGGGTCAAAGCCAAAGATTGGCAAAACAGATGAGCTCAGGACAGTTTCAGTAAGAATACTGTTCAGTGTCCAAACGACAGTTGCTGACAAGTTGTAAATTATTCAGAGGACATGGTAGCTGGCCAACTTGTCACCTCTCTAGAAATTAAGATCTCTCTGATATTAGAGTCCCATGCCAAATTTGGGCGAACTCTGGACAGCAGGACCTGTCATCAGACACACCATATTCAAGCCGTTGCAGACACTGGTGCTCAGACATGCTCAAGTGGCCCTGAAATACTGGAAGTATTAGGATGCACTAGCGATATGCTAGTACCAACCAGCCACAGGATACGTGGAATCATGGACGACCTATTGCGTATTAAGGGTGTGATCTTTACGCGTATCGTGGTCGGTCGTAAGGAAACCAGGCGAGTTGTCTACGTATCTGAAAACACATCGGGATTTTACTTGTCAGAGTTGGCATTGAAAGACCTAGAACTAATCCCTCATGGCTTCCCAAATCAGATGTCGAAAACTGATGCGTCGATCATGGATAACGGGATAGCACCATGAGGGTGTCCCTGAAGAGAGACGGTCCTGAGTAAATCTGCGAGGGTCCCGTTCACCCCTATTGCAAGTAATCGGGAACGCCTAGAACAATGGTTACGGGAGCACTTCGAATCTAGTGTGTTCAACACTTGTCCCCATCAACCATTACAAGTGATGACAGGGAGGCCACTGGACATAACATTCGCCCGGGGAGCGAGACCATCAGACGTACACACACCCATTCCAGTCCCCCATCATTGGAAAAAGTAGGTGAAAGAGGACTTGGATAAGGATGTTGAACTGGACATCATCAAAACGGTGCCGGCAGGCACGCCTACAGTTTGGTGTTCTAGTATAGTGGTCGCACCAAAGAAGTATGGGTCTCCTAGACGGTGGACTTGCAGAAATTGAACGCCGCAATGATGAGGGAAACCCATCACACTCTGTCCCCGTTTAACCAGGTCTCTGTCGTGCCTGCTCGGACCAAGAAGACAGTACTAGACATATGGAATGGGTACCACAGTTTACCACTCTCCCCAAAGGCCCGAGACGCAACTACCTTCATAATGGAATGGGGATGTTATCGGTACCTTAGAGCAGCCCAAGGTTTCCACACATCAGGGGATGGATACACCCACCAGTTTGATGACATTACAGTAGACATGCCTCGAAAGACTCGTTGCATCGACGACACACTTCTCTGGGATGAAACCATGGAATCGGCTTTCTGGCACACAGTGGACTATATCACCCATTGTGGCAGAAATGGAATCGTCTTCAATCCTGAGAAATTCCAATTTGCAAGCGACAAAGTCGAATTTGCCAGCTTTTTAATAATGGTTGACAGTGTTAAACCAACCAAAAAAATGACTGAGGCCATTCTCAACTTCCCGACCCCAACGATTGTCACAGGTGTCAGATCCTGGTTTGGACTGGTTAACCAGGTATCGTACGCATTTTCACAAGCCGAGGTCATGGCCCCCTTTCGAGAAATATTACGCACGAAGGACCGCAAATTCTATTGGGATGGTACCTTAAACAATTTTTTCAAGAAGTCAAAGAGAAAGATCATTCAGAAGATTGAGGAGGGGGTAAAAACATTTGTAATGAACAGGGCGACATGCCTCTTGACCGATTATAGTAAAACTGGCATCGGGTACTTTCTCTTTCAGAGACACTGCCAATGCCCAACAGAGGATGGACCAAACCGCGGTAGGGACCACTGGAAAATAATTTTGGCCGGCTCCTTGTGTACAAAGGATGCAGAGTCTTGCTATTCTCCTATAGAGGGGGAGGCCCTGGCATTGATATACGGATTGGAATCTTGCAGGATGTTTTTACTGGGATGCCCAGATTTACTGGTTATGGTGGACCACCAACCACTAGTGAAAATATTCTCAGATCAGGTCCTTGAAAACATAAAGAATCCTCGTTTGTTTACGTTCAAAGAATGGTCGTTAATGTACAGGTTTCAAATTAAACACGTTCCAGGAAAATTAACACTGCACCTGACTGCACCTCCAGATACCCGACACCACCAGGACACTGCAGATCAAAGACAATTGACACAATCCATATAAGCATCGATCATGATCACATGAAAACTACGTGCGATAACCTGGGATAGAATTGTGGCGGCCGCAGCCACCGACAAGGTATGTCGAACGTTAGCAACATACATACAGGATGGATTCCCGGGGTCACGCCACGAACTACTGCTGAAAGTCCGACAGTTCTGGCCGATGACAGACCAATTATATTGTTTGGAGGAGGTACCCATAAAGGGGGACAAAATTCTGATACCAAAGCAGCTTAGAGCTGAGGTACTGGAGGCACTGCACTCCGCACATCAAGGTGTGAATGGTATATTGGCTAACACTAGACAACGATTATTTTGGCCCGGTTTAGACGCCAGCATTCGACAAACAAGGGCGCAATGCTGAAGATATAATTCTGTTGCCCCATCTCAGCCGAGAGAACCACTAATGCCACCCTCAAACCCAGAATTCCCATTTCAAAAGACAGTCACAGATCTATTTGACATGCATGGGAAGAGTTATATGGTATACGCAGACCGATATACCGGCTGGATTGAAGTGGCCCCGCTACCATCAGGGAAGGCTGCAGCAGTATGTGATGCATTGAGGGGCTGGTTCTGTGCACCATCATCAGATGGAGGGCCATCATTCGACTCACTAGAATATGTCGTTCCTGGGAGACTGGGGTGTAAAGAAACGCATATCGTCTGCACATTATCCCCAGAGCAATGGCCAAGCTAAGCTGGCCGTAAAAACAGCTAAAAGAATGCTGATGGACTGCCTTGATGGTTATGGCCACCTACGCCACGATCGGGCGGCATGAGCCATGATGACACATAGGAATACACCCCACCAGGACCTCAGGTTGTCACCAGCGGAGATGTTATACGGTCGAGCAATAAAGGATCACCTCTCCATACTTCACGAGAAGCACCAGATTCATAAACGCTGGACGAAAACCAAGGAATTGAGAGAGAGGGCGATGGCGAAAAGGCATGTGCTAAATCAAGAACAATACAATACACACTGCTGACCACTCCAAGAGCTTCAGGTTGGTGAATCGGTGCGAGTGCAAAATCAAGAGGGACCATATCCATGACGGTGGACAAAAACAGTGAGAATTGTTGAAACGATGGGCAACAGGCAATACCAGATACGGTTAGACGGAAGCGGCAGAATTACACTACGTAATCGTCGTTTCCTCTGGAAGATCTTGCCAGTTGTGGATATGCCAGACTATTCACCTGATCACCCACACTCTCAACCACCTCTCCAAAGGCCAAAGCCAGAGGACAGCGAATCTCCGTATGACATACCTGAAATAATGAACGTAGAGGCGGACAATGAGTGATGGCAGACGAACCAGAGATGGATCAGGAAGAGAACCAACAGTCCAACCCTATACACCAGCGAGTCTGACCCCATCATGCCACCAAGACCACTATCCCCACAAATGTGAGGACCGACTCGGAATTATCTCGGCAGGTGACCACGAAACATAGGTATTGCGGTCATAGGAGGGGGGGGGACATGTAGAGAAGAAGGACAATTGGTGAGACAGTCCCAGGGATGGAGAAACACCAGTCTTCACTGGCAGTGTATAAATACGGCCTGTCTCGGACTCGGGGTGGGGGGCGTTTACATATGATAATTACACCTTCAGAATCAAAAAACAGACACCATCACCTTGCCAACAGACACTACCTGCTTGAACTTCTTCACGGGTGGAGAACTAGTGTTTTCACTGTTTGCTTTGAAGTGGTGAACCCAGGTTTCGTCTTGAGTTACTAATCTTTGGTTGAAATGTCAACCCTTTTTAGCTTCTACTCTGGTGTCGGGATTCTTATGGCCCATCTTTTAGATAGTTTGCTCATCTCCAAGATCTCATTTAGAACAGTATGAACTAAACCAGAACTAATGCCTATGGACTTAAATATTTGCTGGATAGTAAGACATCTGTCATTTGAAATCATAGGATGAATGACATCAACTTGTTTGTCAGTGGTTGAAGATTTTGGACAACCTGACTGAGGGTAATCTTCTCTGCTGTCCCTACCCTACTTGAGTTCCACAGCCTACTTCACAGTTGCATCGGAAGGTGAGTTCTCAGCAAGTGTCTGTACCATGTCTTCATGGATTTCTTTGGGTGTCATACCTTTCTTTTTCAGATATTTTCTGAATGCTTGGGCCTCTGTTTTCTCCATTTTAGATTTGTTGCACACCTTTCACCTTTTGCATGGGCCTCACCTGCACAGAAATCTGTATTAGTTTTTCTAGTTTTATAAGAAATAATAGTGTGTTGTCAAATTTTCAGCTATGGCTCTTCTTTCGGGGTGAGACTTGTAACTTTTTGAGTGAACCTCATATATGAAGTCCCAAAAAATGAAATACAAAAGTAAACAGGATGGTTTCTCCAGCTCTACTTATAGAAATGGATTCAGCAGGATGACTTAATATCTAACAGAATAGGAAAGAGGTATGGAACCTATAGAAATCATGGGATTCAGACAGGATTTAACATCATTTAACCATATAGCATATTGGAACCATAATCTGTCTATATTTCTGAGATGAAGTATTATGTACAATATTTACATTAGTCGGACTATCAAGGACACATGGTTAGATCCAGTGACAGACCCAAAGAATGTGAGTTCAATACCCAGTTAAGGCAGTGGAGAACTTTCAGAGGGAAAATTAGCAGGAGATAACTGATAACTGACATCCATCAAAACATGGCACGTGGAACTAGAACAGTCTACCCCAGTGATCGAAATAAAGGGTTCAGTTCGAAGTTCCAACCACCTGAAGAAGGCCGAAGCATACAACGGCCGAAACATTGTGACAAATATGGCAACAAAGATGAGGACAATAGTCCGACTAATGTAAATACTGGAACCATAATGATGGCATACCTTTGCTCTAAATGGACATCAGTGGCATGTAAAAACTGCAGGTTTTGCAACATGATTAAGAACAACATTGCTAGTAACTAACATAAATGGTAATCAACCAATGCAGGGAAACATTTATCAAGTCATATTCCAATACAACTCTGGTGCCACTCAACTCAATATATTGTACAGTATATAAGGTATTCTCTGTGGTTTCATTAACCAAGAAAAGGTATCAATAGTGATACTACAGCACTGGTTACTTTGCTTTGGTTACTTAACTGCAAGAACTTTTTATGAAATAGATGAATAAAAAAAGATTTTTTCTTCCAGTATGGTTTTAGTCATGATGGTTGCTGGGTGGCTCTTATTGCTGATTTTCTACAAAGGTAAGTTTGTTGTTTTCTTTAGTTTCCTGTAAATATGTTTTGTACAAGAAACTAGAAAATTTCTAGATATATTCCATCACAAAGCTCTTGGATTTGTTATTCATTCTGGTGTTTCATTCATGAAAAATGTTTAGAGCATTAAATTGCTTTTTCAAAATATTTTTGAGAAGAACTTATAAAATATTTGCATAAGAAACCGTACATTCATCCACTTTCTTGCTTAAATAGAAATAAAAAAAAATTGCTTTACTTTAAATTTAATCAATTGGGCTGTAAATGAAATAATTAAAATTAGTATTAAATAAAGGATTATATAAAATTAGCTTTGCATTAGTGTTCATTATTCTCAGTTTACAAAAGAAGATTTTGAGCTTAATATAACCAATTATTTCATAGTGATAACATTCATAACATTGACAATGTCTTCTGTTGGAATAGATATTTTTACTTAGTCTTTGTAAAACAACAATTGGTAAACATGTATGAATACAGTCAGATTTTGCTCAGAATATTACTCAATGTATTTTATTAGCGAAGAAATAAAATGTTAGCTTTAACAATTGTTATACATGCTTCTAAACTTGAGAATGAGTTATGCAGTTTTATGAAGTTCAAATTTATTAACTGCATTAAGTTTAAATAAGAAAAAAATTGAAATTATTCAGTTATTTCCTTATGTACAGTGATGTGCCAAAAATAATGGGATAGCAGTATGTAAAAGTAATGGTCGGTGGTATCAGCTGTCATGAATATGCCAGATGGATATGATATGCCTTTTTGGAAATTGTGTGGATATTTGACGTCCATTTATCGGTGGTGTCACGTGTACCTGGAATACCCGTTGGAATGCCAACAGTGGCCAACCACATGTTTTTAATGATTGTTACCAGGGGCATCTAACTAGAATTTTACAGTCACAACCTACACTGGCTGAAATCACATCCACATTCAAGGCAGGAAGTACCAGATATATCTGTTTGGTCAGGTCAGCATTTTTTAGCTTTGGTTTGACAAACGGTGTGACCATTATGTTTTCCCAACATGAGCTTAATCAAGCATTAATGGTACATGGTGGAGAGGTCTATTTGCCCAAGAAATCCTGCACTTACAAATATCAGAGAGCTATGGACAGTTATCAAAGCAGTATCATTCAGTATCTTTCTAAAGGTCTTCTAATCATTTGTGGAATTAATGCCACATTGAGTTAACTGCACTTTGCTGAGCAAGAGCAAGCTTACAAAATATTAAGTACCTATCCCATGACTTTTAACATTTCAATGTCTGATGCCAATGTAATTGATGATGTATTATGGATTATTCCTATAATACAAATCATTATTTACATTATTCGGACTATTGTCCTCATCTTTGTCGCCATATTTATCACAATGTTTTGGCCGTTGTACACTCCAGCCTTCTTCAGGTGGTTGGAATTTCGAACTGAACCATTTCGCTCACTGGGGTAGACTGTTCTAGTTCCACATGCCATGTTTGATAGATGTCAGTTATCAGTTATCTCCTTCTAATTTCCCTCTGAAAGTTCTCCACTGCCTTAACCATTAACTCACACTCTTTGGGTCCTGTCACTGGATCTAACCAACGCCTTTATCCACTGTGCCATGTGTCCAGTGAGCGAAATAAAGGGTTCAGTTCAAAATTCCAACCACCTGAAGAAGGCTGGAGCATACAACGGCCAAAACGTTGTGATAAATATGGGAACAAAGATGAGGACAATAGTCTGAATAATGTAAATAATGTACATAATACTTCATCTCAGAAGTATAGACAGACTCCAATACAAATCATGTAACCAAAATATATGATTGTCAACAGAAACAAAATTATAATGAATAAACTGATTGGACTAACACAACATTGCATGTTCGCTGGTGATTCAATATATATATTATAGATTATATACATGGTTGGTAATTTAATTATCCAACAATTAGATCACTGGATGCTGTAAATTCAATATACAAATTTAAAAAAAAAATGTAGGATTTTTTTTAAAGCTTATATATAATCTCTTATTGTTAATATTAGATGTATGCAACATTCAATGGCTTATTCAAATAAAGATGAATTGGTATTCAATTTCCAAAAAAGTGGCTGCTTAATAGAAACCATGTTGTTTCAGTCAGCAAATACCAATTACATACAAAGTAAAAGATTCAAGCAACAAAAAATGAAATCGCCTTACAAATTAGCTGTTTCAATCTTTAAAATGCAAACTTTTATTACATACCTAAATGTGGGTTATCAAGTTGATCTTACAGATCATTTGTAATGACTCCAATTCTCAAACGTTATACTCATGATTGTGACCTTGTGTTAAAACTCTGCTACACTTAGTAAATATGAGTGCATCTTGTTCAGGCATAATGGTAAACAAGCTTGTTTTGCATGTCATTACCAGTAAATAGTAAATTCATTCCCCCTAGTTGCTCCAAAGTTGTACTGAAATTATGTTAAATCAGGTAAATAATTTTAATACCTAAATTTGATTCACTGTTGTATTTCTTTTTTTCAAATTACATTTTTTTTTCTTTTTGTGATGTCAACACTCATTGCCACTTGTGTAATACCAACGAATACTTGTCACTTTTGTCTTGCTCATTGTAGTAGAGACTTAGTAATTGCAGATACAACTATAGTACACTTTTGAACAATACTAATGTCAGATGCCTCCCAATAACACTCGCCCTAATAGTACTTGCTCAATAATACTCACTCAAATCGTAGCCACTGAATAAAGAAATAGTATAGTGAATAGAGTAGAGAATAGTGGTCTGTATAGAAATAGAGGATAGACTAGAAATGCAGATCAGTTAGACATCACACGACTTCCTACTTGTATGTTTCCTCTATGGTCACATGATCTACTTAATTCGATAATGGGATTGCCTGTGTTTGCTCACTGGCGATCTATGTTCAAACTCAAGTGTTGGCAGCAACACTTTATTCCCTTTGAGATGACTTCCTCTGGAGTCCATGTTTCTTTAGCTTTGGTTCAATATTCAAATGTTCTGTTGCAGTTCTTTTTCTTTTACTGTACCTCCTTGGTTCACTAATTTCTGGTGACGTGTGTGCATCAAACATGTCATACAATATTTTCATTGGTACCTCTTCTTGTGGACTTATTAAATCAGTAAATCTCCGTTTTAACTGATTATGATGTCACTTATGTTACCACCTTTGTCCCTGTATCATGTATGTCATTTTGCCAATCCGTTTTCTTATAATGCCATCTTGTCAGAATTCTTTTCCATGTTGGTACATTTTAAAAAACACTTTATCACCAGGTTTAAAATATTTATCTATATTATTTTGATTCCTTGATGTTCTTGTCTTCCATTCTGGTAGTAATTTGTTAAATATGGACTTCCTGGTGAACATCATCTCTGCAGGCAACATTCCAGACACAGTGTTCAGGTTTGGTGTTATTCTGTAAACACTCAAAAATTGTTGTAGCATTACTTCAGCTGACTCCTCTCCCTCCAACTTTTTAGTGCCTTTTCAAAAGTATCAACAAACTGTTCTGCTTATCTGTTTGATCTTGGGTGATAAGGGGAGTTGTAATATGTTCTATTGCTAATGATTTGCAAAAAACTTAAAATTACTAGACGTGAATTGAGTCCTGTTATCTGAAATGTAGGAGTCCGGAACACTAAACCTAGCAAAAATCTTGTGTAGGAAATTGATTGTTACCACAGTAGTTGGTCTTCTACATTTTAATGTTTCTGGCCATTTAGTGTAACTATCAACTACCACCAGATAGTATGCTCCGTTTAATGGTCCTGCAAAGTCTATATGTATTCTGGGCCATGGCATATCAGTTTTCGGCTAAGGATGCATTTTTGATAGGCAGTGACCTCACTTCCAGAGCACAACTTCTGCATGATTTTACTAAATTTTCCATATCTTGATCCATTTTTGGCCAATGAGTATAACGCCTCATTGAGGAATTCATTCTAGAAATTCCTGGATGTCCTATGTGAAATTCCTTTAGGATACATTTTTGCAACAATGCTGGTATCACAATTCTTTTTGCATACATAAGTACATTATTACATAATGAAAATGCATTATTTCCAGTAATATTTCTTCCTTTAAATCTTAATTGCTTCTTCATTTTCATTATAAAGTCATCTTTTTCTGACTTAACTCTGATTTCCTCCATGTTATTGGCAGTTCTTTTACAGTATTAATTTTATTTTTTTAGAAATCTTATTGCCACAATTACTGTATCTTCAAGTGGTTCGCAGAATCTTGGTATTAGTTTAGACAATCCGTTTGCATGACTTAATTTTTTGGATGGTAGAAATTCCATTTTATAATTATAGTTCAATAGGATAGTTGCCAGCGCTGCAGTCTATTTGCTGTATGTATCCCATTGAACAATATTGATGTCAGACACCTCTGAATAATGCACTAATAGTACTTGCTCAATGATACTTGCTCGAATAGTAACCACCAAATAGAGAAATAGTGTAGTGAATAGATTATAGAATAGCAGTCCGTATAGTAATAGAGGATACACTAGAAATTCAGATCAGTTAGACGTCATGCAACTTCCTACTAATGCATTTTCTTTATAGTCACATGGTTGACTTAATTCAATAATGGGATCACCTGTGTTTGCTCATTGGTGATCTATGTTCAAACTTGAATGTCAGCAGCGACACTTTATTCCCATTTCTAGTTAGTAAAATATAAACTAATTTAGCAAAGCAAACACTTTTTTTTAAATGCTAGTTAATTATACTGAGAGCATTATTTGGAAAGTATGAATCTAACATGCTTGAATTATGTTTTCTCTGTCATGTACTCTCATATTCGAATTTTATTGGATAATTTCCTTAAAAAAATTTTACTTGTAAAATCCTCTAAATGTTAATGAAATTTTAAAAAAGATTTATGATAAAGTAATTAAAATAATAAACTGCAAAGTGATAAAGATTTAGGCAAGAATCTTATCTGTGTTTTTGTAGTTTTATTTCAAATGGGGAGATATATTGTATGTGGGTGTGTTTGTAATATATATATATATATAAATGCAGAAGAGAATGTTTAATACAGTGTTAGAAATATATATTCTAGTGAATATTAGGGAAATCATATAGCATTACCATTTCCTTTTTTTTTTTTTTTTTTTCCTTAATGGTATGAGATTATGTTGGTTTCAATCTTTGGGAATGACCTCTAAGAACATCATCCACCCTAAATTTATGGACAAATCATAACAGAGTCTCAGTCTTATATTTTTGGTAGTCTTGAAATTAGAACATGACTGTATCCCTTTTGCCTTATTACTGTTGCTTTGCCTAGTTTTGACTTGCATATGTATATTGTTTTCTTAGTATTATTTTGCCCTGTCCTTTTTCTTCCATTTCTTATTGTTTATTGAGAATTTTGCCAATTACATTTACCAATTATTAGAATTGAAGAGAAAATATTAACATTAGGCTGTTCTTATGCTTGATATAATAATATTAAGTTAAAAAAAGTTAGTAATAAGCATTTTTACTAAGCTAATAGTTAATTATAATACTTGTTTTGATTTTTCCACTCGAGATTTATGAGAAAAACTCGTCATCTTTTAGAGATTTTGAGTCAATATAAAAATTTGATTAAAACCAACAAATCTGACTTAATGGCATTGATTTTGTTTGTTTTCTCAAATTCTCTTTCAAATTATGACAAATTCTACAGAAGAGGAAAAATTTAATCACATTTGAAATGTTGATTTATTTTTATATGTATATGAAAAATTATGTAATATAGACTTTAAAAAATATTAATACTCAATGAAAATACATTTTTTTTTTTTTTTTAAATTAAAAGAAAAACATGGAAAAAAATATTTTAAAATACTGAAATGTCAAGAAAAACTATTTAAAAAATTATTTATAGGAGGAGAATTGAACTTATATTATTTAAGAGAAAAAGATAGTTTTTCTCTTTTATGCATAGGTATCCCTGATGGTCCTGACAATAAATGCTTTCTTCCTTTTTAAAAAAGAAAAGCTTTCTAAAAATTTGAAAAAAAATGACATTATTTTGTGATTTCAAACCAGTATTAAGCAGTTTTTAAAATGTATTAATTCTTTTCAAAAGTTATTATTGATACTAAAAAACTGATTAAAATCTTTCAAATATGGCTAAACCAAAAATATTACGTGACCAAAAAATGTTCATAACAGATTTATTTTCAGCATTAAGGAAATAGTAAAATTAAATAATAAATATGTTATTTAATAAAGAAAATGCCTATTTTGTTTCACTTTCTGCTATCTTGCACTTTAAGGCAATTTCAACCTAGAGTTTTAGTTATAATTCTCAACAATGTACTGTTTGCAAACTTTTAAGGAATTTAAATTTTTTTCATTAAAAGAATTTCCTAAAGACCAGAATAAATAATAATTTGAAGGTGCCATGTGATGGATATGTGCGAGAAAACAGGGGGGAAAAAAAAACAACTTCTTGTGACACAAAAACAAACGCCTTCTTGCGAATGAACACTTTATGACAGCAAACGAGCAAAACGGCACCCAAGACTGCTGCCAACGGACGACTGACTGCAACGGCTTGTGTCGCCCAAGAAAAGACACCAAACGACTTCTTCTTGCAGTCCTCGGTCGAGTCCATTATGGTACTCGAAGGTTTGCCCGGCGACAACAAACACACGCAGGTCGAGGTCATTTCTGCGCATGCTCGTTACACTCCTCCCTGATCTCTAGATCACACAAATGGCAATGTGGGGCAGGCTGTTTCTGCCTGGTGCTCCGTCTCAGTGGTATGGTCTGAAGTGCTTCCTCAGTGGTGCTCTCTTCAGACGTCTCTCTGAGGTGTGCTCTTCCTGTAATTTTATATATACCATCAGGGCTTCATCATCAGAAGAACTAATGTGGTTGCTGATGGAATAATCCTTCTGGCACGCTAGACACACATCTTTTATGTGGCACGGTATTCCATCAACAGAGTGTGGGCTATTAATTTGTGTCACCGTTGTAACACCCCTTATGAGCTCCATGCAATTTCTCCGGCAGCCGTTCTCCACGCTGTGATGTTGCCGGAGGTTGGTTGAAAAAGTTGAAGTCTCAAGCTGGGGGCACAAGATAAACCATTGAAGGAACAAACTTCCACACCTTAGATGAGTTTAATCGACGCTTTATTTCGTTCAGACTTAGTCTTGCCGTTGGGGTAGGCGATGTGACACTCAGCTCTAACTCTAACTAATGGAGATCAAATGCCGAACCGACCAACTCGGACGAACAGTTTCTCTTCTTCAGTGTGCCTGACACACGTAGCTACTTCAAGCATACGCTCGGCTGAACTGCTCAGCTTGGAAAAATCACTTGTATTTATATTGAAATAATCGGAAGCCCACTAGACCACCAGGTGAAAACAAAAGATAAGCATTGGCGACTGTAAGTTCAAAATTTCAAGGTACTTAAATTTTGCTTCCTTTGATGTGTAAATATCCCGTCTACACTCGGCCTCCAACGATGTATTTTCCAGGATTTTTTTTATCTTTTTATCTTAACAAATCTTCATGTGAAGGCCGTCGGATGTTTTTATAGCCCTAGCACTTTCTCAGTAGCCAGGGTTTTTTTTCTTTCCTTTTTTTTTTATTGCCTGGAGAAAGGGAAAATTTTGTTATCTTTTCTTTATTTCCTTAACGTGTTGTCGAGATACAGTAAAGACAGTTTTTGACTTGGTCATCTAAAATCTATTTCCTAAACGTTTATCTTTTATCACATCAAATCACTTAGTCAAATATTTTATTTGAAGACTGGTAGGATTTAACAGTAATCTGATGCCCTTTTCTCTTCCACAAATTTACTTATAAAAGAAAAAGCGTTTATTTATTTATTTTTTTCCTTTTCTTTTTCCGTTAGTACTTTTGTTAAACGAAACACGTTTTTAAACTATTTTTCTATTCTTAATTTATTAAAATAAAATACATATTTTACAAATCCACCTTAATATACACCTAGTTATCGTGTCACATTACCTCCCCCAACGGATCTTGTCATTTATGTTAATAAATTACAATAAACACAAATAAAGTCATGACACGATGCTTCTTCAGGTCGGCACACCATCACCACAAAAATTATTTTGATTCCACAGGGGTATTCTCCTCCCCTCCATAACCATTAATTATGAAATTTCTTATTAATCAATTTGGCATTATTTACTATTCTTTGTATTTCCTCAACCCATTTTTTCTTTTCTTTTTTTTCACAACCAATTCATCAATCTTGTCTTCGTAGCCGGTGGCATCAATGAATCCGCGCAGTTGGTTTATCGCTACGTTTGAATGTCAATTCTTCGTTAACGAACACCTTTCCCAACTTAGTTTTGCTTTCCGATTTACATCCATTCCCTTTTATTTCTGGAAGAGATTCTACTCTTTGTCAATTCAACTCCTGTTACCAATTTCCAGCCCTGAAAGATAAACCACAAATCCCTGGGCCTTCCTGCTCCTTCCTATGAAACCTCGTCATGATGAAAGGTTGCTGAGGACGTCCCCTCCCAATGGGGTCAATGGCGCCCGACAGAATAATTGAAGCATAGTTTACCCAATAAAATCAAGAGAGGAGAGTGTTTCCACCCTCTTCCCCAAAGAAAAAAAAAAAAAAAAATTAAATAACACAAATATAATAGTCATAACTCTGAGCAAGTCCACTGCATAAATATAGGAGTGATGTAACTGTTCCTCATTATCAGTCTCTTTTTCAACTGTTTAAAGTTCTCCAAACCTATTCCATTTTCCTTTCTTACATTTTTTTTTTCTTTTAAACAGAACAACAAAAAAAATAAATAAATGTTTCTAAAATGTTTCTTTCTGTTTTTCTCAAAAATATTTTTTTCATCATCATCTCTCTTTTTTTTCACAAGCACAGTTGTTTCTTGCTCTCTCCCTTCCTCTTATTTTTTTTCATTTTGTTTTTGTTTTTTTTTTTTAAGTACACACATTTTTCCTTTATGTGCATGCTCTTGGAGCACCCTGTCCATTAGAAGGAAGAGGAATATAGAATATCAGTTCTTTTCTTCTTTTTTTTTATTTTTTTTTTTTATTTTTTTATTTTTTTTTTTTAAACCTCCAATCGTATGGCCGTTAGTTGTAACCATTCCTCTGCCTGGGTTCCTTTCTCAGGATCAGTTTCAGGGTTCTCTGTCCCTTGGGTCTCTGTGGTTTCAACAGGTGATCCACCCTTTTTGCTATTCAGTCCTCTCACCGGCATAATTCTTCTACATCTTTTTAACCACTGCCTTCCCCAAACTACTTGAATTATTATCAATGTTATCCCCACCAAAATACATCTCCCAACTGATAACAAGGCTACAGATTTAGTGGTCCAACTCTCCTGGGGAAGAACCTCCCCATCTATCGTCTCTAGTTGATCAACTAAGTCTTGTAAATCGATTCTTTCTCTTTTCTCTAATAGTTGTGGAAGTTCCCTTGCAGTAACATTCAATGATGTTCTAACGAGAGGTTTCCACAAGTCTGTCCAACGAGCCGATGAGATGTTTGAGAGAGCCAGGAAAGAATCTCTAGATTCAAATCTCTCTTCCGCTTGGTAAAAAGGCGGAAGTGTGATAGACGTGCTGAAGGCTGTGCACCCCATAGGTAAGCTTATGATAGATAGGGGCGGGGTGGCTGTAGTTAGTGTTGGCCTCCCTTTGCATACCTGGGACAAATCTAACTTTGTCTCCAACGCTACCACCCACATCCCGTCTGACAAGCTTGTGGCATCAATTTGCTTTTTGATACCTCTATGTTGCAGGTTTGGTTAATCTCCTCTTTGTTCCCATTAAATAACCCAAGTAAGCAGGTTTGATGCCCTACAGTGCCATATATAGGACTCCTTGAGGGGCATGTTCCCAGCATGTCCATTCTGCATTTTTCCGCTTCTGCTGCAGTGAGCAACATGAACTTGGTTCTAGCTAGGTTCAAGGCTATATATTCTGCTTCTATCTTATATTTAGCAATTATTCCTAGCTCCTGTTTTGTTCCAGGGTAGGAGATGGGTAAATTAATTGCCTGGAAAACTTCAAACGTACTCCCTCTGTTTAATAGCGGTATTGGTACTAAGGCTAACAACTTATCGTTTTCTATCAGCGTAACACAACCTAGGGAGCTATAGTAGTGCCATAATTCTATGCGGGGATCAGTGGGCAACTGAAACTGATGAGGAAGTTCAGTCTGAATCCCCAGCAAGATATCTCTGAGGTGACCGGGAGCTACAATACTAGGTGACAGATGTCCTAGGGAGAGCATGTCTAATTGAGCACTAACATGCTTGAGAGACAACTGCGAGGCCTGTCGCAATCTGTTGATGGCCATGAGCAATTGTAGGAATTGCGCCACAAAGCCCCCGAGTTCCTGCAGCTCGGCCGACATGGAATGGGTCACTTGGCCTAATTCATTCTGTATGTCTAGTACGTTCTTTATCAGCCGATTGATGGTCTGCCTATTTTTTGCCAAGTCTATCCTGGTAACATTTAAAATCGAGAGACTATTCCTTGTCCGTTTCTCAAGGCTCTTTTGACCTTCCCCTATAGCTGCTAATTTCCTTCTGATAGTCTCCAAGTTGGCCCTGGTTATCGTTCCAAAAAGCACACTAAGTGCCTTACCTACAATTGGTAAGACTGACCTTTTTTTTCTAGATTCAAGTAACTTCAGTCCACCCAGATAGTCTCTCATATTGCCCCAGTGCAACTCCAATGTAATTATTTCCTGCCTAAGCGATTACACGAGGTTATGATAGTTCCCCTTATCAGAGTAATAATTTTCAGCTATGTGTTTGCCTATTGTTTTTTGCCTTCTGTATCTCCAAACCCAACCCTTCCAATAATCTATTATATGGCTTCAGGTCGATCATCAACGTGATGACCCATTTTGATCTGGTAACGACCACTTCTGCAGTCTTTTTGAAAAGGGTGTTCTCGCTATGTCGCAAGGCAACAGTTGACGCAACAAGGATGAGCAGCAACAGAATCCTAATGCTGTCCATCCTGAAACACAATGGGGAGCCTGGTTACTGTAGTGAAAATGGATACAAATAATAGCACCCCCCCCAAAAAAAAATTAGACTAGGCTAAAACTAATATATATTTTAAACCCCATCCAACCTTCCTCTTCTGTCTATTAACCTCCTGGAGGTTCATACCGATCCCAGAGAGAGAGAAAAAAAAGGGTTCCCCGTTCTTTGTTGAAGAAATGGTCTAGCTAGTGCTTTTTCTTGTCCACTCTCGTCTCATAACCTAGACTGTATCCTACTCAAGGGCACACATTCCTTGTCCTCATCCTCCCCACCCTCCTCCGTATGAGGGGATCGCTTATTGTTCAACCTCAGTTCTGCCAAAGGGATGAAATCTGAATCCCACTCTTTGTGGTCCTGCTGAGGAAGACAGGGGTTCTCCCTGGAGTGGCGATAACTTTCAGTAAATTTTATGGAGATTCTCTCCGACTCCGAGTCCTCAATATCGAATTCTCGGTCTGAGGTGGGAGCCGCCAATGTTGATGGTCTGATTGGTCTTTCACCACTTTCCATCGTGGGTGTTTCCCAGCTTCGGAGTTCAGCTAACTTTAAATCATTGGCATGCGCCCACTTGATTTTTCCATTAAGCTGGTCCCAAATTACGAATGTAACTGGTCCTGTTTGTTCAGTTATTCTATAGTAGGGTCTCTATTTCAGATCTAATTTGCCTTGTCTAACATGCTTCTTGTAATACACTGGATCCCCAACTCCCAATCTTACTTCTCGGCGGTTTTTGTTAACAGTGTGGTTCCTCCTCTTCTGAGCCCGTTTAATCCTCCATTGAGCTTAGACGAAGATTTTGTGTTGTTGTTCGATTATAAGACGATGGTGATCTTCGCCCATGTACCTTTTACGAGGCTTCAACAGATTATCTACCAGCAGAATCATGTCACGTCCAAATAGCATATAATATGGCGAGTATTCCGTTGTCTCGCACATAGAAAATCTCACTGCTTGAGTTAGATACAGATCCCAGTTCTCATTCTCCCCCATTGCTAATTTAGCTAAAATATCACTTAAGGATCGGTGGAAGCGTTCTACCTTTGCGTTGCTCTGTGGGTGGTATGGAGATGTGGTTATGTGCTTTATATCCAAACTGTTGAGAGTCTCCTCATTATCTCATTGACGTTTTTCAGTTCCATTATCTGTCACTAACTCTAAGGGGGGCCCCATATCTTGGGAATATCTCTGTCAGAACTAAATTGGCTACCGCCTGAGCCTTTTTTATCTTTTTACGGCATAAGCTTCTGGCCAGTTGGTAAGCCAGTCGACAAAGCTGACTATGTAATTGTTTCCGCGAGGAGTTTCGCCATATGGCCCTGAAATATCTAAGCTAACCTTCTCAAATGGATAGGCTGGAGTGTCCGTTTCCGCAAGAGGTCCTGTCGTATGTTTATCGGCTCTGACCTGACATGTGATGCAGCTATTCACATATGCAGTCACTTCTTTGTACAGAGCCGGCCAGTAATATTTCCTACTGATAAGTCCATACGTTTTATCTATGCCCATGTGTCCTAGGGTGTCGTGATGCTGTGCTAGTATCCTACTTCGGAGTGATCTAGCTCCGTACAGCCGTGGCCTCACTTCCCCAGCCCTGTCGGAGAGATAATATAGCCTATCTTCTTGTATTAGGTATTTTCGTGCACATGCTTCAGTTACCCGCCCCGCCTCTATTGCTTGCTTTAGATTCTTAATTTCATCGTCCAATTTCATACTCGCAGAATATTTCTGGGGGGTCGGTCCTCTTCAATGTCACTCGAGTCTTCCAGTTCCCCTAAGCTGGTTCGATTCTCAATTCGCTGAGAGTTAATCACGTTTATCTGGTATGCCCTGTCATCCACCTCAGGTATAATGTTTACAGATTCCTCTTCTAACGCCCGAGGGATTCAAGACAGCAGATCGGCGCATGTATTGTCCCTCCCCACCAAATACTCTATTTTACAATTATACCCGCTCAAATTTATGGCCCATTGTTGTATTTTCCTGTTGGTAAGTTCCGCTTCAAATAAATACTGTAGGGGTTTATGGTCAGTCTTGATTATAAACTTTGCTCCGCTCAGGTAATAGTCTAGTTTTTGTAATGCATAGACTATGGCATAGGCTTCTTTCTCGATCACAGGCCACCTCTGCTGAGTAGGGGAGAGCCGGTGAGATAAGAAGTAGACAGGTACCTCTTCTGGTATCCCTGGCACGGGGCCATCCTTGTCTGGACAGGGCTGGGTCAGACATGCCCCAATGCACTGATCACTCACATCAGTGTACAGTATCATGAGCCTATTCAGATCTGGATAAGCCAATAGGGGGACAGCAGTCAGCTGTTCCTTCAGGGCATCAAAAGATCTTTGGCAATCTTCCATCCATTTGAACCTAGCAGGCATTGCCCTGATCACCTCAACTTTATCCATATCTGGTTTAACCCACTATTTGTTGATTATGTATCCCAAGTACCTTGTTTCTTTATGCATGAATTGGCACTTAGATAGCTTAATCTTTAACTCGTGTTTCTGCAATTGGGAAAAAACAATCTGCAAGTGCTGGAGGTGTTCACTTTCACTGGCTGAGAAAATCAATATGTCGTCCAAGTAAGCCATTGCAAATTGCTCTAACCCCCCAAAAACTACTGACATAAGCTGCTGAAAAATTCCTGAGGCATTGGCGAGTCTGAATGGCATTACTCTAAACTGATACAGACCCGCGTGGCACGCAAATGCTGTCATTTCTGTCTAAAGCTACCTGCCAATATCCTGATCTTAGATCAAGCTTAGAAAAGTATTTAGATTTTCCCAACAAAGCCAAGATATCATCAATCATTGGCAAGGGGTAGGCCATGGGCCTCGTGATTTTATTCAAGGCCCTAAAATGGCCACAAAACCTATGTCCTCCATCTTTCTTACTGACTACTACTATTGGAAAACTCCAAGGCGATTTAGAGCGTTCAATCACCCCTGATTCCAGCATATCATTGACTGCATCCTCCACCAGTTGACATTTGTGTATCAGTGTCCGATACGGTTTTAATTTTATTGGTGGGTGATCCCCTGTGTCAGTCTTCATCTGCACTGTTTGTGTCTGCCCCAAGTCCTTATCAGAGTTAGCCACCACATTCTTATTCTTAAGTATTAGTTGTCTTATGCTCCCCGTGTGTTCAGGCGGTGCCAGTATTTCCTCCTCGTTTACTATCAAGTTTACCTGAACATGAGCTAAATGTCTCTTGCTCACCTGTTGCCTTATGATAGTTGTGGGCGTTGCTCTTCCTATCTCATCCCCTTTCTCTATTTTTATCGTTGTGTTCGTGGCATTTCCTAGCATTATTGGGATGTCATTAGTGTCCCTATATTCGACCACTGATTCGCATAACGTAATTTCCCCTTCCTTGAAGTAACCTTTATCAGTTGAAGTTACCTGATATATTCCTTGCCTTAGGTTTTCTGCTGGTGACAGCCTTCTGTTACATGCAATAGCCGTGCGCGGCGGCAAAACAATGTCTTTAGTAGTAAGAACAACCACTTCTTTATTCATCGGAGCTCCGAGAGGAATCTCCTTTAAGAAGGTTGGATTAAAGCTGATTTGGGCCTTATTGCTCTCCAACCAGTGCCGGCCTAATATCATTGCCTTACAGATGGTTGGAGCTACATAAAATTTCTGCATAGTGGATACCCCTCCCACACTTATAGGCAGGCATATCGCACCAGTTTTCCTTATTTCTCGTCTGTCCGCCTGAATTATCTTCATATCTGCAGCTTCGAGTCTCCTATTTTTTTGGTTTAATGCCTTAAAATCTTTTAACCTCAAAATTGATATGCATGCCCCCGTATCTAATAATGCCTGTACGTATTTGCTGCTCACCAGCACATCACAAGTTGCTTCAGTACCTTGGCTGAGCAACGTATAACTTCGGGCCACCCTTACATCCCTTGGTGTGGCCCTTCCGCGTTTCCCGATTGCCGTTCGGTTTCTTTTCTGTCACATAAGGGCTCCTCCTGATGAGGACATTCCCTCACCAGGTGCCCCAGCCAACCACATCCCCAACATCCCGGTCTGTCCAGCTCCCCTGCGGGGTATGGTTTCCCCAATGGTGATCCGTCCCACCATCCCCTATCGTTCTGGGGAGGTCCTACATATCTTCCATCACCTTGCCCCTGCACCCCCCACATTTGCTCCCGAGAAGTTGCCAGCCTTTCGTGCAGCCTGAGGCTCCGCTGTGCTGCATTGAATGCCTCCGTCAGAGTGGTTGTGTATGCCCTGGCTGTGTCCTCTCTCACAAACGGGTTTTCGATTGCGTCCGTGAAAAACTCAGCCAACTGCATCTGAATTACCTCGCCCTCTCGTTGAACTGCGTCCTTATACGCTATCTTAGCCAGTCCTAGAATCCTACTTGTTAGTTCTGGCAGAGTTTCTCCTTCTTTCTGTCTAACCTTAATTAAAGCTCTTGCAGCATTAGCTGCACTAGTACAATCACCATATTGATGAGTTAGCTGTTTCAAAAGCTCATCCCAACTACATTCAGGATGATCCTCTAAATACAGCCCTATATATTCTGATACTACTCCATCTGAGTAGTCATAGGCCACATTAACTGTCTCTGCCTGCAAAAGCTTGTGTATTCTACTCTTTTTTTTTATGGCCTCAACCCAATCCTGGAATTCGGAAGATCTACCTTTTAAATACAGGTATTCTCGACCCACTTGATCCAATAACATGAATCCTATCCATACTAAACTATTACAATTCTAACAAGTGGCAAAAGAAAGAGGAAAAAAAAAAATCAAAACCAATACCAAGAATATGCCAGCGAGAATTTTGAACAGACAAAATTAGGGAGTAAGGAATTCGGCTTACCTTAAGTGAATCAGTGCTTGTTGATTACGGGTTCCCTTTTCTTTCTTTCTTTCTTTCTTTCTTTCTTTCTTTTTTTTTTTTAAGCTTATACCAAGCAATTAGAATATCTTTTAGTGGGTGTGACGATCAAAAGTCTAAAAGAAACTCTTCTGTCTGCTGAGGTTCCTCGAGTACTTCTTCATTTGGTTGTTACAGTGGTTCTTCCTTCAATTTCCTTTTTCCGTTCGTCTTGTTTCATTTTCTGTCCAGTCGCGTCGGTTCGTTGAAATCCAAACTTTAGCATCCAATGGCACTTCCGTTGGTTCCGAATCCTGGGTTACCACAGCACCAATTGTAACACTCCTTGTGAGCTCTGTGCAATTTCTCCAGCGGCTGTTCTCCACGCTGTGATGTTGCCGGAGGTTGGTTGAAAAAGTCGAAGTCTCAAGCTGGGGGCACAAGATAAACCATTGAAGGAACAAACTTCCACACCTTAGATGAGTTTAATCGACGCTTTATTTCGTTCAGACTTAGTCTTGCCGTTGGGGTAGGCGATGTGACACTCAGCTCTAACTCTAACTAATGGAGATCAAATGCTGAACCGACCGACTCAGACGAACGGAGTTTCACTTCTTCAGTGTGCCTGACACACGTAGCTACTTCACGCACACGCCCGGATTAAATGCTCGGCTCGGAAAAATCACTTGTATTTATATTGAAATAATCGGAAGCCCACTAGACCACCGGGTGAAAACAAAAGATAAGCATTGGCGACTGTAAGTTCAAAATTTCAAGGTACTTAAATTTTGCTTCCTTTGATGTGTAAACATCCCGTCTACACTCGGCCTCCAACGATGTATTTTCCAGGATTTTTTTTATCTTTTTATCTTAACAAATCTTCATGTGAAGGCCGTCGAATGTTTTTATAGCCCTAGCACTTTCTCAGTAGCCAGGGTTTTTTTTTCTTTACTTTTTTTTTTATTGCCTGGAGAAAGGGAAAATTCTGTTATCTTTTCTTTATTTCCTTAATGTGTTGTCGAGATACAGTAAAGACAGTTTTTGACCTGGTCATCTAAAATCTATTTCCTAAAAGTTTATCTTTTATCACATCAAATCACAATGCGCTTTATTGTACGATGGAATCTCTCGACTATCCCATTTCTCGATGGTACGTGGGCACAGCAAAATCGTATTTTTACATTCCACATCCTTGCAAACGCGGCAAACCTCCACAGAACGCTGCGCCATGATCTGTAAGCAGCTCAACCGGCGACCCTCTTTCACAAAACACCACTTCCAGCTCCTTGATGATGCTAGCAGAGTTTTGGTGGTGCAAGGGCTTCCAAATGGCAAAACGACTCTATCAGCGTCAGGTATAGTTGATGTCCGAAATGGGTTACATCCATCACAACCCATTGCCAATTTTCTGAGACATCAAGCCTCCCTGGTTTCCAACGCACAGGGGCCAGGTCGATTGACTGGCATTCCTTGCATCCCCTAACCACCGCTCGCACCTCAGCTTTTGTTACTCTTGGGTCGATCAACTTCACAAAATAGAGTGTTCTCTTCACACCAGGATGTCTGCTGAATTGATGAATGGCTTGTACTTGAGCAACATCTCGCTCTTCAGCCACAGCGCACATAGGTTCTCTGGGTTCCATTATTTTGCGCATTTCATTTAACCATTTCTGCAGTACTCTAGTAAGTTGGTCGGCTCGATTGTTGCACGACTTGACAAGCTCTACATCAATGTCCAGCTTGTATTCTAAGGCCAACTCTTGGAGTGTGGCTAGCTGATGTCTGATTAGCATCTTGGAGGCTGCCTTGGTGCGCATTCTCGTCCATCTGGACAGAGTGTCAGCTACCCAGTGATGCATCCATGCTGAGTCTGTCCGTAAATGAATGGTTTTGGCCTTACATTGTAATGCAAGGTTGGCACCTCGCAACACAGCATCGAGCTCAGCTAACTTGATGTGCTTGTCTTTGTGCACCGGTCGGAGCCAGCTTGTGTCTTCTGCCACGGCGCCGTTGCTCTCCACAACCATATCGGTGGCTAAGGAGCTTGCATCTGCCCACACGGATAGATTTTGCTCACTGATGCACCAGTCACCTTTCACTGGATCGTCCTGGGCTAGTCTCTTAAAAATGTCGTCGATCATCTGAGCTAGAAAAGGGTCCTGCACTTCATCATCCCATCCAGTGGTAACAGTGTTTGCCCTCCGCTTCACAAATGCTGTGACGACACGTAACCAACCGCATACAGGAAAATGACCAGTCAACTTCCCGCACAGCGAGAAGACAATTCGGCGGGTAAGTTTATCGGGGACTACCGGAAGTTCACATCCATGACGCCATCGCAGTTTTCCTTGCTCCTCCCAGTATGCGTGTGCCAATTCTTAGCCGCTCCGGGGTCTTACTTGACAGACCAAACTGCTCCAAATGTTCCTTGCTCCTCCCAGTATGCGTGTGCCAATTCTTAGCCGCTCCGGGGTCTTACTTGACAGACCAAACTGCTCCAAATGTTCCTTGACGCGGACCACAGAAAACACACTCTCATTAACAAAAACGTTGTCAATATAAGAGGAGGAGTCTGGTTAACAATGGCCCGCATGATTAAAGGGGCAACATTGAGCCCAAATCCTAAGCGGGTTAGACAATACCTTTGTCCCTTAATCTCCAGTGTTTGGAATGGCCAAAGGGACTTGTCGATGTGTACCTGCAGATAGGCCCGGCATAGGTTCAGCACTGCAGCATTTGGTCCTTGCTGACGCCATTCCCGTAATTTTTGCGAACAAACATCTGTGTTGGCTGCGTACGCGTCGAGGTACTCATTGAGTTCCCGGTAGTCCATCACGGGCCGAACCTTCTGTTTGTTTTCCTGCAGAATGGCCATGAGGGGGTCCGAGTTCTTCCTCCGGGTAAGGAAGCAGCCAGCCATTATCTATCCAAATCTGGAGTTCTTGATCATACTCCTCCCAAATTTGTGCGGAAGCTGGATATTCTGCCAGTCTATTTCTTAACGTACCCAGGGGTTGGTTGCCAGCCCATTTCCAATATGTGGTCCACCTCCGAGTGGTCTCATCGAATTCTACTTTAAAGTCGGGGTCGGTAATGGTGATGGCAGCAACGACTGGTTTGACACACCGCGGAAACTTCACCTCTCCGGTGCCAGTTACAGATATTCCTCCCAACTGTTTGATGGCGTCTAGGCCAAGCAGGAAGTCAAATCCAAGCAGGTCTTCGTCCACGACTAGGGCTTCCATAGCGATGGACGGCTTTGCACCAACGCTAATTTGTACCACTCCGATTCCACAGCAGTCAAGTGTGCCTCCGTCTATTGTAAGTACGCGTGTTGATTTTCTTGTCCATGCACGACAGCATAACTTGCAGACTAGTGACTGTGTGCATCCTGTATCCACCAGAGCTATATGTGGTATTCCATTGATACAAACTGCCACTACAGGCAATGCGCCATTTACAAGGGTTTTGGAGAGGAGATTGGCCTTGAATTCTCACCCCCTTGCCCGTTTCCCGGACAACACCGAGCAATGTGCCCTTGCCGATGACATCAATAGCAAGTGATGGTCCGTCGGTGTTTGGTACCAGCACCTTTGGATGGTTCATGACCCAGGAGACAATCGCTCGCCCTATGATTGGGTCCATCACATTTATAGCACCTCGTGTGCACATCTGTTTCCTTCAACTGTGCAGCCACTGCGGCCTGCTCCGTAGGACCAGTACACTTCTTCAAAATAGCGCGAGCTTGTGCCAACACATGTGGCAAATCCAGGTCTTCCATCTGGGATGACGCTCTTAAAAGCTCCTCTGCATACTCAGTCAATCCAGCAACGAATTTACACTGCAAACACTTTTCTGATACGACACCAAACAGAACCGCGAGTCTGTGCAGTTCTGCCAAAAAGACGTCGACCATCTCCCCTGGCTGAAGGTGACGTACTGCAAACTGCTTCCACGTGGAGAAGGGATCTAAGGCGAAAGCTGTGTATAACGCTTTCTTAACGCGGTTGAAGTCTCGGCGCTTCTCCTCCTCAATTGCTGCTACACAGCATATCGCCACCTGCCAAACGCATCGGGATAACACACTCAATTCGCTTCACACCGCTCAACTGACATGTTAGTTCCGTCTTCTCCGATCATTCCACTACCGACTGTCCAGAATCGCTTCCATCGAACAGTGGTATCAGCTTTGGGTCGAAGGCCATAATGCTGAAATAGCTTGTGCGAGAAAACGGGGGAAACAACTTCACGACACAAAAATGGGCCTACTTGCGGCACAAAAATGACCGCCTTCTTGCGAACCTGAAACGAATGCGACACAAAAACCAACACCTTCTTGTGAACGAACACTTTACGACAGCAAACGAGCAAAACGGCACCCAAGACTGCTGCCGACAGACAACCGACTGCAACGGCTTGTGTCGCCCAAGAAAAGACACCAAACGACTTGCGCATCTTCTTGTTGTTGTCCTTGGTCAAGTCCATTATGGTACTCGAAGGTGTGCCCGGCGACAACACACACACGTAGTTCGAGGCCGTTTCTGCACATGTTCGTTACAGGATAGATGCTTAAAAATTTTGAATGCTCACTTTAACTATTTTGAATATGTTATCTCTTGCATTGTATACCATTGCTTATACAAACAACTTTTGATATGTTTGATTATTAATAGTATGTTCTCTATAACCGTATTGATCTCTTCTTGGATTTGAGTTGAAATTTAACCTTTTTTAAAAATGAAAAAAATAAGTAATATGTTAAAATGCTGCTTATTTTCTTGTTAGAATCATTTTATATCAACTACAATCATCAAAAATTTAAATGTAATGTCAGTTGTTATCTTCTGTCTCTCTAAATTCAGTTCTTTTATTATCCTTTCTTTTACTCTCAGTAATCTTTTGCATCATAGTGGCTTTATCACCTTGCTTGGTTAAAAAAAATAAAATAAAACAATACACTAGTTTTGATAAAATGCACACTAATATGACAAGTCATAATAGAATCTTTTGAAGTTAAAGCTAAATATCTCAAATGACAAAGAAAAAACATGTTGGCCAATTTATGATGAATTTACATTTCTTTTTTTAAAGCCTCACTGTAAGAAGCATAATTATTATTATTATTTTTGTAAAGTATTAGCAATCTAATTGAAAACTCCTTCAGAAAATATTTCATTTGTATCAATCTCTATTAGTTCCAATGAAATATTTAAAGTCCATTTTTTGTAGTTAATTAAATATTTAAACCGTATTTGATCTTTCTATTCTCTATAAAGACAAGTTTTATCATAATGCTGTTAAATCATCAAAAAATCTTATTTACTTTCAGCAGATTTCTAAAAAAAAAATGCAAACATTGTAAATTTCTTAAGAAAGAAACCATTATAATGGATTATATACAATATGTCAAAGAAATGTTTTGTTTCAATGAACATATTAATTTTCATTTCATTTTGTGGATAGGATAAGGAAATAATTCTTGCAAATATAAAACAAAATTTTTAATTGAGTGAAAACATTATTTTGTGATATTGTAAAATAAACTAAGTAATTTTCCTTAAAATTTAAAATGTCTTGCATCTGAAAGAGGTATGCATTTGATTGTTTTTCTTAGATGTAATTAAACATTGTTAGATTTAATGTATTCATTTTAAGTTTGCTGGAAGCTAAAGTAAGAAATTTGTACCCCACTTAAGGTTATTAATTCACTTTATTTAAGTAGTAATTTAGGACTTAGATAAAGAGCCAAAGCAATTGTAAATAGTGAAATCTAAAATTAGCACATCTATATAATTTTTGTTGTAGCTAGGATCCTGCAATTTGTAAGCCTTACTTTGATTTTGGAAGCCATTGCTTAAAATGCTGATCTTAGGCAAATCAATAAAATTCGTCAAATGACACCAATGCTATAACATTTGATTTTATGTAATTTAGTAATTATCTCCACCCAATTTTTCTTTTCTCTCTTTATCAGAAAGTGTGATGTCTTCAATCGTGGGTTCTCTGGGTACAATAGTCGGTGGTGCAAAAAGATTTTGTCCAGCATTTTGTCCTCTGAAGATCTCAAAGACACAGTATTTGTTACTATCTTTCTTGGAGCCAATGATTGTGCAGACAAAGATATCAATCCTCATCAACATGTTCCAGTAGATGAATATAAAACCAATATGTGTGCTATTGTTAAAGAATTTGAGGTAAGAAAGAATTATCATTTTATTTTATGCTAGCTTTTTACTTTCATTTGAATCTTACAATGATGATGTTTTTCTCTATATGATACAGGTAATATGAGAGTTCTTTCCAAAAACTATTTTCGGTATTTTATATCAACGCATTTTGCACGCATGGCAGTCTTTTTATAGTAGGCACCACTCCAGCTGTCTATTATTTGGTTAATATCAGAATTACTAGGTGTTATTGAGTCTTTAAAGATATATATGATACATTTGATATTTTTCCTTAAGAAAAAAAAAGTATAATGTGTTTACAAAACTGATATCAGTAACCCCAATTAAAAAAAAATGTAATGCATGTAGAATTTCTCATTTTCCCCTTTCTTGCATGGTGTTCTTTACTTAAGGCTAAATCATAGTGCAACTGGAGACCCATCATTTTACTGGGAGCAAAGATTTTTTAGTTTTTGTTTAGGTTTGTGATAGTTCACTGATGTAGTTGGCTTAAGAAATTCAAAGAAAAAGAAGTGATTAAGAGTTAAATTTGGCTCTAAAAATGAATCCTCTTTATCTTGGTATATTTTTTCTTTTCTAAAGTCTTATTACAATTAATATTTAATTTGGATCTTTAGATCTATTACCTCCTACCTCATTAACAAGGGTGTACAAAATACTATATGCATTTTAATCTAAGAATTAAATATCCACATTTCAATGAATATCAGAACTATGAATTCTGGAGCAAAAATATGACATAAAACATAATAAATGTGAGTGTAACTTATTTTATGTTTTTTATTGTTAAGAAATGAAGTAGCTATTATTATGCTAACTTATTTCGTCTCAGATATACTTTTTTATGATTAGAGAAGTACCTAGATGAAAAATTGACTCATAAAATTGTGTGGTTTAGTAGCAAGATTAAGGTTAACCTTTTATACACCTCGTTTATGATATCTAAAAATATTTAATTAATATTTAAATTTATTGAATTCAATTACCTGGCATTAACTTTACATAAAAACATTCTTAATAAATGATTTTTCATTAATTTAGTAGAATAAAATTCTTTACTTGGGGCCAAGTCATGGTGCAGCTGAAGGCAAGAACTGAAGGCCTATTTCAAATCTCTTCATTTCACTAAGAGCAACAAATTTTAGTTTCAGCTTGTGGTATTTCACTGCTATAGTTGACTTAAGAAATGTTTGCTTTTTACACTTAGAGTAACTTTAACTTATTTAACTGAATTAAGTATAAGTTTTTATTTTATTTCCTTCAGACTTACTATATTATTTTATACTTCCATTGCAAAAAAACAAACTTTTTTTGATGTGAAATTCACTAAGAAAATGTAATTTAGGAAATTTGGTTTTGTTACTTGGAAGTTAATTTAACATTTTTTTATTTAAAGTTAATTTAATATTCTTTATTAAAATCTTTATTCATAAAAGCAAATCCATGAATGATCAACTTGATTTGAGCACAATCTATATTTCTAACAAATTAAAAAATGTGTTCAATTTTTGCCACCCTTCTTATACAGAAATGTAATATTTTAATTTCATTTGATTTAAAGAAATAATTTATTAATCCAATTTTTCTAGTCTTTCTTCTTACATGTTCTATGCTAGAAAGTCTCTCCTAAGAAAGTTAATTTTAATATTTTGTTATATTTAACTTTTAATAGACTATTTTCAAAGATTTTTCCTCAATTAGTTTTTACACTGCAAAAATTTATTTAAAAATGCTATTATTTGTTACATAAAGTTAGTTTTGTATTTTCTCAATATTATTGTTATTCATAAATATATTCATGATAAAATTTAATTTTTACAAGTAATTTGTGTTTTTCTTTCTAAAAGGTATATTTGAAAAGATGCTGAATTTTAGTTTACTGTTAACAAAATAAAGATAAAAGCTAAAAACATAAAATAGGAGCAAACGTGGCCCAAGATCCATTTAGAGGCTAACTAAATGAGATTGTTGTAACGGAGGGGAACTAAAAGAGTATTATGATGACAAGTGTAGGATAGACATTGGTTGACCTTGGACTTAAAGAGACCAAGATTGTAGTTGTCAGGGAAGCATTCTCTTAGGAGTTTTTTCCTAGGAGTTTATCAAAGAAACAAAGAAAATGAGGATGGTTTGTCAGCATGAACAGGTGTGTCCTAGCTGTGAAGGTTTGATTTGGTTTGGTTTATTTTGTTTTACGGCATATCAACCTCAATGGGTCATTTAAATTTTTATAGCTGGTAATGTTTTTCTTCAAAAATTTATTTCTGGTAATATTTGTTTTTTAAAGAATGTATAGTTTTTTCTATTGCTAGTTCTTCTTCTTTTTTTTTTTTTTTTTTTTTTAAGTATTGCTGATAATTTTTCCTTCAAAAATTATTGCTGGTAATATATTTTTTTTATTACAAAGTATTTCAGGTATTGAAACCTATTTTTACACAAGTTTGGGTGTCAACTATTTGCTCATAGCTGGGACCCTAACAGGTGCTACCACCCCGGGTCAGGGTGGACCTGGGAACACCAGCAATTAAGAGGTGGTTCCATGCTCCTCAAAACCTCCTGATCTGAGGCCTTGCTGTTGGACGTAGTTTATCGTCATACCCAGGACGCGTGAAGGTTTGAGCTGGTGGAAAAATGTAACTTGTTTTGAATGCCTGCTTTAGTCATAGTCATAGATAGTGAGAGGCTGGCAACATTTCATCTATACAATAAGGTTTGCAGGGTGGAGAATAATTCATTACACACAAGTCCGTGTAGGCTCTTTTGAACCCTGTTGAGGCTGGGCATTGAAGATTGAGCAGTACCAGCCCAGATATGGCAGCAATATTCTATTCTTGATCTGGTGTTACATGTGTAAAGAGAGAGTATGGTAGCAGGAGTTTGGTATTTCCTGGAGTGATACAAGGAAACAACCATTCTTCCATCATCTTTTGTAATGGCATGAATATGCACATTTCATTTGAGGAGTGAGCTTTAGCTCCAGTAGATGTTCAAGGCAAGAAGCCTCTTTGAGAATATGGTCATTCATCAGGATTGGTGAAGGTTTAGAGTCTGCTTGTTAGTGATGAAATGTTATGAGTTTTGGATGTATTGAATGATATCAAGCCAGCCCATTTAGCTGTGAGAGGAGAGATCAGCTGCCAGGCTCTGGTCATTAAGATATTTGGAGGTACACCCATATACAGTGGTATCATTTGTATATATATATATATATATATATATTTACTAAGTAGCTGAGATTGTTCTTCGGCAGATCATTCATATAAAACAGAAAGAGGGTAGGACCAAAGAAAGAACCTTGGGGGACACCACCATTGATCTCATATCAACCTCAATGGGTCATTTAAGCTATTAAATCTACCCTGACATTCTTGAGATTTTTATTATCAAGTGCTTCACTGTATTAATAGTTAACACATCAGCAGCTGATCTTGTAGAGCAAAACTATACTGTTTGTCACTCAGGAGTTTTTTTTGTTGAAGTGTTCCACAACTTTCTGGTTTATGATAGCTTCAATTAGTTTACTAATGACACCAAGGCTGAAAGGGTAATATTTTGATGGGAGTCATCTGCATTCTTGAACACAGTGCACACATGAAGTACCTTGCATAAGCTTGGGAAACATTTCTTCTCAAGGCAACAAATGAACAGTTTCAATAAAATTGGAGACAATTCTGGGTCAAGGTTTTTTCAAATAATTACAGGGATTTTATTCGGACTAGTAGGCTTCATGATCAAGGTTTTTGATAAGTCTGGAAACCTCCCGAGCCAGTATAAAGTATCACAAAGCTTGTGGGAAAGTGAGGTAAGGGATGGTTTTTGTCTTCTATCTTAGAGGCAAAAGTTCATAGCAAAGAGCTTAGACTTATCAGATGAGAATGAGATAACCTCAGGGACATTCATAAAAAATCTTGCAAAAAAATCATTGACTTCAGTAATAATATTTTCACAAGAAGCTAAGTACCTTCTTGTGAAAATATTATTACTTTTTGTTTCTTTGTTTCTTAAAAAAATCTAAACAAATCAATTTTACTTTTTCCAATTTTTCCATTTTTATCAAATTTTATTTGGTAACTTTGAAACATAATTAGAACTTATGCTTCTGATTAGGACTTCTATTTTGGGGCATTTTAAGATTAATTCTGCAGGGAAGTTACAGAATTTATTTCCAATATTTTTTTTTTTTATTCCAATGTATTATTTTGTGATATGTAAACAAGAAATTCAACTCTTTTCAAGTTGTTATCATACTTGATATTTTTTTCTTTTTTAGATGTAATTAGATATTATTGTAAGGCATAATGTACCTATTTTAAGTTTGATGCAAGCTAAAGGAAGAAATGCTATGACAGTCATCATTTCAAGATTAGAGGTTAAAAGAAGAATTTAGATATATCATTGCTCTCCTTTCACATAACTGTCCAGCAGAATCAAGAAAAAGAATCTCCAGAATATGGATTCTACTTTGTCTAAAGTTTTTACTTGTAATAAAAAAGAATGTATCACCGTATGTCTCACTGATGTGACATGGTGCTTTGACTACATGAATTTAAGCATACTTCTAGATTGGCAACTAGTTCTTACTAATTTACTGTTGAACTAGCTAGATGCAACCGTTATTTCTACTCAAATGGTTTCTTTTCTTGTACTTCCCACCTATGGAACTCCCTTCTTATTTCTTGCTTCCCTGATAACTACAATCTTCAAAAATTTAAACGCAATGTCAATTGCCATTTTCTGTCTTATTCCTTTTTTGTCCTTTTGTCAATCCTCCCCATTGTCGGTCTTCTCATTGTCTTTTCACTTTCACTCTCTTTAACCCACTGTGTTCTAGTATTATTGCTTTGCTTGGGGGGAAATGAAAAGAAAAAAAAGAAAAATAAAATTCAGGCTTTGTTTTTGCTTGGATAATATCTAAATATCAACCCTAGTGAGAATTTCTGGGAAATATTCCAATCTGACTTTTAGAACTTTAAAAAACAAAGTGCATTTGCAGTTGTTTAGGAAAGATAGAACAATGTGGAGCTTCCTCTATTTTGAAAAAGCTGTTTGTTTGGATGTGAGTTGAAAGGTGGTATCCATAAAATATGAATACACTGTAATTTTTCATTAATTCTGATTTTGAAGCAGCATTCAGAATTGTAAAACTTGATTTTGAACTGCATGCCAATGAAAAATTACTGATGATTCTCCTTCCCATTATAAAGAAAATTATACAAGATTGAATAGATAAGTATATTCTATTTGGTAGAAAAACAGACTGCCAGTTGGCAAAGAGTCCAGAAGAAAATCAAACTAAAATTACTGTAAGGTCATAAGCTTTTTGCACTTAACTTGCGCGAGAATTTATGTAAGAAGTAGTTTCACTAAATCAATAATCTAATCAATATTGATTGAAGAAAATATTGATTTGTCAGATGTTATCAGAGTATCAGACTAGAGATCATATATCAATAATGTCATCTGCAGTACTGAATTGATGAAATTTGTTAACCTTATCTTCAACCTGGTTTTACCACCAGAATTAGATCATAACAAATATGAAACTTAACTTTAAAAAAAAAAAAAAGAAACTTAAAACCTATTTTAAGATAGTTTTAAAACAAAAGTTACTCCAAAGAACATACCTGTGGGTAAAAATGATATCTAACAAGCATGTTTTATTGGATAACATAAACAGTTAATTTGGTAAGTAAAGATATTTTTGCAAATAGAAGATTTGCCAGGAATGGTGAAGGTTGTACATGCCAAGGTGAAAATTTACTGTAGATGACTTTGTGATCAAGGCACTCTCTAAACCAGGCCTTCTTGACAGGGGTGATATGCACAACCCCTGGAGGGGGGGTCTCTTTTCTTTCATAGTAAGTGGAAACATTAGTAAATAAGAATTATAAGTTTGTTTTAATAAGTGTTTCTAAATTTATGCTTTCTCATCTGTTTACGAAATTAAGTCTTTAACCCTTTAAGGATGAAATAAATTATTTTTAATAATAGCTCATACTACATCTGGCAGAAATAATTTTTTCATAAAACAGTTACACATCTCTAAATGTTTCAACTGAACAAATGATTTTAAAACATTTCATTCAGTATCTGGTAGCAAGTGTTGTCTGCTATCATTGACTGACTTGCACATTGCATTGCAATGTTTGAACAGAAATTGTGAGAAGTGCATGGTTCCAATTTTTATGTTGTTATAGTCACAGTGATAATAATAATATGATCAAATGTTAGTGACAATAAGTTAGAGTTGGAAATATTGTTTCTGTTATATTTTTCAAGAGGGTACATCTCAGCACCAGCACAACTTTTTGAATTTTGAAATTTGTATTTTGGGACTTTTAACATGATGATTAAATTAATAAATTACTTTAATTTTTATTTTTTTAAAAAAAAAAATCAAGAGAATCATGGAAAATTTTTTTTCTCCTTTTTATTCATATAAATTTTAAAAATTTAAAAAAAATATTTATAATTTTATTTATATTGATTTTAAAAATTAAGAAAATAATTATAATCATTTTATTTATATTTATTTTAAAATTGAAAAAGTTAAGTTTTCCTGACTATGAGTTATCCTGCTGCCTATATTTTTAGCCCTTTTTTTTCATCAATCATGAGTACAAAAAAGAAATGTAGACAGTATATAGTGGGGTATTTGGCTTTGCCTTTCTACAAGAAAGCCCATTTGATCAAAAACAACTCATGTACCTTGTTTGCAATAGCCCATTTTCTAATGAAGCAATGAAAGCATCAAATCTTTTAGAGCATTTAAAAAGAAAACATCCTGACAAAGTGAACAAACCCATTGCTTATTTTGAATATTTTAAAGAAAAACTTTAATCAATGAAATACTATTGCATCTTTGAAAAAAAAAAAAAATACAGAAACATGAAAGTGGCTTGATTGCATCTTATGAAATAGCTTAAGTAATTGTAAAAACTAGAAGTGCACATACAGTTACTGAAAATGTTATTAAGCCATCCTTTGATATTCTCATGAAAACTGTGTTGTGACAAGATTTGGCAAATGTTTTAAAAGCATTGCCACTGTGCAATGATTCAATCCAGAGAAGAATTGATGAAATGTCAGCAGATATGAAAAGCAAACTAGTTGAAAAATTAAAAAGCACTAAATTCTCAATTCAGATTGACAAATCTATGGTAAGTGATAACAGAGCTATTCTTATGGCACATGTTTGTTATAAAGATGATTACTGCAAACTGTGTGAAGAGTTGTTTGTGAAACTTTTAGAAAGTGATACCCACTGGATTATCCATTTTTGAAGCTGTAAAATCTTGATTTGACAAAAATCTAGTACTCTTTGAAAAGTTTGTATCCTGCGCAACGGATGGTACTTCATGCCTGTTTGGTAGGCATAAGAGATTAATTGTGCATTTAAAAAATATATATCCTTTTATTCTTGTCCATCTTGTAGTACATCATCATCATTTAGTTGCCAAAAATATTAGCCTTGTTCTTCATGAGTCATTGACAGTAGTCAATAAAATAACAACAAAATAAGAACAGAATATAAGACATCCATACAGATGTCCATTAGATTTTGTAAGGAAACTGCCTGGCCAGATTTGTAAATCTGTTTGGTACAGTAGTTAATTTCTTGGAAAATGGAGGTGAGAAAAATTTGGCAGAGGAAATCGGGCATCACAAATATAACATTTACTTTTTAGCATGGATTTTCCAAAAGGGCAATGACGTTTCACTCCAAATTTAAGGTAAATTATGCATATTGCAAATCTGTTCTGAAATAACAGAATTATGGCTGTCAAATACAACAAAACAGCTGTATCTGAACATGTGATCAGAATGGCTAAAATACTGCTATGCATTCCAACCTCTTATTTCATTGACTTAGTGCAATCAATAAAATCTTAACCAAAGAAAGAAATAAAATTGATATATGTATTCGAGGAGACAAAGACTAAAATTTACAAATTTCAAACCAAATATTAAATTTCTAGCAGCAAAGCATCAACTACAAGGATCACATTAAAAATTAATGTAAATAAAACAATTTATATTTTTACAAAGGGGCATAGGCGATTCCCTTGATAAATAGTGACAAAGGGGCAATAGGATGAAAACCTCTGCTCTAAACATAATAGGATGAAAACCTCTGCTCTAGTCTTAGTGAATTATTTTCTCCTTTGATCAGAGTAACATTTTTTGTGAAAATTGTGGCTAGTCTCATTATAGTGAGCAACTAATGCATTTAATATATTGTTTTGTAAAATGTCCCTTTTATGTTCATATAATCTTTTATCCTGATTCCTTGAGGTTTATCCTATGTATTTTTATCACAGCCAATAGAGTAAATTCTTCCTTCAAATTTTGGCTTATTGTTTTTTGTTTTTTTTTTAGTAGTGACTAAGTTTTTATTATTTTAGATGTAGTAAAAGCTGATAAAAGCCATAACAGAAATTCTAACCCCTCTCCTTGGAACATTCAGCCCATCTCATATAAAGGACCCAGCCTATTTGAAAAAGTAAGGGAAATAAATGTGGCTGGCAAACTGATGGCCAGTCTAGATATTTAAATTTAAAATTCCCAGCATCTCTTTTCCATGTGCATGTGTAGTCATACTAATGTAACAAATTTAGTCTGATGAAGTCCTAAAGGATGAAACACATCATGTGAAAATTCCTCATTGTCATACATTTTTCCCCCCAACATATATTTATTTATGAATAAGCTATATTTTGGCAGCAAGTAATCATCCAAACAAGTTTGATTAAAAAGAAGACAAAATCTGTGTCTTTAATTTTTTATTCTATTTTGCCAATTTTCGAATAAGATGTTGACTATTGTGTTCAAAGTTCTGGATAACTTGGACAGTTTATTCACAACTTTGAGCACAATGCTCAACACTTATTCAAAAATCAGTAAATTATAATAGAAAATTAAACAGCCAGACCTTGTTGGTTCATTTTAATCAAACTTGTTTGGTGATATGTATATAAAAAAATAATGTGGGTGTGTTTGTTTAAAAAAACTTACAATACATATCTAATACTTACATTAAGTTACTTAGTGAGGAGATAATGAAATTTAATATAATAGTGTACAACTATATCAGATTAAATATTAATGAGGCATAGGAAATTTCTGTTGCAGACCTTCATCATATTGAAAGAAAAGTAATTTCTTGAGAATACCAGTTTGTAGGCTTTAGCATCAGTAGTTATACTTGAAAACACATGAATGATTCTGTGTAAAATATTACTAATGGATCTTTAGAATTGACTGTTTCTGCAAAATCAAAGATAAAAGTTAAATCTATCCAATTAAACATGAAGTACTCCTTGTGGGGAGGAAATGCTTGGTGCCACCATTGAATATGCTAGTTTTTATGAACAAATTAGAATCATCAAGCACTACTGTATATCGATGTTGTATCACAAAGGGAAAATATTAATAAAGAGGTAGGGGGGCATGTTTATTTTGACATTAATATGGATAGCTAAGATGTTGCTGAATTTCTAAGTTGGAATTTACTTGTTCTAGCTTAAAAGTTGATACAGCAAAATTAACAGTGTGAAGTCGGGAAGAACTGATACAGGAAGTAAGGGTACAAAGCAAGCATTCAATTAAACAAAAATAGCCTCCTCTCTTTGAATCTCATAGACTGCCCATTCACATTCTACCTTTAGCAGTTGTTAAACTAAAAACAATGGCGGAGGAAGAAATTTTAGAGTATATTCCCCTTGGTGGTAGTAATTGGGCATAACCCATTGTTGTTTTACAAAAACTGGATGGATATGTGAGGATTACAAAATAGGTGTAAACCACAAAATATGCTCAAATTTGTTCCCTATTCCTAACATTGAAACTGCTATTCACTATTTCAATACTTTACCAAAATTAACCTCAAATCTGATAAAGAAAATGTTAGAGGTATCTACAATGACAAAAAAGGATTGGAATCTTTTTTAGGGTTAGCGAATTTTTATAGCAGATATTTGCCAAAATATAGTCAATTACTAGACCCCTTTGCAGAGTTATGTAAAAAGAATAGTGAATTTAAATGGACACAATGACAGAATATAGCATTTGAAAATTTAAAGAAAGGCTGTATAAAAAATCCCATTGTAAAAATTTTTAACCCTAAAAATTAAGTGACTTTAACTAGAGACACAAGTAAGCATGCCATATCAGCAATTTTGTCTCAAGGTCACCCTATAGTGTGTGTTTCTAGAAGATTAACATCAGCTGAAGCTAACTATTCAAACATTGAAAAAATGAGCCTTAGCTATCATATGGAGCACAGGAAGTTTCTGCTTAAATCTAACCATAAACCTTTAGAGTTTATATTTAACCCCAAGAAGGAGTTACCTAAAGTTAAATTTTCTAAAATTTTAAAATGGACTATAAAGCTCATGACCTTTGATTTTGACATTGAATATGTTAAAGGAAACACTATTCCACATGTTAATGCTCTATCAAGACTAAAATTCAATAATGAACGATTAAAAAGATCAGGCAACTGATAAAATATCGCAGCAGATTGAAACTGATATATTACCCCTAAATTGTCTTGCATTTGAAACCTTACAGGATCCAGTATTAGCAAAATTGCATATAGAATAAAAAGAAACAAATGGAATGATTGTTCGGGGACAGAAAGATCCTATAAAAAGATAAGGCACAAATTAACTATGGAGAAGTGTCTTATAAGCAATGGAAATGTTTTAATACCAACAGATTAAGAAAACATGTAATAAAGTGTACACTATGTTTATTGTGGAACACCAACACAGACAATTAAAATTACAAGCATGGTGACTTGGGTATTCACATGTAGAAAAATGTCGGGAAATAAAAATTAAAAAAAAAAAAAAATCTTTCACCAAGCCAAGATACACTCATGGCCTAAAGAAAAAGAGCCATCATTGCACATTTATATGGTTCATGCACATGTTAAAGGCATAGAACTATTTTGAATTTTGGTCAACATGAGTCCCTAGGTGGTCTGAAGTTGTTAGGGTTCAGGATAGGAAGGCAACACATATAAAATATCCAGAAATAGAGTGCTAAAAACGTTAGTCTCTGACAATACACCAGAATTTTGGGAATGAAAATTCGAGTTCATGGTTAAAATAAATTGAATGCTTTTCTTATAAAACAGAGAAAATGGTGCAGATGGTAACAATGGGGTTGAAGGCATTTTCCCCATCCAGAGCTACCTACTGAAAGTATTTTGAGTTATAGAACCATTTCACATGCAGGTAGAGTGCAAGGCTCCTTTGCATTGATGGGAAATTAGATCTATTTGACAAACGAAAAAAATGTGTTACAAAAAAGACAGAATCAAATCCTGAAAAAGCAAATTTTATTGTAGAAAAGGGACATAATACAGTTGTAATAACAACAAATGAACAGAAATTACTGTCTCACTCTGACGAAATATGACTTAGAAATACTGATGAAGTAAAAAATGAGGAGGAAAGTGAAAGGACACAGTAGGTAAGAAACTATGGAGGATAGTGTGCACAAATCGCACATGGAGTTGGAAGATTAAAGTGAAGGCCTAGATGCACAATAGAAAGAACAGTTCCAAGAGAGAGAGATAAGATCTAGTGTAGTTAGAAGTCAAAGATCAATAAAGGGCATAAAACGACTTTGTTTCCAGGAGATGTAGTGAGATATGAAAAATGAACTTATCCTATTTTGCATAAAGTCAAATGACTACAAATAAGTCAGTTGACAAGTGGAGAATTACTATTATTACAAACTGGAAGACAACAAAAGTATTTTATATAGACACCTTGTCTAACTACACACTTGCTGTTTTTAAGCAAGTCCTGAAAAGGAATGTTTTTAACAATCAAAAATTTGAAATGATCATTAGTTGGGCTATGTTGGTGAAATAATTTTTAGTATCACATGACTAAAAAATGCCTTTACAACTTAAACACATTTTGATATGTGCACACCAAGATTAAAACAAATTTTATTGATTATTGATGGTGAGGAACCTCAAAGTTTTAATTGTTTTTTTGCAATTGGATTGGCAGAGTACTCTTGTATTGTCTACTGGTATTTTGAAGAGGTGCGTGTGTGTTTGTACTTTTCTGGTATTTTAAAACCTGCAATTTTGAACATATATTATCAGAATCTTTTTTTTTTTTTAAATCAATAAAACTTTGAACATTTAAGTCTTGTTCTACATGCAACATCATTATTTACATTATTCAGACTATTGTCCTCATCTTTGTCGCCATATTAATCACAACGTTTCGGACGTTGTACACTCCGGCCTTCTTCAGGTGTTTGGAATTTCGAACTGAACCCTTTATTTCGCTCACTGGGGTAGACTGTTCTAGTTTCATGTGCCATGTTTGATGGATGTAAGTTATCAGTTATCTCCTGCTAATTTCCCTTTGAAAGTTCTCCACTGCCTTAACTGGGTATTGAACTCACACTCTTTGGGTCTCGTCACTGGATCTAACCAACGCCTTTATCCACTGTGCCATGTGTCCAGTGAGCGAAATAAAGGGTTCAGTTCAAAATTCCAACCACCTGAAGAAGGCCGGAGCGTACAACGGCCGAAACATTGTGATAAATATGGCAACAAAGATGAGGACAATAGTCCAATTAATGTAAATAATGTACATAATTCCTCATCTCAGAAATTTAGACAGATGCAACATCATCTTATGTAAAAGAGAAAATGCTAATCCCTTTTTTGTGTGTGTTTTCTTCTTAACTGCCTCACTACATGTGTGCTAATTTTGCTGTTTTCTTCTGTTACTCTTTTTTGAGTGAGAAATGTCTCTAAGACAAAACAGCATAATTGTCTCTCAGCTTCATGATAAAGTGCTTGTAAAAACAAATGTATGGCTAGAGAAAATGGTACTGTAGCATGTCCCTGTTGATAGAAAATTTCTACATGATAAAGTGCTTGGCATGTATGAGATATTTGAGGAGAGCAATAATGAGTTTAAAGCTACCAAGGGATGGATTTATAGATCTATAAGGACCACAAGATCATGAGAGAATCAGCATTGGGATTCCCAGAACAGCTAAAAAAAAAAAATAGGTATTCAAGGGGAAGAAAAGGCTACAATCAGCTGTGACAAAATGAACATTTTCTGGAAGAAAATGATGACTCTTAGCTTCATTCATAAGTTCCAACTAAGCCTGTGGTCTTAAGGCTTTGAAGGATCATATTACTCGAGTGTTTTGTGCTGATGCAGTAGGTGCTGTACTCAAGACAAGCCCCATATCCAGAGCCAGTAATTCCAATGTTCTTAAGAACAATAGCAAAAATATGCTGCCACCTTAGTGCAAACTACTAAGTTATTTTGATGAGGATGTTTGACCTCTTTTTAGCATTCTTTGATAGCTGTTCAAAGAGTGTTTCTTGGCTAGTAAGTTGATCTTTGGACATAACCTGTTCACTTGTCTTCATGGATCTGACAGGCAGATTGTGTATACTGGATGTTACTTTAAAGGGGAAAGTGTTCCATTTCATTCACGTTTATGCTCCCAATGACAGTAGGATGCAGGAAGCCTTCTTCAGCAGATTGATCAGTTTGTGATATTGTCAAAATGGGTAGTTTTAAGCATGTGATTGGAACATTTGTCTTGATACTAAATTGGATTGCAGGGAGTCATGAAGAGTATTAACATTCCTTTAGATGTAAAAAAAAAAAAAAAAAAACTTTTGCAAATTTATCACTGGACATGATCTGGTTGATAAATTTTGAAATGATCATCCGAAGTGGATAGATTGGACTTAGACAGATAGGGCTGATTCAGGTATAGTGCATCATTCTAGCTACATTGAACCATAGGCTTGTATAGGTCTGCATAAATTTAGATACAGCTAAACCCAGATACTAACAATACACTGGAAACTGACACTCTCTGTATTTGGAAATCAGTGGTGAGGATACCTTAAGGTAGGTACCGCCCAAAAATCTTTCTAAAAAAAGAGCATACCATGATGAAAAAAGGTGTCACACTTGATAAAAACAAAATTTTATCATCAGAATATTTATGATATTATTAAAAGGAAAGACCAAGTTATTTTTTATTAAATTTTTAATCCTTGCAATCTAATTTCATGTTTGAAATTTTGTTAAAAATCTTGTTTTACTTGTGTGAGCCAAAGATTAGCATTGATAGTTTTAGCGTCTTTCTTGGTATTAAAAACATATTTTGGAATTTCTTTCAAAACTCAAATAATTGTCAGATTTCAATTAAATTTTCAGGACTTATTTAAAAATGAATGAAATCATTTTTTTTTTTTTTTTTTTTTTTTTTAAGAAAATCTTGACTAAAGGAAGAATTATTAATCTCATGAAACAATCATGTTTAGTTACACTTTTACAACTCATTATTTTTGTAACTTATTACCAGAATAAATGCATTTTTTGTCTACTGAACCAGATGCCATGTGGAATTTTTGATCTTGTGTCGAGTGCAAGTTAAACTGAATTTTTAAAAAATATAATTCAACAGTTTTTAATTCTAATTAACTAAATAATTTGTTTCATGTCATATACTTTTTTTCATAAATTTGTTCTTGTAGCATTTGGGCATACCTGCTGAAAAGATAATTTTAATAAGTCCTCCTGTTGTTGATGAGGATACCTGGGCTAAGGAATGTAAAACAAAAGGTAAGTAAAATGTCAAATTCTTTTGATGAATTGAACTGGTTTTAAATCATACTTTTAGGCTTGATTGTGATCACAAATATTTTACTTAGAAATGAAATAACATGTGATACAATAAACCCCCTCTCTCTTTAGGATAAAGGATTTTACAAGTTAGTATTAGTAACCACATCATTACATAATTAACAGGTAGTTTTGTGTCCATTGAATATAAATACCAAATGTATTTCCCCACATGCTATTTTAAATACCAGAGGATGAGTTCAGCTGACATTTAAAAGATAAAATGGCTGAAAATACACTGGCTGAGAAAGTCTTTGGTTACAAAAGCATTAAAACAATAACATTTATATCAAGAAAGGGATAAAGAGAGAGTTAGGAAATAGAGAAAGAGATGGTAAAGAAAAGGGAGATAGTTAGGGAAAACATATTTAGAATTAGAAAGCAATGATATCAGACACCCAAAATGGAAGTTCGACAAAAAAATCCAAGAGTTGATGAAATTAAGAGGTGGAAAAAACTGAAGCAAAGACCAGAAAAGAATAGGATATGAAATTACTTTTAAATTCAGAAGAATATTTTGTAGTGTTACTGATTCGTAGGAAGTAGTATGCACTCAACTACCTCATGGGTAATAGCTGCAGCTATTTATAGTCTTTGTGACTTCATTATTTTCCTCCCTCTCCCTAAGAGATTGTCTAGATATGGGAAATCTTGACCTTTTTCTTTTTCATAAGTATTCCTTCAATAATTATTCTTGTTCATCTTCAGTGTCTGTATTACTCTTGATTTCACTGTCTAGTTTGTCTTGTCATAACATAATGCTTTCACCTTCATTACTTTCAGGCTCATTATACATTTCTTCATTGCTATTGTGTTGCAATCTAATTTCATTTGCATACGCTTATATACCATTTTCATTTTTTTCTACTATCACAGTGTTCTGTCCATTTGTATTATGAATCTTGCCTCTTGTAGGTTAAATTGACTATTCCTATTATATACCATAGTTTTTCATTGGTGGCATAGAACATGGTCAATGGGGCTCTAATTTGTCTACCCTTGAGGGTGGACAGGCTTTTTGATCTTCCAACATAACTATAGCAACAGTCTAGGATGAAATATCTCTATCGTTTCTTTCCATTGTACATGTATTTTCAATCTGTTTTTTATAGTTTGCAACATCCTTTCTACTAATCTGTTTGATTGCGGATGGTTGAGGGAAGGGTTTATATGGTTTGCATCCAATTTTGTTCAGCTATTGGCATAGTTCCTCATGACAGATCTCTGGTGCATTGTCAGATACTAGCATTTTTGGTATTCCATTTTTTGAAAATATGATCCTTAACACTTGTTTCATGGTCAAATTTTTTTGTTGGAGACCTGTATTACTTCTGGCCATCTTGAATATGAATCTACCAGTATTAAAATAATCCCACTCCATTAACATAGGCATGATCTATGTGTACCCTGTCCCAAAGTTGGGATTCTTTAAGCCATGTTTCTAGTTTTGTCTAAATTTTCTTCTGTTATCACACATTTTACATTTTTTTATGTATTCTTCTACATCTGTAGACTAGCCTGGCCACCATACCTCTAGCCTTAATCTCTTTTGCAAAGACATTATTCTGCAATGAATATCATGTATACTTTTTATAATTTTGCTCCTTTGCGTTGCTTGAAGAACCACTACTTTTCCATTGCAAATTATATGCTTTTCTACGGTTAACTTATGTTTAATCTTTTTAAAGCACCTCTCTGCCTGTGAGCAGTTATTCCACTTATTATTTTCTGTCCTAAACAATATACTGTTCAATATGGGATCTCACTTTGTGTCCTCCACTATTTTGTATATTGACAAAATATCGGTTTTGGCTCAGTGTAAGAAAGTATCTTCAAATTTTTCCTCCGCCCTCTAACTTTCAGAAGTAATAAACCCCAATCTCTACAAAGTGTCTACATGCAGAATGGTATTGCCTTTCATGTACACAATATCAAACTCCATTAACATTTAAGGCCCATTTTAAAATTCTAGAAGACATTAACTTAGGAAGTTCCTTTCTAGGATTAAATATGAATTCTAAAAGTCTATTAGTAGGAATTTCTTTCCAATCAGAAATTGACAAGCTTTATTTGTTGTCCATATTATGGCCAATGCTTCTTTCTCAACATTTGAGCATTTTAATTCGGTTTTTGATAATTTTAATTCAGTTTTTGATAATTTTCTCAAAAGATATGTAATAGGATGACCATGCTGAGCTAATAACCCCAAGATTGAATGTTCACTCATGTCAATTATTATTACTATTTCGTTTCTAGGGTCAAATATTGGCTTCTTCGCCAGAATAGCTTTTAAATTTTCAAATGCAACTTGTTCATTGTCCAAATAAATTTCATTCTTTTTTCTTAAAGCAGAAAAACATTCTTCCAAATTGGATTATCACTCGACATATTGTCTGTAGAAATTTGCAAATCCTAAGAATAATTCCAATTTGTTTTTGTTCTTAGTTATTTCAACTTTTAATATTTTGTCAATTAATGATTAGTCTGGTGATATGCCTTTGTTAGATATGGAATATCCCCAAAATTATATTTTTTTTAGTGTTGTGCACAATTTTTTTTTTTTTTTTTTTTTTTGTTAATCCAGCATTTTTTAAAACCATACTGGTTTGCTATTTTAATTCTTCATTGTTAATAGCACCAACACAAATTTCATCCTGGTAACGTATATTTTTTATATCACTACCAATAACTTGCTCTATAGCCCTTTGAAAAATCACACTTGCAGTTTTAACTCCTTATGGCATTCTTTTCCATCTTAATAAGCCTACTGGTGTGTCTTCTTCAAAGTCATCATCAATAGCTATTTTTAGTATGTCGACTTTAGATCAGTTTCAGAAAATGTTTTCATTTCTGTAAGAAAGTTCAAAGCCCATTCAACATTGGGGATATAATATGAGTACACACATATTTTGTAGTCACCACAAATGTGCAGATTCCATCTTTCTTTCTTAAAATTACTAACGGGGAGGCCCATTTGCTTCCTCCTGTTGGAACTCATTCCAGTAGATCTTTTTCCAATAATTTCTTCAGTTTTTCCACAACTATTGGTATTAGATGGACTGGCATTTAACCTGCTTCATATTTTTTTAACATCCCAGTTTTTTCTGCCTTGATTTTGTTCGCTAATTTTCTTGAATACACGATATTCTATTAGACAATGATTCTTTTCACAGTTTGCTATGATAATTGGTAATATGTCATACTTATTTTTTAGTTCCACATAGGCTTCAAAATAACTTAACATTTTTATCATGGATCCATCAAATTGATTAAATTGGACATGGCTTTTCTTTAATCTTGGCTTTCCTAATTTCTTCCCGAAATTTCTGGGTATCAACGTTACATCACTTCCTGTATCTAGTTGCATGTCCAATAAAACATTATTGATTCAGTTTTTAATAACCATTTTTCATTTTATTTGATTTTATTTGTTTATTTTTTTTAATGAGAAGATGTCTATACTTATTTCCTCTTCATTGTTTTGGACTGTCTCTACTTTTTTTTTTCTTTTTGATATACACATGTTTAAAATGATTCAGTTTGAAACGCTTTTCACATTTTTTTTTATATGTCGCACATTTTTGTTTTATTTCTTTGATATTGATATGCACAATAAGTACTCATTATTCTATCTTTTTTCTTTATTGCGTATGTGTCCATTTCCTCTACCAGATCTGTAATTTTTGTTCTATCAAATTTTCCAATTAATTCTTGTTGCTGAAAAAATTTAACATACTGTTCTAATGACAACTTTCCCAGTTGTAAATGCATTAGAGTCATTTGCCGATACTCTTCATTATGAAAGCCATTTACCAATTACATTTGGATTGAATCCTCTTTGATTGACTGGTTTTCCAATCCCAGTTTCTCAAGTCCACAATATTTAGCGGTCTGTTTGAAACAAAGAATATATTCAATAACTGGTTCATTCACTTTTTGAGAAATATTCATAAACTTAGCTATTTCTGCATTCACTAGTTTTTTCTTGGGTGCTATATTTCTCACTATTAGTTGGCTTATATTATCAAATGACATTTCCTCCAACTGATCTGGGTGTACAATTTCTGACAATTTCATAATGTCCTCACAACCAGCAGTTGCCTACAAGAGAACCGTTATTTGGTTTTCTTCGATTACTTTTGAATCCTTCAACTTTTTTCTTCTAGCTTTAGCTGCTAGTATCTTAGGCCACACTTGTGCATATTAATAATTATCAAGTGATAATTGTTCGTTTAGTTTGTTAGATCTCAGCAATGCCATTGTAGTGTAGTGTTACTGACTCACAGTAAGTTGTATGCACTCAACTGCCTCATGGGTAATAACTATTTATAGTTTTTGTGACTTCATATGTAAATGATTTAACTTTATTTCCATATAAGGAGATTTGAATGATACCCTCAAATAAGTTGAGATAACTAAAGCCGTGTGTTAGAATAAATAATTCAGATAGAAATTTATTGCTGTGGTGCTTAAAATTGCAATATAAGCATGACGATACTTCATCACTATTCTATGCTCTGTCAAGTCATTGGAAGCAAATATTGTGTTGTGAACTGAAATTATTGAGTGTTCAAAGAAATGCAATATTATTCTCAGTGCACACAAAAGAAGCAGTGATGCTCATTTGTGTTTAAAGGCAACAAACATTTATTTCTCACTGATGGATGAAAGTTTGTTGTAGCAAAATAAAGTCTGTGGAAGCCCAAAATGCACCATAATTTTCTCCTATGATGACTGAATATTTAGTGTGACATCTTCCTTGGTAGAATCCAGAGGAACAAAAAAGCATATAGTGATTTCTATAACAAATTCAATACATTTTATGCATCCAAACCAAACAAAATCCAAAATTCCTTTGCTTCAAATGTATACTGCTATGCAGTTGTAAAATTGTACGACAAGATTTTTAAATTAAAATTTATCTGGTTCCTTGTCACTGAATTTGGCACATTAAAGCCTCAAAACTGATGTATGTATTGACAAGTTGATAATGGAAAGAATTAATTCTTCACCTGTATTGCTACAGAAAATGGATTTGTTTATTTATGAAAGTAACATTTCCATAATGTTAAGCTATTTATTAATCATTCACTCATAGCAATCTTAGCATTTAAATCACATCTTCTAAATAACCACTTGTTTCAAGTCTGATATCAGCTTTATTGCAAGCATCATTTATTTTAGAATTTACCGTTCCAATTTCTCTCATCCAATTAATGATACCTTTTTCTTCTCTTTGAAATAAAGTTTTAATCAAATTTTCTTCAGCCTGACAAGTCATTAATTACATCTTTTTTTTCTTTTTAAGTGTTTATCTAGAGGCCAGTACAGATTTCACTTATTTTACAAATTCCGCAACTTGGACAAAAAAAATAAAATTTTTATCAATTTCTCAATAAATGGTAATACAAGTTCCCAATTAAAATTCTTTGTTCCTTCTCTTCAAACCAGCCATCCAATTTTATAAAACCCACTTGTCTCCAATAATGTGATGATTATATCCATGATAATACACCTGGATATAACCCCAAGATCATGATTACTGGATAATGCTAAGTCACGTGTTGTTTACAACAGCTAAATATGCTAAACAACAGCTTTTGATGTAAATGAAACACAACAACCTGTACTATAATATACTAATATATTTGATATACAAATAGAGAAAGAAAAAGATATTTTCAGTCAATGTGAATCTGTGGACTTGGGAGAAAAGGTGTCTGGGTATCTTGTTTTGTTAAAGAGATCTCTCTCAGTCCACAGCCTGGTATCTTTGTATAGTAGTAATTTCTCTTCAAGTTGCTGACTCTATTTTTTTTTTTTTTTATAATTTGATGCCACTTTCTGGGACTTAGGGTAACAGGAGCAGCCATGCTTCATGCTGTTTGAATAACATAATAGAAGAAAATAGAAAATAAGTCTTTGAATTTAGTGTTTATATAGACAGTGTCACATGACACTTACAGGAGCAGTGATTGTCCCTTTCTTCAGCCATTCTGTGCTTGGTTAATCTTATTTTCCAATTGATTATTCTAATTTCCAATACCATAAATAGCTTTATCATTAAATAGCCTAGCTGCCCAACCAATAGTATTTTATCTCCAAATGACTGGTACGTTGACCATAGATTGATTCCATGTGTTGAAGGGGAAACCTCACCTCTCCTGAGAAAAGAAATTGAAGAGTTTTGACTCGGTGTTGATGCTTGTAGACAATGACCCCCATTTTTAATATAAACCTCTTATTTAATGCCTGGAATATCCTGATCAAAGATATAATAGCAGGTGGATGCAGACACACTTGGCAGTGACCAACCTTTGTTTTAACAGCACTATTCTTATAATCTCTGTTATAATTCTGTTATAATCTATCTCATATCTATTCTGCATCTGATTTTCATATAAACATTAGTCCTATTCTTTATAAATTATTCTTATCAATTTTTTTTATCAAGCAGAAAAACAAGTAAATGATTTTAAAACAATTATTTTTTTTTCTAACCAAATAATTTTTCTTTCCAGGAAGACCACTGTCCAATTTCAACAAAAATACATCTCTGTATGCTAAAGCATGTGTGGAAGCTGCACAGCAGACTGGTACACATTGTATTGATCTCTATACAGAAATGTTGAAGCATGATGTAAGTTTTAATTTTATGTTTGAAATATTTTTATTGTTTTATATACTTTTTTTCCTCAAAGCATGTTGTACTATACTAATATAGAAGGCCTTGCCACAAGGCCAAATTTTATGTATTGTTTTTGTTATGCTATTACTGTTCTCAAGATTAAATATGAAATAAGGGTGTGTAATTATTTTTATTTTCCTCTTTCTCCTCAGGATTGGAAAAGCATGTTAAATGATGGTCTTCATCTTTCCAACAAAGGTTCCCATTTTCTGTTTTCACTACTGCGGCCTATAGTGGGCAAGCACACCAGTCATTTGCCATTCAAGCTTCCATACTGGGGTGATGTTGATCCTGAGAATCTAAATTCGTTGCTTGATTAAAATAACAGCATAAACCCCTTTAAAATCATTGCCAATTCTTTACTTTTAATATTTGATAGGCCTCAACAAATTTTGGTGCCTCGTATTTGCATATGTATGGTGAATAAGAACAACTTATTTATTATATTTTCAAATTTTAAATTTATTCAGGATTTTAGTTTTGATGTAAGAATACTATCATTTGCTATTTCATAGCTCATTTACTTTTTATTATTTTCATGGAAATTTTTTCATCAAGTTGATGAAAGCTTATTAACTATTTATATATATTTTAATGAATTTAGATATTAAATGCTTTGACCAAATATATCAAAAGTACAAAAACGCACCACTTCATTTGCTTACATTTAAATATTAGAATATATTCAGTAAATCTTGGACTGTTCTAATTTGACTGATATTTCAAAAGTAGCACAATTTTTATTTCTTTTCATAAGAATAATTCAATTCAATAATAAATGCAGAAAATGGCAGCTATAAAAAAAACAGAAACACTTTTTTTACTATTTTTCCACCAAAAATGTTTATATATTGATAAATATTTGTGTAGTCTACAAATCTCTGCACAGAATAAAATTTTGTTGAAACTCAAGTTAATTGAATGATTGTGTGAATTTGGACATATTTTCTGAAAAAGTGTTAAAATTCTTAAATCTCTTGAATTATCTCATGCTACAGTATTATACCAATTTCTGTAAATACATTTTGTTGTTTAGCACAGCTGTTTAAAACCCTTGTTTTTGTCATATAGGAAAATCCAACATGGCGCGTAAACGAAATATGCGGCAAAAAATCTCATTCGTCATAAACTTTTTAAACACCTCATAGAATGTAAAGTTCTTAAAGAAAACCTATGTCAAAGTGTTTTCCTGAATCCTTGATGACTTGGCTGTCCGAAAATGATAATATCAAGATGAAATAATGGAAACTGACCGTGAAAAATACAATTATGCGAACAGGTTTTCGATCAATTAGTAAACTTCTGGACCTTTTAGGGCGACCTTATAGGATCCAGACGGCTATTTTTTTAACATGGAATTATTCACTGGTAATTAATCTTCGATTTGGCTGTGGAAAATGTCACTCGGCGGTTAGCATTAAGAAATTATGCACAATTTTCTGAGAAAAATCCCCTTTTTTTAATGAAAAAATATTCATTTTCGCTTCAAAATAACATCATTCAAAATTCATTCCTTTCTCTTTCATTTGGCATGAACATCATTGAATAAAAAGAAAGGCTAAATGGACCGGCGATGGGAAATACAAAAGATATGCGGCGAAAAAAAAACAATGTTGTCTGCTAAGTGTTGTTGTCATCACCGGGTCACGGGGTGTTAAAAAAAAAACAAAACTTATCAAGCCATTGTTCAAACATAGGTTATATGAAGCCCTAGTAATTGTGAACCCTTTTTATTCACCTTTGCTTTTATCTGGGAGTGGTGGGTTTTATTACAACTTGTTCTAAGGTTTGCCGTCCGTTTATTGCTAGCTGGCTGGCTGGCTGGCTGGCTGGCCTTTGACCTAGACGTCAAAGTCAATTAGGTTTATTTTTCTCTTATCACTATTTTTAGGAAAAAAAACAAAAAACTTTTGGTTTCTGGCGGTTAGGAATTGCAGATAAATCTCTTGCCTTTTACTAAAGATTTCCATTGGCCAGGTGTCAATTTTTTAACCCTTGGCAGTCATAATTGAAAATTAACAATGGATTTTGTCGCATTTTTGAACCCCTCGAATGTTGATTTCCTTCAAAACTCAATTTTATGCCTGAAATAGTTTGATTATGATCTAGGCTTTCTGATTTTCAAAAAAAAAAAAAAAAAAAAATGGTTAATTTCCATTAATGGGGGAAATATTTGTTTAGAACAAGAAAAAAAATGCAAAATTTTCACTATTTTTTCACATTTTACCCACTGAAAAAAATTTTTTGTCATTTACACCAGCTAATTTTACTTTTAAATGAAAAGAATATATCTTTTGCTTTCAGAAAATACCTAGTTTCATGGGGTTCAGATCAAAAGTTTCCTTGATATTCGTTTAGGTGATGATAAAACAGTCATTTTTCAATATTTTACCCCTAAAAAAGTATGAAAACCCATATTTTGAGAGAAAATAAGCTGTGACAAAATGACTTTTGCTATTTTTGTGATGATTTTCACTTGGGAAAGAAAATTTTTACCATAGGAAACCTGAATTGACTTTATTTAAGTTCAGTGGGTCTGTAGGAAACCTCAAACAGCTGTGTTAGATGATAGATTATATATTGTGTAACAACTTCTGTATGGTTCTGAACTAAATTCTTGCTTAATTTATAAAATTTTGATCAATCATGGTTTATTTAACATAGAAATATCTTATATTATTTTCTTTATTGTTTTTAAATAAGTAGCCTCTTAGTTTTTTTTTATCAGGACTGTACTGTTTATTTTATTGGTTTGAATTTTACCAATCTTTTCTCTTTTCTATCCGAATTAATATATAATTTTTATTTCTCAATATTGATGTAATGCAGGCATCTCTGATTTGTTGCAGTAAATTTGACCCCTAAGAAAAAAAAAGTTATGAAACATGTATAAGACTCAATTTTTTGGTCCCCTTTCTTCTTTCTACTAATTAAAAGCTGAAAGAATTGAAAATATTCTGATATAAATATTATTTCTAGATTTTAATTAGAATCTGAAATATTCTCATTTAAGAATTTTGTTTACTTTGAGTAAGCAGTTACACTGGGGGGTGGGGGGTGCTTAAAAAAACATTGATTTTTTTAAAGCATCTTCCAAAATTCATCTACTTATTGAATTTTAATAAACTTAGCATTTATGCAAAATAAAAAATACATAATAAAATACATTATCATGCAAAATTGTTAGGAAACTGTAATGGGATTGGTCTAGCTAATAGGTAAAATTAGCATAAAGAGTGTTTGAGTCAGTGTATGTGGAAAATCATTCTGTTTCTTGGTGTTTTTTTTTTTTTCTAGTCCAGCCTGACAGTTTTTTTTTGTTTTTTTTTTAGGAACTGTTAAGTTTATCATTTTATTTTTGTGCTATCTTTGAAACTTTTGCATTTCTCAGTTTTCTTTGATTTTGTGTACTTGTTTTCTATTTGTCTGTTTTTTGTGAGCTAAATTTTACTTTCTTCAGTGTATGTCCTTTTGTGTTTTAACCCCCCCCCTCCTGAATTTATTTTGTTTCTTATTTCTAATTTAATCCTTTTTTTTTTTTTTTTAACATGTTTATTTGTTGTTTGTCAACTTTAATTCGTTTTTACTTAGTTTGATCCTGTTGTATTTTTTATGTGATTATTGTTATCAACTTTAATTTGTTGTTATTTTCCACATTCTTGTAAACAAAGTTGGATTTTTCCTTTTTTTTTTGTTTTTCATCTGTCCATGATTTTAATTGTCATAAGACTTTTTCTTTTCATTTTATTTTTGTTTCATTGTGAGAATAAGCCATTTGTATATAAGGTGAACTTTTATTTGTTTGACCATGGTGATTTTGGACCACCATGGCCAAAAATGTGGATTTGACTGGCAATGCAAATGCAAAATATGTCACCGCCTAAAAAAACGGCCGTGGTTGAAAACAGGCCTCAAAAAGATGCAACATATTACAATAGTCTAAGGGAGAAGTATGACTCATTCATGAGCTCCTTACTATTCCAAAAGCAATAGATTCTGTCAAAACAACTATCTCCCTGCCAATCATTGCCTTAAGAACTTGGAAACTTATTGGGGTCAGCAGGGAAACAATGGAAGAAGTTTTGAAGAGCCTCAAAATATGGCCCAAGATTTTGGCTAGGTGGTCTAAGGCTCTACGGGACATTTTACTGACGACAGAAGAAGAGGATAAAATGTTGGCAGGAAGTATACAGACTACTAAGTCAGTCCGCCTTCAAAACAAGGGCATGAGATGAACAAGAATTACCATCCATGGAGCTCCAGTGGGGATAGGCTGGGGGCTTTTTTACCCAATATGACCTAGTGGATGAGGTGACTGCAATAATCAGCAGAATTGCCATGGGAGATTTTTGTTTTGCAGGTTACGATGACTAGGAAGAAGTTTTTTGGAGATCCCCAATGTTTTGATGTTTAGGGACAAAATGATGCCTGTTGTGGTTGAGGGCTGTTGTCCCTGCTGCTGAACATTTGGTGCTTCAGGGCATATGTCCAAAGCGTGTACTGGGAAAAATGCAGTACCTCAGCCTAGCCAAGATGCAGCAGTGGAAACAATAGAAGTGTCTGGCAAGGCTTCCAATGGTGTTTGGAGGGAGGTGGCAAAGAAGGAACAGAAATCATCAAGCCCTCTCTCCCAGCAGGAGGCCTCACAGCAGCAACAACCACCCCAGGAGAGGCTGGAGCCTGAAAAGCAGCAGCATCCACTGTATCACCCCAAAAAAGGGCTTCCAAAGGAGAAAGATCAGCCTAAGCAGAAAAAGCAGTAGCAGCAACAAGACCAGCAACAGCTGAAACAACAAAAAGATTAACAACAACAGAAGAAACATGACCCACAATAGACTAGCCAATAAAACCAGCAACAATTACAGGAACAACAACAGCAGAAACAGCAACGCGGAGCAGATTCTGATATGGAGATGCAAGAAATGTCCCCACCACAGTCCTCCTCTTTGAATAGAGAGGGGAAAGGAGGAAGAAGAGAAGGAGATGCCCATCCAAAAAGGGAAGTGGGCTGGATGAAGCAAGAAGGAGGAAATGGTCAAAGTCAGTTTCCAATCTGTCCCTGTGTCATCAGTGGAAATTCAGGACGCAGCTCTCAAATCAAGGAGCCTCCCTTCTTTACCATCTCAGGCTCTGTCCTCCTCCACTTTCATACTTCCCCAACTGTCCACTTCTACCTCACTGTCAACTACACACCTCACCCATCCAGAAAAAGGAGAAATATACTTTTGCAATGCTGAGGACATTTGTAAAGTTGACAGAAGGGAAGTAGAGAGAGACTTTTCAAAGCAAAAGAAGGCACTCTTGGGTCCACTTTTCAAAGTCGCCTTCATCAATGGGAAGTCGGTGGAGGATCGCTACAACTTGCCTAAGGCCCCAGGAGTGATTGCTTGTATTAGGGAAATATTTAAAAGTTTGGGCAAAAGATGCCTTTCCTGACCTGCATATGGCCCAGATGAGTACATCAAATTTAAAGAAACTTTTAAGATTTTGTGCAGGTTGGGTCCAGTGCTTCTCCACCCCTCTCTATACAGAGCCTTAAAACTAACATATCCCATGGACATTGGCGGTATTGTTTTGGACGGACAGCTGAGGTCGGAGATGGGCACAGGGAGCCTAGGACAGTCCGTTGGGGGTCCTCATTCCCACAGATTTCCACCCGGTATGTGATTAGGATGTTTGGTTTTAGTTTTTTTTTCTCTTTCAGACTTAAAAAAAAATGTCTATTAAGATAGCCAGTTTGAATATGAGGGGCATGAGGGACCAGGGTAATGCTGCCTACCCGCTTTGTCACCTCTTGTCTTTCGGTGTGGATGTCATCGTGATCCAAGAAGCTCACTTTGTTTGCAATGTTGATGCTTGTGTGCTGTCTGATGACTTTGTCATCTATTCAGCATATGGAGGCCGACTGGCCAGACATCATTCTTTGCTGGTTAAGCATACCCCGGATGTGAGGGTGGACTTTGTCCATTCCTAGTGGATTCAACATATCTAGTCTTAATGGGGGACTGGAATGCTGTCCTGGACCCCAAATTAGACAAGGGATGGGGGGGGGCTAGCATGTGGTTGGGTGATTGTAGCTTGGTTGATCTGATCCGTGAGTTTGGTCTTGTCAATAGATACCTGGTCAATCACCCAGAGGGGGAGATGTGGACATGGGCACTTAAGTGGCTGTGTACCTGGGTAACTAACTACCTGGATAGAATGTTAGTCAGAAGAGCCAACATAGATCAGCTAGATTGTCCCATGTTCCACTGGTTAAGCTATTCGGACCACAGACTTGTCTGTGCCCGGGTGGCAATAGACTCTAGGCCTTGAATGGCTGGATACTGGAAGTTCAATTTGTCTTTACTGGACAGGTGGGACTTCCAGAAACAGCTAACTATCTTAGTGAAGTGGGAACTAGTGGGGGTGGTTATTAGGAATAGGTAGTGGGGAGGCTTAAGGATAGGATTAGCCAGTGGTTTGCACTAGATAAGGCAAACAAGGTGAGGAATCTTAAGGATAGTCTTTCTTGGGCAGAGATTGGGAGGGATCCTCTAGAGATAGGCCATACTGTGGAGGCTGTGCAGCATTTGGCTTGCAAGTGCTACCAGAGTCAGGTAATTAGGTATAAGTTAAGCAAGATGTCTTCCGAATCTGTGAACATGGACACAAGAGGTTAAGACCATAGAGGGGCAAACTCTGAGGTTGACTGATGATATGTGTGAGGCGTTTCGGTGGCATTTCAAGAGCTGGCTTACCAAGGAGCCTGGTCTCTGTGACAAAGAGTTTCACAGCCATTTGGTTGACTTTCATTGGCTAAAGCAGCTAGCTGTTAAGAGGAGATCACAGAGGATGATGTCTTCACGGCATTGAAGAAGGTCGGTAGAGGCTAGTCTCAAGGAGTTGATGGTTTGCCCTATGAATTGTACTTGAGCCTGTCACACATCTTTGTTCCGATTTTGACTGTCGTGTTCAACAACTGGTTCTACCATGGGTCCATCCCCAACTGGATCTCCAGAGATGTTATTATGCTGTTGAAAAAAAGTGAAGAGTGTTGGGTGGGATTTAGACAATTGCAGGCCCATAACTCTGCTAAACACAGTCATTTGCCAAGATTCTGTTGGGTAGTGCATCAGACTTGTGCTGTGAAGGGCTGAACAATTCAGGGCAACCTGCATCTGATCCACACAATCCTAGAGGGTGTAAAAGATGATGAGCAAGCTGCGCTGATCAATTTGGATCAGTCCAATGTATTTGATATGGTTGACCATTGCTTCCTGGCTACTGTCCTGCAGGTTGCTGGATTTGAACTCGACTTCTGCCAGGGGATTAGCCTCCAGTATTGCTCACCTAGTGCTGTTGCACACTTTTGTGCTGTCTTGATTTGTCAGTGTTGTTCACTGTGACCCCTACTTTGACATTGGATCCTCTCTTTTGCTGGCTGAGTTACAGGGCATGCAGTCTGGCTCTATGTTGAATTACTGTCCCAGGTGGGGCTCACACAATGTGCCAAAGACATATCTACTTTCATGTCATCCCACAGCAACAGTGAGGTGGTATTGAAGGCACTTGAATGTTACAAGAAGGTGAGGGGAGCCAAGATTAACTTTGACAAGTCTTCTGGCTTGCGGTTAGGTGTGACATGCACTGGCGGTCGCAGTCCAGTGCCAATATGTGATGTCCACTGGTTGCGACGTCAATATATGACACTGTGCCGTTGGCCTGTGGTCAACCCCCAGTTGCAGCGTGAAGCTGTAAGTTTTCTTCCATCAGCGTTTTGGGGTTGACTCTTTGTTGCTGCCACCAACCTGTGTCCTGGTTGTTTCTGGTTCGATACCAGCTTTGTCGTTCTCAGCTCACCTCCAACGCTTGGTCACTGAAGTAACTGCTTTGATCTCAAGTCTAACCTACCCACGTTGTGACTTTGATCTTAGGTAGACGAAAGCAATCAGGCGTCGGGCCGTAGTGCAAGCTGAATCCGGGGTGAAGGTGATACCACACAAGCGTAAGTAAAAGAAAAATAATAAAACAAACTCACGAGGTTCAAATATGTTGAGAAATAAAAATTAACGTTATCTGTTGAATACAGGAGTGTGTTTCTCTCTCAACCGTGTCTGGTGAAAAAACTCTGCCTAGCTGCTTCAAGATGGTCGTTTATATGGACACCGACCAACTCTGGTGTTGGGGCCTGTCATGGTTTGGGTTCTTTGACAATTCTTAATTCCCAACAAGAATTCCCTTTGTTCTTAGGCCAGGAAAATTAGTTACTTCCCATTTTTGGAAGATTAATCACTTTCCACTTCGGGGTTCCTCCCTCGTCCATGAGGGAAGGTCGGAGGAGAGTTATCCTCCTAGACTCTTCCTCTCTCACATTGGTATCTCATACCAATCCTCTCAATGGGTGTTAACAACTTCTCCGTCTTTCTCATACATTCACCTCCACCTATCACCCATGCTACCAGTTAGCCAATGATCTCTTGGCAGTGTGGGCGTGGCTAGACTGGCCCTCTTAGAATTATTATCAAAAATTTTGTTTACAAAATCCTTTTTTTCTTTTCCTTCGGCGAAAACATTTACAATTCCCAGAGTGCCGAATAATTCCTTATCACATCGTAATTTTGGGAACACCCAAATCCACTTAGTTCTGACCTCTATCGTCTGATTAATCACTGTCAAAAAACCCGACATCTGGGTTCTCTGCTGGTCAACCTTCAACTGGGTGGCCGTGCCCACCCGACATTTCTATATTTTTCTCATGTCTTAAAATTCTCTTATCACCAGATTCTCATTTTCGAGTCAACAGTTTGAATAAGCAATAATAATGATCCCCTTTTCGACTCTATTTTTTTTCATGTCAAGATTCGTACATAGACCAGATGGGTCTCTTCATTGGACCCAAGAACCAAAATTAAATGATATCTCTAAAAGATAAACAATAGCCATTCTCCAGGGTGGTCCCAACTGATATTTCTTTATGGTCACATGCGTTGGCCGGTTTTGTATCTCTCAGAATTCTGTTTCGTTTGGCACGTCACTCCCTTATCGTGACATTAATTAATTTGACAGAATCACAATCTCGCTTTTTCTTACTGATTTTCTGTCTTTTGCGAAAAGTATCTTTCTTTTGTAAATAAATTCGTTTTTTTAATGTCGCCCAGTCTATCTTTCGGTATAGCTCTTTCTCGCCGTATTTCCCGTTTTTAATTTCTATGGTTAATTAGTTAGCCAATTACCATAGCTAAATAGTGTCACATAGGTGCCTGGAAGAGGGTCAATCTTCTGGGGCCCTTTGGTTGGATGGGTTGTCCTGTTCACATTCTTGGAGTGTGGTTTGGACCCGACCTCCAGCTGTAGAAAAATTGGGCAGAAGTAAAGATTGGTGCGGCAGTCAAGACTTGACACCGAAGGAGGTTTTCTTTGAAGGGCAGGGCTGAAGCATGTGCCACTTATATTTTTTCCTCTTGTCTGTACTTCCTCTCTGTAAGGGATGTAAGAAAGCGATCTCCTCCCTCTTGTGGGTGGGATGTAAGCATCACGTTGACGAAGTCTGTACCCAACGTCCATGTCATAGGGGGCTGGGTATGCCGCAATTGGAGAGTCATAAACTTGCCTCAAGTCTGACTTTCCTACACCACGTGTTGACAGGGGGACTGAGTGCCTTCATTAAGCCCCAGGATCAATTGAGTTTCCTCCTTGAGTATTGATTGGCCTTGAGGGTCATTCCTCGGTCCATTGACCTTTCTCATCCTAGGAGAGGCTTCTATCATGAACTGGTGGAAGGCATCGCGAAGAATCCAATATACGCCTGTCTCAGTTGTTGGTGGATGTGTTTTACTCGATTTGGTCTTGGACACCATGGCAGATTACATTAGCAACCCTGAGTTTTTGCCTACCTGGTGACTGGTTCAGAATAGGCTATCTCTCAATGACAAAGCCTTCATATGGGGCTTGGTGAATTTGCCACACTGCAATTGGTGTGACTTTGGTTTAGAGGAAATGGCTGTACACGCCTTCTACCACTGTCGTCGTGTGTGCCCCCTATGGGACTTTGTTGGCGAGTTGATGGCTCGTATCACTTCCGAAAAGCTTATGCTCATTGATGGCACATATACATGTGTGTCCCACCCCATATTCTGGGGGTGAAACGGATGGTGTTTCTGCTGCTGCTAGCCATGGCTCAAATATTGATTTGGACTACATGGAAAGAGGAAATCTGGCAATGTGAATGCTATTCTCATCAGGATTCTTTGAGCATTAGCTCAGGATGAAGATCAGAACTGATAGAAAGTGTTTGTTATAGAGAAATTTTCATGAAAGGTGGGTGACTGCAGCAAGCCTGGTTCATATGAACGGGGCTAGCCTTGATTTTCTTTTTTTAAGTCTCCCTAAGTCACATTGTGGAGCCCTCGCCTGGTTAGGTTAGACCCTTTTTGTGTACCTAGTTAATGTGAATAAATGTTGTTTATGGCTTGTTCCCACCTTGGTTATGATCTAAGCCCAGATTCCCAAAACTCTCTAGTTTGATTTTTGGCCCCTTTTTCATCTTGACTGGGTCAGTTTTCCTATGTTCATAACATATAAAATACCTTTTATCCTTCCTATCCTAAGAAGGTTAAGAGATACCTTTTGAATTTTCTGAACTAAGACAATTCAAAACTCTCTAGTTTGAATAAGGCACAGAGGAAGAATTAATTTCAACTCTGATTTGAGAAGGACTGTACAACACCTCTCATAGAGTAAAAATTTTTTAGAGTTTGTTTTCAGGTTCACCCCACCCCATCATTGTTTATCAGAAAAAATTTTAATGAATTTTTATAGAAAGTTCTTTGTATGTGGTATATTCATTGAATGATGATGGATGAGTTCTTGTGGTGGATGTTTAAATTGAAAAATGAATTAAATCAGATTAAATAAGAAAAACCAATTCCTCCTTTTAGCCTTATGGAAATTGCTGTATTTATACACAATAAAAGAACAATGATAAAATGTTTGATCATGATGTTGACAACTATAAACATGAACCTGAAAATGTAAAGATTTGGATAAAATGCTTTGAGGCATGTGCCAGAATAAAGAAGCTATGAGATGACCAAACACCTGGAGGACAGAAAGAAATCGCAAATTCAAAGCCATTAGGCAGATTTCATTAATGACATACCTGGATGAAATTGAAAACTTGACATTTAAGGAAGTCAAAGAAATAATTTAGAGAAATATTCAACCAAAGAAAAGATTGGTCATAGCTGAACAAATTCTTAACATTGAAACAAGAATTTGAGCCTATAAATATCTAAGAAGGTTAAGAGATACTAAAAACAAGGACAACAAAGAATAAACAAAAGGAAGAATTAATTCAACTCTGATTGGTAGAAGAACTGTAAACACCTGTAAAAACAAACCAAATGACTTTAGTCAAACAAAAAAAAGAACAATGATAAAATGTAGATATTACAATTATAAACATGGATCAAAAAGTTTTTTTCAATAAATGAAAAGGAGAAACAAAAAAAATACCTTCACGGATATTAAATTAATTGGTGTAGACTTAAAAATGCAAGTTGACACTGGAAGTGAAGTGACCCTTATTCTGAAGAATTTTTGGAAACAATTACCAAAACCAAAATTAAAGAAAAGCTTAGTAAGATTAAGACAGTTTGATGAAACGTGTATGAAAAATATTAGGATCCTTTTAAGGCACTTTTGAAACAAAAAATAGATTTGAGACAGTCACTATTATGGTCATATCCTGCATAAAAATCATGGTTTAGTAGGAATTAATTTGATAAATATTAATAGCACATGTTTACTTAATGTTATGAATATGGAAAGTCCTGTAACTGGGACATTAAAAAAACTATAAAGTGAGCCTTAAGTTAAAAAGAAATATCAATCCATTGTAATTTGAAAGCCTTGGGTATCCCAATCATATAAAGCCAATGGTAGTTGATAAGCTGCAAAAAATGGTGGAAGAAGGCATTCTTCGACATGCAGAACCTGGAGGCAGCAAATAGGCATCAACTATTGTGGTTTTAAGAAAACCTAATGGTGATTTTAGAATTTGCAGAGATTACAAAGTAGTCATAAATCATAAGATTTGTTCAGATTTCTACCCTATTCCAAACATATAAAACATACTACATTCTCTGGCAGGAATGTAATATTTTACAAGAATTGATTTAAAAAATGCGTACCACCAAATTCAAATAGATGACGAATTTAAGGAAATCACAACAATAAACTCTCCCATAGGCTTACTTAGATGATCCTGCTTACCTTTTGGAATTAAGACAGCCAGCTCAATTTTTTTCAAAAAGCTATGGAAAATTTGTTAGCAGGGAGAGTAGAAAATATGATAATTTATCAGGATGATATATGTTTGGATGTGGTGGGGTGGCCACTGAAGAAGAAATGAAACAAAAAAATAAATTTGTAATGGATAAGATGAGAAAAGCAGGAATTATGATAAATGAAGAGAAGTGTTGTTTCCAAGTGCTAAGAATTAACATTTTTGGGTTACCAAATTTAAGAAAACGATACTTTACTGGACCCAACGTTGATACAAAAAATATTAAATGTATCTTCACCAACAACTAAAAAAGAATTGGAATCATTTCTCAGATTAGCCAATTTTTATAGCAAATTTGTGTCAAACGATTCTGAAAGAGTCAGTGTTTTCTGAGTTACGAAAGAAGAATAAGTAGTTTGAATGGACTTGTGCACACCAAATTGCCTTCATTAAATTAAAAGAAGTTCTATCCAAAAAAAAAACCATGGTCAAAATTTTTTACCCTAGAAAGGATGTTACATTAACCAGTCTGTATTGGCAATTTTGTCCCAGAAAGTATACCTAGTGATGTATCTTTCCACGACATTGACACCAGCTGAATTGAACTACTCTAATATCAAAAACTTACAATTGTATGGAGTATGACCAGAGCAAGATAATTTTTATTAGGAAATTTTTTTTGTTTAAATCCAATCATAAGCCCTTAGAATTTATATTCTGTCCTAGGAAGGAATTGCTTAAACTTATATCATCTTATTAAGAATGGCTATGAAGTTAATGGCTTTTGACTATGGTATAGAATGCATGAAGGGAAACATGATACCATGTGTAGATGCATTATTCTGACTACAATTTGAAAAGGAACAAAACAAAAAATGTTGAGGATGAATTTTTGCATTGGGTGGAAATGGATGTGTTATCCATGAATAGATGAGTTATGGAGACGTTACAAGATCCAGTCTTAAGTCCAATTTTATCTAGAATAAAAAACAATAAATGGTGTTATTGTTCAAAAGCAGAAAGACCATACAAAGAGACCAGACACAAACTATCAATAGGAAATGGTCTAGTTTGAGGTGGAGATTTAGTCGTACCACTGGAAAAAATATAGAAAAGTAATTAAAAGTGTACATGTGCATTGTGGGATAACTGCTATACAAAAATGGTTAAAACTGGAAGTGTGGTAGCTGAGGAGAATTATGTAAGCAAATGTCCTAAATGTACTGAAATAAAGAATTTTCAGCATAAGTTACTCTTGGCCTAAGGAAACAGAACCATGGTCTAGAGTTCTTATGGATCACACACAAGTTAACAGGGTAAGTTTATGTCTAATACTGGTTGACACTTTTCCTGTCTGGCCTGAAGTTTTTTGAGTTCAGGATAAAAAAAATCTATTAGTGTAAAACAAATATTACGCCTAATATTTGCTAGAAAAGGAGTACCATAAACATTACTAACTGATAATTCTCCCAAATTCTGTGATGAAAGTCTATGCTTGTGGTTGAAGAAGATTGGCTATGTCCCATATAAAACACCTTCTTACCACCCTCAATCAAATGGGATTGCTGAATGAATGGCCCAAACAATAAAGATGAGATTGAAAGCATTTTCTTTTCAGCAAGAAAAGATTGAAACCTTCCTACCAAGATTATAGTTGAGTTACAGAATGATACCACATGCTGACAGATTAGAGAGTCCGTCTGCATTAATGGGCAGACAGATTAGATGCCTCCATTAATGAAAACATGTCTTAAAAGAAATAAAGAAAACAAACCGAAAACATATGGTAAAGGATACAAAAGAAATAAAGAAAAAAATATTAACCCAAAAAGGCCAAATTTCATAATGCAAAACTATGGATAACAAAAAAGCAAGGCATTAATGGATGATCAAAGAATGGTAAAACACTGAGAATAAACAAACTAGATTAAGGCCCCCCTATGCAGACCAAGGGAAGGTTAAGAGATCCATGCAGGGCCAAAAGATTCAGGGAGATATAATGGAAGCTAATAGCATAAAGAGGACTATAACTATAAAACTAACTTTGTGTCAATGACTATGTAGATGAACAAGAGTAAATTACTTTTATTAATTTTACCCCAAAATTGGTGATTAGCAATATGTCATTTGGAATTAACAAGGTCCATTTTCTTAGTAATTATTTGTTGTCTCATGTCTTTTGTTTTAACACCTATTTCTTCAGTTCTCACCACAATGGTTCACTTATACTGAGATGAGAACTTTGTGCTGGCTCGTCTTCCAAAAGTTGAGCATCCTCATCTATAAGAATGTTTTGTTTTGCACATGATGTATGACAAGGAGCAGTGTAATGATGAACGTTTTCTCTCTTTGTAGTTCTGTAGAAGATTAGACAGTAGTAAACTGATATAGTTTTTACTGTTTAGGTTTCTATCAACTTTTACCAAATTTCTTCTATCATCACTTTTGATGCAACCCCACACTATTACGTGTTCATCCCCAAATTATACTGTGTTTGTGGTGTGTATCTTGCATTGTTTCTTTCTCTCCCACTGGTCTTCTTACATATTCTCTTGCATTAGAATGTAAATTTATTTTGTTTTCATCACTAAAAATTACTTTTTGCAATTTCTAGCATCCCGTGTTAGATGTTCTTGTGACCACTTCAATCTTCTATTCCAATTTAATTTTTTTTTTTTTTTTTTTTTTTTTGCTGCTATATAATTTTTTTTGTGTTATAATACTTTGCATACAGTATCACCTGAAAACTCATTGTTAAAACTGCATTCATTCCTCACTTGTTTGGCTGTTAATTTTGGATTGCCTACTGATGCTCTCACAATCTTTCTCTTTTCTCTCTTGTGGTTTTCAGATTTTCTTTGAACTTAAAGCACTTCCAGTATGTTTTTGGGTTGAAAAAAAAAAGCTAATGTTCAATTACAACAACTTGCCAAAGGTACCTTACACTCATGTACATAAGATTGCCCAGTTCCAACTTAGAAATGGGCATATGATCATGACTTTATCATCACAAATCTTTCATTGGCCCATTAGTTTTGCATGGCTTTTTTTCAGCTTCAAACTGCTAAAAGCAATGTATTTTCTGTTGCATGGCACCTATGAAAATACAACTTATTTTCCAATCCTCAAGATCCATAGATACAACTGATAAAACATACTGCTAAATAACCTTCTTAATAAAATAAAGGAGTATAATCATTTTATCTAGATTTACTAAAACTTTTCCACGTCAGTGTATATATTTTTAAAGTAGTCTATCTTCAAAATTATAGAGAAAAACTTTTCACCTCCCTTTTTTAAATTTGATGATTTTTAGTTGCATATTGAGTCAGATCACATTGAAGTTTACACTTTTTAAAATAATTCTTTGAAAAATAAATACTGAAAAATTTTAAAATTAAAGCTGAAAAGAAAAGTTGATATAGATGCTTTAGTTTTATATATTTTTTAAATAAAATAAATATGGTCCTTTTTGAATATTTTTTATTTATTATTTTACATTTTGGGGTTACTGTCTGCAAAAATTTTTTTTTAATTTTTTGTTTTTATATTTAGTAATATTCTATAATATCAATTCAGTATTTTTAAAATTTAAATATTTTTAAATTTATTCTTTCATAAGGTGTATCATTTATAAGACTTTGTTTTTAAAAACTTGATGATCTTAAATAAAAATACAAAGACATTGAAAAAATATTCTCTGCAGCTATTTTTAAAATAATTTTTAAAAATATTACATGTCTGTCAATGGATGTGCAGACTTGTAATCATTTCTACTTTTTAGTTTATCATTTCTTCTCACACCAGTTTACATTGTAGCTAAGATGTACTGATTGAAAGAACAAATAAATTTATCTCTTATGTTACTTACACAGAATTTTTAGGTAATTGCTTTGCAGTTTAAGGATCAAATCTTAAATTTTGTTAATAATTAATATAAAATGCTATATTTTATAGATGAAGATGTTGAGGACAACATAGGAGTAGATTGTTTAAATAAGGATTTACTTTTTAGACTAAAATAATATAGTAGATAGTGCTTCAAATTCACTATGTCAATATTTCACATTAAAAATATATCCACACATTGTCTGTTCAATGTTCTATCCTTGCGACTGACCATTGAATGGATCACTTCAATCCAAGCCTTACCTTACCCCACATGTTTGATTTAGATCAAAAGGCTCAGGAGGATCAAATTGTTGGCAGGAATCATTGAATTGGTTTGGTCTGGACAAAGGGAAGTCACAAGTTAAAAAAATGTATAAAAGAAAATGTTTTATATAACATTTCTTGTACAGAGCTGGTATTACAATTATCAATTCTTCAGGCAGGAATATATATTATTCGTGCAGGAATATATTTGCTATGCAAAGTTATTGACCCTTCCCTCTTTGAATATTTTGTGACACTTTATTTGTCATGATTAAATAGACAAGGCTTCTGGAATACAACTCAAAGTTGGAATTCTTCAGGCAGGAAGTCACATGAGAGTGGGTGAAGCCGTCATCTCTTATCCGGCGTCTTGAACAACTGTTGTGTTGCTTCCACTTTCCGTTTATATGAACCTCTGTCCAAAACCAGCGTGGAGTCTGATGTGGCCTGGAGTTTCAATAAAACTCCTAACCCTCTACGAAGAGTCCTTTGTTGTCTGACTCCAGAAAATTAATTACATGCCCAATTTTGGGGAGATCCTTCCTCCTAAGAGCAGTAGTAGCAGAATATCAATCCACCTTAACTCCTTCCTTCTCATATTGGTACCTCATACCAATACTATATAGGCAAATCCTCTATCCACTTGATATTTCACCTGAGCCCTTCGATTGGGTTGCCATTTTGACAAACTCAGTTTTTAAACTGCATAGGTGAACAGGCTGGACTTACTTATAATCATAAATTCTAATAATCGTCCAAAATTTTCATCAACAGAATTCCCCAACTCCTTGTCCTTTCCCAATGAAGCATTCATCAGCTGTTCCCCTGTCAGCTTCTTGTGGAATTTTGGCTCTTGTCTAAAGAAATTTCACCACTCCAGCGATTCACACCTTACCCTCTTCTTTTTGACAAGTTTAAAAAAAAGAAAAAAGAACAGTTCTCTAACTTGTTTCCAGAACACCTTAAATATAATCTCTTGACCGGTTTTTCCTTACCAGGTCACGGCCTGCAGACAATTCCATAACCTGAATTTTAAAACAATAATGTTTCCATTTTGGCTCTTACACTGCTTCATTCCATCCTCTGGGTTTAAATTGTCTTGATGACTTTTTTGACTAGTCCCCAAAATAATAATAATAAAGCCATTTTACTCCCAGACAGCCCCCACTCTTCACTTGGTTATTGGAGGACCTCAGTTTCTTCAGTTGACATGTTGACAACCCAGCATTTACCAGGTCTGCTTCATAATCAGTTGTCAACATATATTCCTTTATATAAGTAATCTCAATAAGCAGTGAAATATTTTCATCAAGACTTTTTGCTAAGAAGATAATGAGTCAATCTGGCTGTTTTTAAAATCCATATCTTTCCTGACTCTGATATTTTAATGTTAACTCCTATTATTCTCTTAAAAGCTATAGCCTTGGTTGGCAACCAGTCTACCACAAAAAGAAACCAACCTACTGTAGGAAATCTGTCATTTATTAAGACTTGATTACCTAAGTGTGTATCACATATGGTACTTGACTACTACTTTGTGATTCTGTACTACAAGGTTTAAAGAAGGATGGTCCACTCTAAGACCTACAGGCTTCATTTGCTCAAAGCCATTTTTAACCATTAATCTGAGAAAGTAGCATACAGATGACAGTTTTCTGAATGAGTAACAACATAGATACAAAAGTCTTGATCTGACAAGACTATTTCAGAATATCACTTGAGTTTTTAGAATGTTTTAGTTTTTTAGAAACTTGTGGTGTTGGGCTAAACTACCTCTAGTGCAGCCTATTCTATGTTCAATTTCTGATCAGTCATATCATCCAAAAGCTAAGACAGTTAAATTAAGGCCATGGAAGAAAGGAACTGGTAAACTATATCCTAAACAGGGAACAAGGGATAAAACTATTCCTGTTCAATAATTATGGAAGGAGTACCAACAGAATGATAAAATAACTTGTCTTCTTCTAGTAACCTGTTCACAGCATAGATGGCTGGGTGTTTTTATCAAGGTACTATCTCTAAGAAGGTTGCCAAACAAGGCATGACACCCTATCCAAGCCAAAGGAGAATTACTAAATTACAAAACCACTCTGAATATTACCCCAGGAATTGAAATCTAAAGAATTTAGCATAAGATTATATCACTTGAAATTCAGTTACAAAATTCAGTTTACAAAATTCAGTTTAAAATGAATTAAAGTTTTAACTTTGCTAAAGTTAAAACTAAAGGAAACAAATAAAGAGAAAATTAAGGGGTTCCATCCTTCATAAGGACCTTAATAATTGCTATTTTCATTAAAATCTAACTTTCATGAAAAGACTTCATACCTTAAAGCATTCCAAAGTGATATTTGATTTTGGCAATACTTAGGTGTCTTTCATGGTTTTATGTGAGCAGAAGGGAGTTATTTTGGCTGATGTTACAATTCAAGATAAGTTATATACTATGACATCTGTCACAATGTTTTGATTGTGTTATCCAAGCTATGACATGTGATCCTGTGTTTCATGAGATGCTCAAGCCATGTATTTAGAATGAAATATCTTTTTGAATAATAAAAATTTAACAAGAGTTCCCCATTACAGACTTTTGTTTTCAGAGGGTGATGCCTTTTTACCATCAAAGGAGCAATGATGTTTAAAAATGCTTAGTCTTAAAATCTCTCTGTGCAGTCTTTTTCAGAAACCACTTTTTTCAGCTGATATCACTAGAATTTTACAGTGACAAACAAATATGTCATCAGTCTTTCTAGCTGGTTTAAGATATTGTCTATTAAAATATTTAATGATTTGCATACTGCAATCCCAAGTGCATGTTGCCTTCTCTCATTTATACCAGTTCAATATAAATTGTATCCCAAATCTGCAATGGAGTCACTATAAAAAAGTCATATTATGATGAATGCTCTTTAAGATTTACCAATTAATTGAAGTCAACAGGGTGAAGAATAAAGGGATTCAAAGAAAACTTCCTGTCTTGAAAATAAAAATTCCATTTTGTCAATATTTTTATATATTGTGAAAGACGTTTTCAAAAATTCACTAAATTCCAAATTTTTAATAATCTTTTTCAAAGGTAAGAAATGTCCTTTGAACCTTCCTTTGTGAATGTTTGCACAATAGTGTGTGATAAATTGTGATCTCAGAAGACAGAAATTTTTTTTTCTGATACAAACATGATTTGCAAGAAAAATATGTGATATGTCTGAATTTGTTGATTTAAAAAAAGCCATTGAATATTCTCTGTTACTATAGAATGCAGATTATAAGAAGTTCGATAACAAAGATAAAAGTTTTTAACAAAATAATAAAAAAATTTTTTTTTTTCAACACCATGTAAATCACAATTCTTCAGGTGCTCAAAATTTTGTTTTTCTTATTCATGATAGATTATCAAATAACAATTAAAAGTTGTCAAGATAAAATGAAATTTGCTTTTTAAACAAAAAGATTTTATCAGTTTTCAGATATTGGAACAAAAGCCAACCTGCTTTATATAAACTTACATTTGTTTTCTGATTAAAACAAAATTAATTAAGTTTTTGATGTTTTTCTTTTTCATTATTAATACTTATCTAATATGAAAACACATGATAAAAATTGTAGACAGACTCTGATTATTGCAAAATATTAAAAACATACTTTTCTTCAATTACTTTTACCAGGCAATTATCACTTCAATGGATTTCTTGAATACCATGTTTTATCATATTCTACAAAAGTACTTTTTAAGGGCATCTTTAGTAAAGTCTCTTTCAAAACTTATTTTTTTCATAAACTGAATATCCAAACTTTTATGGTTACATTTTTATCTTTTAATCCGTTTAGAATAAAATCATCATTTGTCCCTCAGAACTGCTTGATATTTCTATTTTTTAAATACTGAGTTAACAAGAGAATATCTGTACACTGAAAATGCACCACACTGTAAGTACCAGAGATAGCCCTAAGAAATTTGTCTCAAATTTCCCACTAAATTAGCCCAAGTTACATTATTCTAAATACAGCCCTATCCATTTCCCTTTGATATACTAATTTACAACATTGAATCAATGTTATTTGGAATCTTATCTGAACTATATGTCATTATGTACTTATGGAAGAATGCCTTTCCAAAAGATAAAACTAAATTTTACTAAAGTCAATAAGCTACATGCATTTTACATAATGATATATGAACAATGTGTGCCGACTAAATTGGCTGTCCACTAAAAGCCACCATAATTGGTGGAGGCAGCATCATCTAGGCTGCCAGAGAAGATATGGGAGAGACACAGAAAAGGAAGTCAAAGTGTCTCTCATGCAAAGTAAATTTGCTGACATAGACTACTGTTGCTTTATCATCTTGGTTATGAATGAACAATTCTTGCATACCACTGTCAACCATTTAAAATTGGAAAAGGAAAACACTAATTTGAAACATCTATGTAGTCAAGACTTTGATCAATTTTGGAAATTGCTCAGCTTTAGTTTTGTGTAACACACTATTGGCTTGGGTTTGTTCTATATCTAAGTTTGGGATTTCTTCACATCTAAACATAAGTGGGTAAGTCTCCTGTTCAGGATTTTTCTGAACAAGTAACTCGAACATGAGCACATCCATCCCCAGTATTATTACATTTGATTGCTGTAATCGGGAGCATTACAGATGTAGTGTCATGACCAAGGATCATGAAAAGACCAGTGTATAGTGTTACATTTGATGGCTCAAACTAGGATATCAAGAGTTTAAAGGACTATAGCCATGTCTCATTATGGTTTTATATCTAGATCACTTGTACTGTTTCTAAACGAGTTGCTTTTATCAGAGTTGCATCAAGACATCAGTTATTGTCTTTATGATGTTTAGTCATCTCTCTTGTTAAACTGGTCTCACTCTGCTAATCAGCATCTATCACTTGTGCATTTTAAGATCTGAAGAGGTATTGGTCACTTGGTGGAGTTGATTGAATCATGCGTCATGTTGAGTGTACTTGGTAAGAAAGAAAAGAAAATCTTGTAATTTCAAAATTAAAAATGTAAAAACAATACTGCATATATTAATTTACAAACATTGAATTAATCTTTCCTTGGTTAAGGTGCTATAGTTGGTAGGTTCTAAGAGGTTATTTTTCATAGAAATGAATAAATTGGCAAAGAAAATATAATTCTTGTAGAGATTGAACAGTAGTGTCAAATCTTCAAACAAAAGTGGTTGCTAAATGTCTTCTTGAAGGTATTATTCAATTCACTGCAGTTATTTATCTGATAATTTTGTCTCACTGGAGTTGAGTTGTCAGACAGTGCATCTGCAGGATCTACTGATCTTTCTGGCCTAAATTGAGTCATTTATATTAAGAACCTATAGGAGACTGACCAGTTTTATTAATATTTTTCATATCTCAGTTGCATACTTTCCATATTATTCCAAATTTGTTGGTCACTCCTCTGTCCAACTTTCATGTTATTGCTAATCAGCAAATCTAGGTTCAAAGCATTTTCAAAACCCTCACTTTTTTGTGCAAGTGAAAGTTAAAATTAGTTTTGTCAATCCATCATCAAACAAAGAGGTCTTCATTGTTAAGGTAAAACCAGATGCCTGGAAGTATTTTGAAACCATGGTAAAAAATAATCCTCTGAGATATTCAGAAGAAATTTCCCAGCAAATAATTTTCTTTAGTAATTCAGGTCATATACTTTTCTAAGGAATGATAGTCACTCAAAATCAATCACTTACTAAAATTATTTTCTTTCTCTGTTGTTGGTCCAACTACATTGCAACTAGATTCAAAAGTACCTTAAGCTTAAGTACTAGGAAAGTCCTTTGACTTTCCTAGTACTTTCAGAACCATGTTTTTCTCATCAAATATTAACATCCATCTATACCAGCAAAACCCTTGGGCTTATCAAAACAACCCATGTTTTAATTTTGGGTTTTGAAAAAAATCTTCATTCTAATCTTAGCTTTAAATAAACTATATTTTGTAATAAAAGATCTTTTGACTTTTCAATGTAGGTAATTGCAACTTGTAAAATCCAAGTTATTTAAATTTTCTTTTTCGATTTTTCAGATTAAACTTAAATTTGACTTTTAAAATCTACTCTATTCATGTCACAATATCAGAATTTTTCCAACTTTTTGTGAAAAATTACGTAAACCTGAATTATAATACTGTGTGGAATTTATTCTCATAGGAGTCATGTTTATTTTTTACTTTCATGGATGTCATATTAAGTATTAAAAACATGAAATTAACAGACAAAATCAGTTACATTTGGAGTGATTTAATATTGAAATAAAAATATACTGAATAAAAAATGCAGAAAAAGAATTGGAAATTCTGAAAAACTGTAATTCACGCTTGTCTCTTTTGCTACCTTTGTTGAGTAATACCCGTAATAGCTTTCTTTTCCCTCTTCAGTTGGTCCAGTGAGTCATTTTAATAGGGTTGATGCAGGTTTCCAATATCAAAATTTTGGGATTAACGGTGAAATCTAGTGTTGGACCGAATATACACGTTATATAACCACAGACAAGATTGCGTAATTCCTGTCTGTGGCCTGATAAACATATGTCTCTGCGTCCAAGAACAATGTTGAAAACCAGGACTGGAATAAGAACTTCAATAAATTGCACAACGTTGTTGATAATTCTAACAGGTTTATTGAACATAAAAACACACTTTTTTTAGTATCTGTCTATATTTCTGAGATGAGGTATTATGTACACTATTTACATTATTCGGACTATTGTCCTCATCTTTGTCGCCATATTTATGACAACGTTTCGGCCGTTGTACTCTCCGGGCTTCTTCAGGTGGTTAGAATGTCGAACTGAACCCTTTATTTTGCTCACTGGGGTAGACTGTTCTAGTTCCCCGTGCCATGTCTAATGGATGTCAGTTATCTCCTGCTTAATTCCCTCTCTAAGTTCTCCACCGCCTTAACCAGGTATTGAACTCACACCCTTTGGGTCCTGTCACTGGATCTAAGTAACGCCTTTATCCACAAGGATCACATTAAAAATTAACGTAAATAAAGCATTTAATTTATATTTTTACAAATGGGCATAGACGATTCCCTTGATAAATAGTGACAAAAGGGCAAAAAAATTCTAGAACTCCTGATTTAGAGTGAGGCCGGATGTATGATATGTATGTAAAATAAATTGAAGGTTTCACAATTCATGTACTCTCCATTACTGGTGAGACCATGAAGGAATTGCTGACTGCCCATATGACATGATATTGGTAGGCGTTCCAAAGACAGCAGAACATTCTTCGGATCTTTCCCTTTCATCAAACTACGATCAGGCATCGCACAACACTGATTCAACGATTTTTCATGTCTTATTAGCATCGTATTAATTACACATTAACGTCAATGAAGAGTGAAAACCAATAAGCTGTTAACGAATTCATTAATAAAAAGAAACCAAAAGGATATATAAAAAATAGTACAATAACAGATAGAAATTGTAAATAAGCAAATAAACTGAAAAATGAATAAAAGAATGAGGCAAGATTTTGAACACAAAGAAATGTTATGCGACCATTAGATAGAGTTAAACATGAAAAGCTTAATAGACGATTCTCAGGCGTTATACTTAATTTTCATTACTCAAAGCGTCTCCTTGCGTTTGAGATATAGAACGTAAGTGTGGCAAAATCTAGCAAAAAGCGACTAGTAAGATACTACTGAATTAAAGAACTGAACACATTTTAGTGACTTAACTTAAATTCTGTGATTTCCACGTCATTTTTAGAAGCGAGGTTTAGAGATAAAATAATGGGGACGTTTTCACACAGAATTACATATGAGTAAGTTTTATAATTAGTTCGCATAAAGAGAGAATTAATTAAAGTTAATTTAAGAAAGAAAGAATTTTCCTTGGCATTAGTGTAAAGAAGGATTAAGGAGTAAGCGTCAGCAATTTCAGGTAGAAAAATAACAAGAACGGTAATCCCTTCACATAAAATTTAATGGTTCGGGTAATCTTCAGGCAACAAATACCTAAAGTTTTGGGTACACTCTCCATACATGGTTGTACAAAGTTCGCACGCCTTCGTCGGTAAGAAAAGTGTGTTGTCAGTTCAGGAGGCGAGGTAGCGGTCGACAGCTCATCGTCTCTGTTGTTGACCCCTTGGCGACCGCGGCTAAAGAGGGAGGATTCCCTTTATTTTGTAGCGGATTGTGGGTTTACGTGTTGTTAAATTAGGAACACGTGCGTTTATTCCTGCTAGAAGGTCCACTACAAAAACATGGCGGACTCAGATTGAATCCACCATAAAGAAGTGTAAAGAAAACCAACCAGATCGATATATATATATATATATATATACATACATCAACAAATATATGTAGTAAAACAACAATAGACATAAACATTAACATTTGTGTTTGTGTGTGAACGTAAAGAGTTTTTATTTTGGTGAATGTTCGTACGTACGTGTATGTTTCATGGCGTTTTCCCACAAGTGGGCAAAACGCAGATCTCTGCGAGGGATCACATTTTGTAAATGTGTCCGCTGAAATGCAAAGTAAAAAAAGAGAACGAGTCAAGAAATCGCCCAGTATTTATAGTGTAGGGAGAGCGTGCCCTAGTGAACAATTTGGAAATTAAGGAGGAGTTAACTCCGACAATACTGCCCCCACCCCCTCAGATTGAAAGATGCAGGAACGAAAACTTTTAATATGTAATAAGTTATAAACTGAATAGAGAAAGTGTCCAAAATGGTTCACGCATGTTGAAGGTGAAGACGTGATTTCCAAAAATCACATGAAAAAGCCGTAAAATTATGTGCATTGCCAGGGTGCTGAAATTACATTCGAAGTGAATGCATAGCACAGTCTGAATGAAGTGTACACGTGCCATCAGTGTGAATTGCTGTTAGCCGACACTGTTGTGTTTAAATGCCTGCTTTATTCCAATGCTCTGCGTAAATCGAGGTGTACTGTAGAATGCATGTGGATTTATGTTGGGGTGAGAGCGTCGTGGCGAAGTTAAAAAATTTGCGTATTAGTGATAACTAAGTAATATTTAGTGAACATCGTCAGCAAATTTTTATGCGAAAATTGCGGCTCGTAGAAATCTATTTCAGGACAGTGAATCGTCCAAAGATTGCGTTGCGTAGAATTTGAGTCTGGACAGTGAGTCGTCCGAAGAATGTTTCACACTTAATCTCTTCAGCGTAGAAAACTTTCGTACATTAAAGTTATGGTAAGTAATGTTGAAATGCTGATAAGTGTGACACTATTTTGCTATGGTAATTAACCATATGGTGATTATAAAAATTTTAGCATGAGAAAGTATTCCGAAATGATTTGCCGATAGAGAATCAATATTAATTATCTTTCCAAGATATCATTTTTAAGTGCCGGCAAGTTGAAAAGCCATATGTTCATTGTGAAAAATTTCGGCATAAGAAAATATTCCAATACGGGGTAGAGAGAATTGATATTTATTTTTACAAAATGTGGTCTTCAGTACCGACACGTTAAGTGATATGGTGATTATAAAATTTTGGCATGAGAAAAATATCTTGGAAGAATTGCCAATTTGGGAGATAAAGAAATTTATTTTTCAAGAAGCCAAGTGTTCCAGTAAACGCTAACTTCATGAAGGGACCAGATGGCAGACTTTGACAATTGATTGATGGAGTTTGTAAAGAGTACTGGTTAAGAAGAGGCAGAGTGAAGAAAAGATCCGAGAAATTTTATGTGGCAATGTGTGATTCGTAAAAATTTTGGCCGATGGGAAAAAGAATTTTGTAAAAAAAATTTCTGTGTTAAAATTTTAATGAGGCCACCTTAGCACGGCCGGGACACCATTGGTTGAGTGGTAGCAATAGTGATAGGCGGAGGTAATTTGATAAGGACGGAGAAGTTATTAACGCTCACTGAAGGAATTCGTACGAGGTACCAATGTGATGAGGGGGATAGGAGGTTAGCTCTCCTCTAACCTCTCCTCACTGACGAACGGATCCCCCCAAAATGGAAAGTGATTAATTTTCCAATATGGGAAGTAATCAATTTTCCTGGCCTGACAACAATGAGTTTTCTTGTCAGAAATCGGGATTTACCGAAAATCCCAGACTGCGTCTAACCCCGCATCGGTTTTTGGTCGGTATCCATATAAACGAATGCCCTCGGGCCATTCGACAGTCCGAGTAGCAGGAACCAGAGTGTTGCTTCACAGAAGCTGACCGGGAGATTCCACAATCTCCGACTTCGCCTATCCTACCAATAGCAAGTTATACTGACGAACGAAGCTAAGCTAACACTTAAAAACTAAACCAGTTGACTTAGAGGACCAGAACTTGCCTAAGAAGCGTAAAACTGTCACACTCTGTAGAAAACGGGTTGGGAGAAAAACACACTCCTATATATAACAGACGGATAAAAGTTGATTTGTTACTTTAACATACTTGAACCTCTTGGAGTTTTATTTGCTTCTTTTTTTTACGTTTGTGCGATATCACCCCCAGTCTAGACTCATCTTATACTACGGCCCGATGTCTGATTGATCTCGTCTACCTAAGATCAAAATCACAACGTGGGTAGGTTAGACTTGAGATCGAAGCAGTTACTTCGGTAACCAGATGTTGGAAGTGAGCTGAGAACGACGGAGCTGGTGTCGAACCGGTTGCAGCTGGTGTGAAGCCGTTAGCATCGACCGACCATGCCACTTGGTACCCTGACCAAAGCGACGGCCACCTTCGACCGAGACACAGGCTGGTGGCAGCAACTAAGAGTCAACCCCAAAACGCCGGTAGGAGAATTATTACAGTTTCGTGCCGCGACTGGGAGTTGACCATGGGCCGACAGCTCAGTGTCACATAAGCAGTGGTGTGAAATGTCGCACGTGGTGTAGAATATATGAAAGGTTCATGGAAGTTTTGAATATTGTCCTTGTGAACTGAAAAGAAAAGGTATCGGAAGTGTGGTCGAGATGCGTGTTAAAACGTTTCGACGAAATGTACTCGTGCTGCATCGTTGCAGAATGAAGATAAAGGACAGTGAGTCGCCTTTTGAGATGTGTCACACTTTATCTATTTCAGTCCAGAAGAAGAGTGTTAATTAGTTGAAAATGGCGTTGCGTTTTCCGTTTGGTAAGGCCGTAAGCATGACTGCTGAGTTAAATTGGGTCAAACGTCGCCGAGATTCCGAGAAAGGGTTAAGCAAATAGACAAGTGGGGAAAAGGAGCGTTGTATTGTTGCCTGGTGACTCGTATCATAGTAGTAGTTGTAACTGCGATTGAGGCTTCTCTGGTTTCCCACGTGTTGTAGAAAAATTCTATTTGCGGCGCCGGATGTCTATACATATTTTAGAGAATTAAAATTTTGTGATTTTGCACTTTCATATGATTTAATCACAAATTGTAGTTGCTCTATAAATATTTTTTGTGGGGGTAGGGGACTGCATAGTAGGAGATTTTCAATGTTTTTTATGACTGGGTCTCGTTTGGAAAGTGTTCCTGTTAGCAGGAGTTTAAAAAAATAAATCACGTTGGGGTCACCAATCTGTAGCGGACCGTGGGTTTACGTGTTGTCAAATTAGGAACACGTGCGTTTATTCCTGCTAGAAGGTCCACTACAAGGACATGGCGGACTCAGAGATTGAATTCACCATAAAAAGCGTAAAGAAAACCAACAAGACCGATATATATATATATATATATATATATATATATATATATATCAACAAATATATGTATTAAACAACAAAATTTACAATGGACATAGACATTAACATTTGTGTATGTGTGTGAACGTAAAGTGTTTGTATTTTGGTGAATGTTTGTACGTACGTATATGTGTGTATGTATTTCATGACGTTTTCCCACAAGTGGGCAAAACGCAGATCTCTGCGAGAGATCACATTTTTAAATGTGTCCGCTGAAATGCAGAGTAAAAAAAGAGAACGGGACAAGAAATCGCCCAGTATTTATAGTGTAGTGAGAGCGTGCCCTAGTGAACATTTAGGAAATTAAGGAGGAGTTAACTTCGACAATTTCTTCCTCACAGCAGGTCCGGCTTTTGTATCCTTCCGCCGGTGGATTTAATTGGTTCACAGTTCAACTAATTTACTTCTGTGAGGGAATTCATCTGCCAGTGAAAAACACATCTAATCGCTTCTAGATTAGTAAATATAGCAAGAAACGTCTATTATTTATTACATGCGCATGTCAAATATACAGACGTTAAGATGAACTCGTGTTTGTGTAAAATGAGGAACCGTGTCAAGGCGCTGCAAATCTACAGATGAAGATAATAAAAATTTACAAATAACGTGAGTTAAGATGTGGACCTCAACCTCAAACAACACAGTTTCAGGACAACTCAACACTACAAATTATAAACAACTAAATCAAACACATATAAACTGATCACATCTAAATTAGCACACAAAGAGAGATTGACCTCCATAAGGTATTTCTTAAGCCACTTTTATTTTACTTAACTGTTTGTATTTCCGGCAATAAAATTAATTTTATTACAAATTTCGTTTCATTTCTCTTGCCAATAAGGCCTTTCTTTCTTGATAACATGTACGTGTATGTTTCTCCAACTATCATCGTCATCGCCTACATAACCGTCTGACAACATCACTCGACGAAGCCCACAACAATTGCAAGTTCGGTAACGTCCATGTCTACTATTCATCTACTGTAAGTAAAATATATTCTTAGTAATGCTAAAACGCCTGTAGTGAACTCTTTGCAAAATTTTGCGTTATAAATAATTTCAACAGTTCGACGTGGTGTAATGCTTTTAGCCTTGTGACAATCTAAGCTACGCTTAGAAAATCACCATAAATAGCCTGTTTCAGAAGTGCAAACTTCGCACTTGGACTGATTGGGAAGTTTTCATTTTGGCACGCAAATCTTCTGTTCATCCATGTGTGCTTGATAATACTGCTCTCAATGTTCCAGATATATCTGACTATAGGATGATAAGAACCAAGATTAAGACGATCTTTTCTTGTTCAAAGAATCAGAAGGACTTAAGTATGGCGTTGAAAAGTTTAATAACCCAGATGTCAGGAATTTCTTTTAAATAGCAACAACTTTTCTTATTTTTCGGAAGTGCTCGACTCTGGAACGTTATACAACAACTTTAATTTCGCAATCAAGAATGCAACTGTTATAAGATAAAATAAGACATATCTCGGCTGATTTACAGGCAAATACTCAAGAGCGAGAACCGGATGTAAACGGGACAAAGCCCCGTCACAAAATGACCATTATCTTTCTTTACAAATGTTCCCGACACGTGTTCCGGTCGAAAAATAAAATAATATTTAAAGTGCTCTATTTTTCGTCCAATAAAAATGCTTCCCTCCTAATTATACTCGCTTCGTTTTTCGAGACTGTTAAGCCATAAAAAAACGCTATAAAAGGGGTCACACAGAAGTTCAACAGGCAGTCCACAGGTGCCCAGGATAGAGACCTGTCACTTTTCAGCTGCTGACGGCAGGGGAGTGTCAACCACCGTCAACATGTGTGAACTACTATGAGAGGTTGACCTAGATCAGAAACCGGCTTATGAACTTTACCACAAGGTAGCTGTCCCGAACCCACACGTTCCTGTTGAAATAAACCACGTAAATCTATTTCTACTGTTGTCGTATTTCTTTCTTGCAACCATACGCTTGTCTATAACACAACCCACAATAATCTAATATCCAAAGAAAAATGAATATAAAAAAAATGCAATATGCCATAACAAACAAACAAACATAAAATCAAAAAGGAAACTGGACCCTCATCAATTCAATAACATTGCTGAAACGAAAAACAATCAAGAAAAACACGCTAAAGAAAGTTGAAAAAGATACTGAATCTCTGAGACAACCCCGGCCATATAAACTTTATAAACAATACTATGCTACACTGAAAAAGTTAAAAAAAACAACTAACAATATAAGTTGGGGTATGAAGGATCATGAAAGTAACATCACGACTAGCAAAAATTATATCCTTGAGCACTGGGCCAAATTTTATAACGAATTTATTACACCTTTTAAACTGCATACTAATCATGTTTTTGTTTTTTTTAATTCATTATTGTTACCTTTAAAAAGGATAATCGTCTTGAAAGTTGAACCATGTCTGTAAGCGTTTCATATAGGCACATAAAAGACGATTTTTATTCCTGTTTTCCAGAATCTCAACCTGTCTAAGGATGATTGAGCAATTAATTACTTTAGAACAAATTATCGAAAAATCTGTAGTTTCACAATCCGCTGTACATAACCTTTGTTGTGAAAGGAAGATGTAGTAGAAGAAGATAACAAGACTTAATAACCATTTGCATAGATTTCAATAGCAAATAAATACGCACATTACATTAAAACACAAATGATGTTTTCTTAACAGGAAGGGCAGGTGCCCCTAGGGTACAGTAGAGAATCTGCCGGGTACTACTAATCTAGAAGAGGTCACGATTTAAACTACATTTTCCCCTACATGAAATAATTATGAAGTGTATGTGGTGTGTAACGCAACAATTCAACTGATGATAGCAGGTAGAAAAACCGGTGTCGCACGTCCAACCTTCTCACGAGCTGAAAGCCCTCTGATCTGAAACAGCAAAAACGAGCCTGCTTTATACAGCCGCGGACCGACCACGATTTGCATGCGAATCACGAGGCAACGAGATTTCGCGTTAACTAACCGAGACCGCCCGGCATAAAACGTGGGCGCCGCCATTTTGGTTTTCTTTTTACCGTTGGAAGGACCAGAGTTTGCATACTGCGCAGATTCGAACGCGTTTCCGAGGTAAGCCATTTTCACAATTTTCCCCACACTCCCCCCTGATCTCATGATCACAAACAGGGCAGGGAGGTGGCGATCGTCGCCGTCGAGTCCCTCTCCGAAGGGGGATAACACAAGCTTCATCCTCGTGCGTGTTCTCGTCTGTGGTTTGAGTGTCGGTAAACACTGTGTCCACCGGGAGGCTGCTGTTATCAGAATCACTGCCCTGCAGGTCTAACTCAAGGCAGATTGAACGCTCACTACTCCCAGACTCGGAATCGCTTTCATCGCTCGGTAGCGGTAGTGATTGCGTCACCGGTCGCAAGTCTTTAATGTGACGAGGCACCCCATCAACTCTCACAGATTGCGGGCTGATAACCTCCGTAACACGTCCAGTGCCGTACTTTGTCGTACACTTGCCGCGTGGGTTTTTGACCCAAACAACGTCTCCTTTTTTCAATCTCCCTCCAGTCACTTCTAGTTCAGGCAGCGGGTTGGCTTCGATGCCTTTCACGCGGACATGATATTTGTGCAGTGCATCAGCCGGCGCCGTGGATGGTGAAATGTTATCTTTCGGGGCGACATTATACCAGTAAACCGCTTCCGATACTGTACAGCCCTTCCTGGCTGCGATGGTCTTGATGGTTCTGTGGTTCCGCTCCACGATGCCGTTTCCACTTGGCGAGTAGGCACATCGAAACCGCAGATGCACGTCCCAAGTGTCCGCAAATTCTTTAAAATCTTTACTGGTGAACGCAGTATCGTTATCCGTCAGTATTTCCACGGGTGGGCCTCGCTCCAGGAAAACATTCTCCAACAGTCGAATGACGGTGCTCGCGTCTTGTCTGCGCAGCGGCTGCCATACCGCAAACCTGGAGGGACCGCAATCAATGAGTGTTAAAAAATTCTCACCATTGTAGTGAGTTATGTCCATTGCCAGTCTGCTCCAGTTGCTCTTCACGCTCAGTTCTCCTCTTTCCCAGTGAACGGGTGCCGAATCGATCGACTGACAGGTTGTGCAGGCCTTCACAGCGGATTTAACGCTTTCTCTGGACACCTGCGGGTCGACTAACCTGGCGAAGTACAGAGTTCGTTTCACGCCCGGATGTCCGCATTGACGATGCGTATTGGCAACCTGGTCCTCATCCAGTCGTCTCCCCTGCCACTGCACAGCTCTCGAGTGCCGGTTCTCCTCTCTTGAGCAGTTCTAGCCACCTGTGCGGTACTCTGGTGAGGCGATCCGCACGGTTCTGACAGGACTGCACGAGTGTCACGTCTACGGTCAATCCATATTCTTCCACCAGCGATCGCAAAATGCCCAGCCGTCGCCTGACCAGCATCTCACCAGCCGCCCTTGTGTGCACCCGTGCCTTCCCGGTCAAGGTGTCTGAAATCCACCGGTGCACACACGCCGAATCAGTAACCAAGTGCAACGTTGTCGCCTCCCACTGGAGAGCTAGATTCACTCCTTTAAGCGCCGCATCGAGTTCAGCCAAATTAATATGCCTGGCATCATTAGTCGGACGCAGCCAGCACGCATCTTCGATGACATTTCCGTTTACTTCCAATGCCACTCCTGTCGCCACGGAACTCGCATCCACCCAGACTGTGATCTCGTCACCACTCATGCACCAGTCTCCTCCGACGGGATCCAGTCCCGCACTCTACTTAACATCTCTGCTAGTATGCGACAGATAGAGGGATCTTTGATGTTATCATCCCATCCATTGGTTGCTGCGGTTGCCAGGCGCTTGACGAATGCAACTGCCACCCTGAGCCATCCACACACTGGGAAGTGTCCAACAAGTTTCCCACACAATGAAAATACGCGCCGCCGGGTCAACACATCAGGGGCTTCCGGAATTTGACTTCCTCGTTTCCATCGGAGGGTGCCATTTTCTTCCCAGACTTGCAAGCCAAGAACTCTTGCTCCATCTCTCAGTCGCACCGGATCCTTGCACACCAAACCGTAATCCGAAAAGTGTTATCTTACACGCGATGCAGAGGCCAAACTTTCATTAATGAAGATATCATCAACGTATGCTGATGTGGCACTTTCAATTGTGCGGTCTTGCGATGCGATGGCGTCTATAACGGATTTCATAATGAGTGGCGCTACATTTAGCTCAAATCCTAGCCGCGTAAGACAGAAGCGTTGGCCTTTGAAAATAACCGTTTGAAATGGCCACAGCGCTTCGTCGATGTGAATCTGAAGATATGCGTTCCACAGATCCAGAAGCGACACATTGACTCCCTGCCGCCGCCACGTTCTCAACTTATGTGCGCACACTTCTGCATCGGCAGTGAAAGCATCCACAAAGTCGTTCAATTCGCGGTAATCGAGTACCGGACGCACCTTCTGTTTCTGCTCCTGCACGACCGCCATCAAGGGAATCAGACCCTTTGGGGGTCCCAGTCTTTCCTGGGGGTACGGAATCAGCCAGCCGTTCGCAATCCACTGCTGAAGCTCTTTCTCGTATTTTCCTCTGATGCTGTCGGGAACCTTGTACTCTGCGACCTTGTTGCGAAGCTGAACTGGCGGGTCTTTTTGGGCCCATTTCCACCTGGCGGTCCACACCCTCTCGTCGGAATTGAAGGAGACGTCGAAATCCGGCTCACTAATGCAAAGGGCTGCACACACCTTTCTTCTTTCACCCAGTTCCACATTTCCGGCTGGCGTGATCATCATGCCTCCTAACGCTCGGATCGCATCAATCCCAAGTAGCAGGTCGTACACGAGGGGCCTTTGACGTGCCACCAAGACGTCGACTTTGGCATGACTCCCTCCGTCTGTTAGAACTGACACAGTCACGACACCACAACAGGCCCGGGACACCCCGTCAATCGTCCGAATCTCGACTGTTCCATGTCACGCTTCGATCCGCACTAACGATCGATCGGGAACATCCAGTGTCAACGAGCGCCGAACATCGTTTACCCTCAACGTACACGTTGACAACAGGCAATGCCGCATATACTGACCGAGAGGGGGCAAGGGTTGCGACAGCACCTTGTCCCCGGACTCATTTCCCGAGCAATCCTGTGCTACATGGCCTAACTCTTTGCAGCGATAGCAGCGTAGTCGTGCTCGGTTCCGTCTGCTGCTCCCTCCTACGTCACTTCGGCTCCGGCAGTCCCTAGAGAAATGGTTGGGTCCACCGCACTTGTAGCACTTTGGGCCCTCCCTCGGTGTCTCAGGCGTTCGCACGGCTGCCGCGACCTGTTCCGTGTCCTTCAAGATGTTTCGGGCCCTGGCTAGCAATTCGTCAATTCCCAGTGTGTCCAATCTTGAAGACGCTCGCAGGAGCCGACTGGTGTCGTCAGGGAAGCCCTGCCAGGAAGGCGCACCCCAGTATGCGGTCCGTTGCTCCGCCAAACGGTACTGCCAGCCTTCGCAAATCAGCCAGGTAAACATCCACGGTCTCACCCGGCTCGAGCCGTCGTCCGACGAACTGTTTCCAAGCGATGAAGGGGTCTATTCCAAAGGCCGTATACAGGGCGTCCTTGATCTCTTCTAGGTCAGCATCGTCCCCAAGTTGTTGATATACTGCGTAGGCTCCTCCCGTGAGTCTCAGTGGGATGACTAGTGCAGGTTCCTTTATTTTGGACACCCTGCAAACACGTTCGGCTTTTTCAAACCATTCGACGATAGTCGGGCCCGTGGGGGAGCCGTCGAATTCTGGGATCAATTTTAGATCGAACTTGTCCATTGCCGAAATAGCTTGTGGTGTGTAACGCAACAATTCAACCGATGATAGCAGGTAGGCACAAAGAAAACCGGTGTCGCACGTCCAACCTTCTCACGAGCTGAAAGCCCTCTGATCTGAAACAGCAAAAACGAGCCTGCTTTATACAGCCGCGGACCGACCACGATTTGCATGCGAATCACGAGACAACGAGATTTCGCGTTAACTAACCGAGACCGCCCGGCATAAAACGTGGGCGCCGCCATTTTGGTTTTCTTTTTACCGTTGGAAGGACCAGAGTTTGCATACTGCGCAGATTCGAACGCGTTTCCGAGGTAAGCCATTTTCACAATTTTCCCCACAGTGTAGAAGTTATTAGTCCTCCATCCAGTTACAACATTTCTGTATTTGTTGGGAATTCTTCGTATTTTGAAAGATTTTCGCACAGATTCAATGGGATCTTCACCCTCAGAATCAATTCCACAGGGTGTGTTGCTTCCTTTAGACGATGGAGTCTCTTCGTTTTCGCTGGCAGAACTTTCATAAACATTAACATGATTCGCAGACATCTACGAGGTTAGCAGAGTTGTCATTAGTGCAAGTGACCTCTGCATTAGTAGATTTGGGAGCTATGTCTCGCACATTGACTGTAGTTTCAACGCCGGAAGGTAGACGTATATGTGCACAGAGAGGATTGATTTCCAGAAGTTACTTAACTTAGTGTGTGGTTCCTTACGTATATCAGTCCTGCTTTTGCCCAAGAGGGAATCGAGGTTCTGGATGTGGATTTACGGCTGTATTTAAATAATCTGTCATGGGTTACATTAGTTATTGTGTAGAGTAAGGATTTAATTGAATGGAGTGCATCTGGTAGGACGTTTTCCCAATAGGATGGTTTCATATTACGAGAATGTAAGGTTACCTGAATACCTTTTCATAGGAAAAAGACATTGCTACATCAAAAACAAGTAGATACCATCCTAAAAGCAGTGGACAAGTTGAAAAATTAATGGCATCATATGGAAGGCTACCATTAAGTTTTTCAACTTGTTCATTACTTTCTGGATGGTATTTTTAACGAAGAAAGGTGTGAACAGCTAAGACAATGAGGAACAAAGGCAGAGGTTTAGAATAACAAACGTCGGATTTATTTGTCGATCTGGACAAATGTAGGTACAGGAATTCAGTGGCGTAGCTAAGGAGTGGGGGGCGAGGGGCCGGACTGCCCCGGGTGCCAGCACAGGAGGGGTGACACAATGTCACCCCCAACAAAATTTTTCAACCAGGCTAAGGTGCCAAAATAGTCTGAAAACAGTGGTGGAGACACAGGGTTTCACAGGCGGGCATATCAGCTCCCAGAAATAATTTATGACCCACCCAGTTTTGCCCCCCCCCTCAGAAATTTTCTAATAAATTGTCGGGAAATGTGTGAGTAGGAAAAATAGCAATGTTTTCAGCTTTCATGTGTTTCAATTGCTACAATCTTGGTTACTAACAAGAGACATTGTTGTAACGTTTTATCGGATGATATGGTGTTTTAACTCTGAATCATCAATAACAACAAAGCGAAATACGAAGCCAAAAGTGCAACAATTTCAGTCTTGCCTGTGTATCAATTCGCTGTGTACCGACCACCGAGCGCCCCCGTATCACAAAAGGGTGATGAGGTCACGAGAGGCCCGCTAGCATTTTAGAGGACGTTAAATCTGACAAAGTGTAACAATATAGACGACAGAACGAGGATATATATGATATATGCTAATTTATTCTAGAAAAAGAAATAAAGGTGGTCGGAAGGGCAGAGGTGCAGAAGTTGTAGTGCAGACATTGATGGTCGAGGTTGGTTGTTACAGATGATCGCTGATGGTCATGCAGGTGGTCGCTGCGGGTCGTTGCAGGTGATCGCTGTAGTTGAAGTTGATGTTGGTCGTTGCCGGGATGATCATTGTTGGTTGTTGCAGTTGATGTTGGTCGTGGCCGTAATGTTGGCTGTTGCAGTTGATGTTGGTCGTGGCCGGGACGCCAGCTTGACGTGTTGGGAAGGAAAGAAGAGCTGGCGTTGTTCGGGAATGTCACAGGTCCAGTGCAGGCGTTGCATGTTTGCCGGTCGAGTCCGATATTAGTAACCTCCCGTATTAATTACAAACGTACGGGAAAGGTTATGGACGATGTGCGGGCAGCCAGTAGGGACGGAATGCCGAGCGTCGAACAGGGCCAAGAAGCCAGGAGTAGTAGGCGAAGGAGAGAGAGAAAGGAAAGTTTCCAACTATCGTCAAGTTGGCAGACAAAAAAAAAAAAAAAAATGGGAGCACAACTCAATACGCAGCCCGGTGGTCGACGTTCCTGGCCTCCGGCCAGGAGCCTGCGTATCCTACCGTTTCAGTCGCCGACCTCGAATTTAGCGAGAAGTCACTGTCTTGTGGTAAGGGAGATCAGCAAGAGAATTGGGTAAGCTAACATTAAAGTCTCTATAAAAAAATAAGTCGAGAACTAAGGGGAACTAAGGCCTAAAACTGTCTAGAAGTATATTACAACTAGGTTTGTAATATAAGTAAACTGAAGAGGTAAATTGCTAGTCTCTACCACGGGTTAACAGCGTATAGGGAGCATAACAGAGAGGTCAAGGTCGAAATGACCTGTTCTCTTAGTTTAAGGATCGAAGGAGGAGGTAACTCCGACAGCTGAGATACAATTTTCCATTGAGTTGAGCGATATACTTTTGAATATATCTACTAGTGTTGGGACGATTAATCGGAATCGAGAATCGGAAAAATCGGAACTTTTTGGAGTATCGAATGGTATCGGAATCGGAAAAATTTGTGCCTATTTTCCGATTCCAAAAACGTTTCTTTAAATTTTAACTTAATTTTCCATTATTGGTACTAATGATAAATATTCATTGTTTTTAAATTATCACTAAAATTAAAATCACAATAACATCAAAATACGATGTAAATTTATTTTACTTGTATAAAGAAAACAAAAAAATAAACTTTGCATAAATTCTCTAGGTAACCTTTAAAAGAATGCAGTTGATTTACAATGTTCCGAAAAATGCTTAAAAATTAAATAGAACATTTTTGTCAAGAAAAATACTTTCAAACATCATTGATAATAAAATGGTACCCAGAAAATGATGCAACGGAAAATTGGACACCGGAAAATTAGCAACAGAAAATTACGTCAACCATGAGCCAGTCGAGACTGTTGGATCTGGCTGTGCTGTCCATTGAAAACGAGCTTACAAGACAAACAGATTTTGACGATGTCATTGACCAGTTTGCCACAATGAAAACAAGAAAACATTCATTCTAAGACCATAGTATCGAATGTCATTCTTTTGTGTATTGCCATGTTTTGTATTTAGCTGTTCTGAAAGTGAACAGTTGCATTTTAAAAATCTTTTAATTTGAACTGATTATTTTGTTGTATTGGATTTTGTCTTGGATCATACATGTAAACAGTAACGTACCGGTCAGTAGAGTAAAGTAGAGGTAGAGCATGTATGAAAATTTAGCTACAGCTAACCATTCAGCATAGGGTGAATCGGGGTCATTGGGGTGACATTTGAACGGACCGCCCCGGGTGACGTTTACTCTAGCTACGCCACTGCAGGAATTGTTTGGCGTAGTTCGATCGTGAAGTCAGGGAGTGCCAGTTGAAGGATCGTTTGTTAGGGTTAGGTAAGTATTTGTTACCATTTACAGACAATGGTAAGGATCCTTTAAAAGCGATATTTAATCGTTGGAACGGTAGTATTGCTCTTATGAGTATCTCCCACACACTGGTTATGAATTTGGGTTTTAGATATTGACAGGATATGCAGGAGTTTGTTCTTTTTGGGTTTTTTTAACTTTTATTTGGTCTAAAAATAATGGGAGGTTTCTTGCTCTGGTAAAGCGGAAAAGTCGTGCAATGCCAGGGTGACATAATTGAAAATCAGGGAAGGTCTAGCAAGTCTTGCCACGTGTGGGTGATGGCAGAGATACGAGAAAAAATATCGGCAACAATATTCTCAGTTCCTGGACGAGAAATAATACTGAATTTAAACTGGGACAGTTCAATGCGCCAACGGCATATCTTATCACTTTTTATCTTCGACTTCTAGTGATATGGAACACGAAGCTAATACATTTTTGGTCTGATATGAATCAGCAATGTCTGCTAAGTAGAAAATGGCGCCACTTCCGTAGAGCTTCGACTATGGCAGCAGCCTCGTTTTCAAAAGCATGATATTTGATTTCATTAGGATTCAGGGTACGAGAAAAGAATGCAAAAGATTGATTTAAAGTTGCCGCTATGCAATAATTTGGAAATTTTTATTGACAGAAATGTAACATATAAGTGTGAGAAGACATTTTTCAATGACTTCGGTGGTGAGATATGATCTATTGATGTTTGGAGTGGTTGGCGAGACAGACGGTAATTTTGTTGCCGCGCTTTTTCACGGAATTTGGAAGCCAAAGACGACTCCCTTGTATCAGAAGATTTTATCTTCAGTCAGATTTTTATCTTCGGACGTTAAAGACGTGTTTATTCTGGCTCCGTGGTGAACTATTCTAGTTTGCCACGTATATTAGTGTTATCTTAAATAATTCGAATTACAGTATCGAATTATTTACCTTTAAAGTTCATAGAATTAATATTTATTTAGCTTTTAATAGCTATATTACTGATTTTATTTATGGATGGGAATAGGAGAGGGTGAGTTTTTGCATCGAAGGGCTTTGTGAGAAAATTTAATTGGCTTCGGTAGAAGTCCGTAGCTGAAATTTGTTTATATTTGAAAAACTTTGAAGAAAAGATTTGTTTAGCTTCGGTAGAATTCCGTAGCTAAGATTTGTTTATATTTGAGAAACTTTGAAGAAAAGATTCAGTTAGCTTCGGTAGAATTCCAAAGCTAAAAGTAGTAATTTTATTCCCTAGAAGGGGAATTATTTTATTGGGCTCGTCTATTAGCCCAATCTTACCTTCTTCGAGTAATGCACTATTCCAACTTTCATTCGTAAATCTAGCCCTCTGATTGGTTCATTTCTACCAATCAAGTCGCCCGCATGTGCACTTCGTTCTGGATCCACCCACGCGATCATGACCTCTTAAAATGACACAGAAGCACGTGTGACAAGGAGACGCAGACCTGGGCAGATCAGCAGCAGACCATTTTTTGACCGCTTACTCAAGCTTAAAAATGTGACGACAAATTCACCGTCTCGCGAATCGAGACGACACATCTTTCCTGTTCAATATCTTCTACGAACTTCTTCGTCATTCAAGAATCTCAAACTATACATTCTCTTTGATCATCTACGATAAATCAGTCAGTCCAGCAAACACAGAGAAACGCTAATCTAATCCACATCACTTGCGATTATAATTTTCCCGCGCAAACGAAACCACAACTGACTCACTCACAAGCTCGACTCTGTGAATACAAAGAACTTCTACCCGCAAGACTTTACTTATCTAAAGTGAAGTATTAACACTCTCTACCATTTTAAGTAAATACTATTATCGAACTAACTTAAAATTTACAGTTAAAGGTAGTATAGAATCCATGCTGATTTAGTGGGTCCACTTGAAAATGTGAACGGATTTGAATACGTTTTAACAGTAATCGATCGATTTACGCGATGGCCGGTCGCCATCCCTCTGCAATCAACTACAGCTGAAACAGTGGCAAGTGCTATTTTTAACAACTGGATTACAACTTTCGAATGCCCTTCAGTGATCACTACCGATAGAGGTCCACAGTTTCAATCAGCACTTTTTAATGAGTTCACTAATCTATTAGGGATTAAACACATTTCCACTACAGCATATCACCCTTGTTCCAATGGCCTTGTGGAAAGATTTCATCGACAGCTTAAATACGCTATAACTGCTTCTACCAACGGCCGAACTTGGGTTGATAAACTTCCCCTGATCATGCTGGCTTTGAGATATACTGTCAAGCAGGACCTGAACTGTACTAGTGCTGAATTGATTTTCGGGACTCCCCTAACCTTGCCAGGACAGATCTTCGGACCTGTATCGGACAACCTACCTACTAGCCAGTTTGTCAGCGACCTCCGACAAAAAGTGTCTGAAACAATTTATACGCCGACCAGAGCTTTTCACAGGCCTTATTACATTCCAACTGATCTGCATACAGCCAATTTCGTATTTCTATGCCGAGATATGGTCCGTAAACCACTAACGCATAACTACACTGGACCGCACCAGGTTATTTCTCGAGCGTCAAAATATTTCGTTATAGATCTCGCCGGCAAGCAAACTACGGTCAGCATTGACCGCTTAAAACCAGCTTACATCAACAATGACGACAAAGCAAACACCAGTTTCAGAGACTTTACACAAACACCCATCTTCTACGCCTGAACCGCGAATTAAGCCACCTACACGGACCAGGTTCGGCAGGCGCCTTCACTGGCCAGCAAAGTATACTACATTTTATACATATTAATGTCCAAACTACGCTGACCTTTAATCTGGAGGGGGTATTTATAGAATCGTCAATGTTTGTCTACTCACCCCCGTTAAAAATAGGCTCTTCTATAAGAATTAGCTTTGACCAATCAACACCACATATTGTGAAACTCGGCTTGTTATTGGTCGAGACGACTCTAGAATGCGTATCCATCGTCAAAAATCTGTTTTCCCGCCAGGCCACTGGGAGCCTACTTTGGTTTCCCAAACTAAATAAAAGGACGAATTTCAGTCCAATTCACCAGTCAGACCTCTTCACCTAGAGAGAAGCCCATCAACTCCACGCCAGTCAAAACTCAGACTTTGTCGCGCAAAAAATATTCTCTGACTCAACAATCCACAAACACACTCTATCTCTCTCTAGAACAATTTCTCAAACTTCACTTGCTATACTTTCAAAGTGATATTTCTCACTACATAACAAGTATCAGAAACTAACAATTTATTTTTCTCAAGCAGATAACGGTACGCAACTCTGAACAACTTTGAATATTTGTATAAACACACGTACATACACTAACGATTCAACCTCAACACCGAACCATTTTTGTACGTGATCAAACAAACAGTTTAATTCTGTGAACAAATCTAATCAATACCTGCAAGCGCACCCAAACATTCACAACAACACAATACACAATTAAATACACTAATCCTCATTTATCCATCAAATCTTAAACCCACAGTATTTAAATTGTATATAAATTGATGTTATTGTTATGCATTCAACTTTTGTCTTGTTTTCAACTTTATTTGCATGATTTGTTCCAAGTATTTGTTCTAAATAATTGTTGTGGACGAATATTGTAGAACACAGCCTCGAAATTCCTTCTGATCAATTTAAACACAATCACCAGTCCGCAACAAATTGATGACCCCGACGTTCGTCGTTCGACGTTGCCAACAAATTGGTAACCACCGACGTTTGTACCAACAAAATTGCTATCTCCAACTTCTGAATAAGGCTACAACATAATTGATAACCACATTATTCCGTAAAAAAACCTCAGTCGACATGGCAGATCCTATACAGCCAACCGAAGCTGCACTCAGGATGGAACTCCCTACCTACAACACGAATTGTGGACGAATGTTGTAGAACACGGCCTCGAAATTCCTTCTGATCAATTTAAACTTTAAACACAATCACCAGTCCGCAACAGTAGACTACTTTTGAATGACTCGATTCTAAAAACATAATAACGACATTCTAAACACCAATTACAATTTTCTAAAAGGCTGTAATACAGATACACAAGACAGAAAAAAAGGACATACAAAAACTTCAAATACTACGAACATACCAACACATTGTATATAAATGCATGTATGTTTTTGCCTTGTTTATATCAAGATTTATTTATTGTTGTGGATGTAAGAAAAGATCACGGAACCTGACATAAAAAAAAATGTTTTTAACATCACCCTACACACCGACACACAAGAGACACTATATCTCTCTCTAAAGAATTTTATTTTTTCTTCAAGTTTATTTTTTCTTCAATAATTGATAGCATTTGTTTCTATTTCAAATTCTTAGGGTCAACTGTTATTAAGGTAGCATTTTTAAATCGTTTTTCAGCATTTGACGGGAGTGTAATAATTATGGTGGCAGCGGAAATTGTTGTGATTCAGTAGTAGAATTTGGTCTGAAAAGTTCTGCATAAATTTATCATAATATGAGAACATACCAACCATTCTTTTATGAGATTTTATATTTAGAGGTGGCGGCATTGAAGTCTGTTGTAGTCATGTGATATCTGATTGTTTTGGATAGCGTACCCAAGTAATATAATTAAAGTAGCCGAAATGATACTTTTACTATTTTAGTCATTAGTGTGATATTGTACTTCTTAACCACTATGGAATAACACAGTAATTCCATCTACATTTTACGCGCGCGCGAGTTTTCCTCCCTTCCTACCACACTTGTGCGTGTGTGTGCGCGCACGCGGATTGCACCCCTTCCTCTCTCTTTCAGCTAGACGTAGCAGTAATCGCTGGAGGAAGGAAGGTCGCGTACTAGCTCCTGCTGATAAAGTCAGCCTAACAGAATTTGAATTTTTTCCCGCGCGTTTTTTTGACGTCACGGACGCCAGCGTTCCAACTCAGTTGCATCCCGATTTTCAAGCTAACTAGACGGGCAACTCATTTATTCCGTGCCCTTAACCCATATGCGGGCCGGAATATCTTATTCCTAACTGCAAAATTTCAACATGTCGACCTTACACTTTCCCAAGAAAAGTTTTCTCGTCTTGATGTAACCCGCAGGTCGAACCTTCTCCGTTTTCGACTAGCAAACGTGGAGATACACGACACAGTCGCGGTCAGAACTTCGTATCAACAAGTTGACTTATTCTATCCCTCGTCAGTCAACCATAATACAGACAGGGATATCCTAACGGCAATAATCACATCAAATCGATGTAAAATTTTCAGCAATTAATTCAATGTCCTTAAGTCAACAACTTGTCAACAACTTCCCTTTGTCTTTCGACCAAAAACTCCGAGACGACTGAACTTTCGCCACTGCACCTTTTTCGACAACTATTCTCTAGTCGTAATGCGAACGTCTTGTTGAGTCTGCCTACATCTATGATCAAGGGAACTTTAAAACTTTCAACAGTTAAGAATGAGACTTCTCGTTCCGTGAACATTCTAACTACTTTGAACCTGAACCTAAAAAAATATTACATACACTCACAATACCAAAATCCACAGCGAGTACTTTTTCTATCTGTGCACACCTACACCTCGTGTTAACAAGTCATATTTTTCCAGAACTTTCATTCTGATAAAACTTTTTCCCGCCTTGTCCATCTTGCTTTCCTGTTTTGGCGCGGAACACTTTCTCTGATGATCTTGAATGACGAGACAACCTACTTGTTTCAATTTAATAAAAATTTCATATGTTTAGTGACCAGACGCCTTGTGTCGTTTAATTCCGGCTATCTACCTGTATTATTATTTATGCACGTGTTGAATGACCACTTTTCCTCTATGTTCACTCACGCAATATATTTATACTTTGTTTGTGGATTCGGTAGTTTTGTGTAGTGTCTGGCACAAGGCCACTTTTTAATAAACCAGCACTGCACGCTACCGAGTTCGCAACACCACATTATAGAAATTTTGAAGATTATAATCATGTTCTTCTTGGTTTTTCTCGCATATTCACAATTATTATTCACAATGAAAATCAATTATTCAATTCATTCAATCATTTATTCACAATGAAAATTCTGTCAATTTTTCCTTATCGATGATGTTGTTGATGCTTCTCTGGAAGGCACTTACTACATTTCTAACATAAAAGGGAGGCGAGTAAATTGATATAGTTTACCACTTAACTCAAATGCAATGTACTTACGTTCACTGTCGCTAATAGGGATATGATGATAAGCTGATTTAAGATCAAGTGTAGTGAAAATATTTTACTGGACTATATCATCAACCAGTTTAAATATTGGGCATAGGGTAAACATCTAGTTCTGTGAACCTGTTTATAGTGTCACTGTAATCGATTACCATTTTTTTGTTTTCGCTTAATGTTACGAGGACACTATTATACCCTCCTTCAACATCCTAGTAGTTTCTCCCCTTATAAATTTAATATCGGCAATAGTATGATGGCAGGACTTAGTGATGATTGGAGTTGTATTAACGTTAAGATGAGAAAAGAGCGAAGTGGGTGGATGGGAAATGCTTAATGTTAGAGACAGCTGCGACAATAAGTTCATCTCCAGGTTCATCAAATTTCAAAGCCACTCTGTCATACTTTTTTCTGATGTCCTTTCCTATGATGATATCAATGAACAGATCTTTAATCACTTCCACTATCATGCCAGAATGTGTGACATTAACTATCGCTTCGCCAATAATTTTTGCGTCTTGGTTAGTTTGCCAGGGATATTTTTTCTTCGGTATGATGAAATTTAATTTTTTTTTTTCGGTGCTTTTGGTAATAAAAGTTTCCACGCTATCAAACCCTATCATGGCATCAACAATGTACCCATTTATTTTGCACTTTGTCAAGGTAGTCTTTTGTTTTTTTGTCCCTGGACGAGCTAGACTGGGATGGTCAGGATTATATAATGCAGCAGTTACAGAGGGTCTACATACCTTGGCCCAATGTCCTTTTTTTAAAAACATTACGGGCCGAGCATAGACGATATGGATGACGTGAATTTCTACAGAAGTCTTTAAGTCTAGCGTCTTTTTGTAACGTAGCTAGATTAGTAATTATGTTACCTTGCTTGTTTTTCTGCTCCAGTATGTTTCTCATACATTCTTGAAGTGCTAGGATTTTTCGATTTTTGTTTTAACGAACACAAATGTACTTCCTTTGCATTCAGGAATTAATAGATTTTATGTAAAATAAGGATTTTTTTGAAGAGAGAACATCAAATCTCTTATCCTGTGTATTATGAATGGCGCAAAAACAAGCAAAACGCACACACACAGAAGATTTACATATATTAAATAGCATAAATTTATAAAACAAGCTTGCACAAAATGTTCTTTTGAGCGCCAGACAATTAGGCAAGATAACACATTTTAAATACAATTTTTTTGGTTTCATAAAAACAACGATTATTATCAACGAAATATTTGTATTTATTCGATTTGTTATAGACAAGCGTATGGTTGCAAGAAAGAAATACGACAACAGCAGAAATAGATTTACGTGATTTATTTCAACAGGAACGTGAGGGTTTGGGGCAGCTACCTTATGGTATAGTTCATAAGCCGGCTTCGGATTTAGGTCGATCTCTCATAGTAGTTCACACAGGTTGACGCTGGTTGATGCTCCTCTGCTGACAGCTGCTGACCGCTCAGCCTGACCGTGACAGGTCTCTTCCCTGGCCACCTGTTGACTGCATGTTGTATTTCCGTGTGACCCCTTTTATGGCGTTTTTGATGGCTTAACAGGCTCGAAAAACGAAGCGAGTCTAATTAGGAGGGAAGCATTTTTATTGGTCGAAAAATAAAATAGATTCATTCAGCTGTCAAAGAGAGATGAGAAGGTTGGCAATTCATGGGCAATACAATTTCTGGTTAGACAATAGTTCATATTGTTTAACCAGAAACAAATTGAGAATAAAAAATGAGATAAATCTGGTATTTTCATAAAAAGTTCGAAATTTTGTGGCAAACATTCACAAATAACTATAGAAGAATAATTGCATATCTCTCTAAATTTGTAGAATTTTCTGCTTTCTTATCTTTTTATTTTATTACCTTTGGTCATCATTGTTACCTACTATTAATTTTTCTTTGTTAAAGCAGCCCACGGTCATTCGCTTGTGAAAGCCAAAACCTTTCTTTCTGTCAAACCAAACTTCTTAAATAGTCACAAATCAGTTTCGAATTAATCAGAAATGTAATACTATGTTGTTGTAACTTTCCCCATTGGTTACAAACATCTCTTTAAACCACACCTGCTTGCAAACTTGATCTTCTCTTTTTTTATTAATTTTTTAAAAATAAATTTTATACGTGTTTTTATACGTCTTTTATAAAGTGTTAGATTTTGACACATTTTTACAACTTTAATTTGAACCTCATATATACAAAGTTCTAAGCATCAAATTTCATTAAAGTAAGTTTTTACTATCCGTCTGATTTATATTTAGCAGTTTCTATTTAAAGAAACCGTGCTATTGACTATTAATAATTCTATTAATAAATATTTTGTAAAATATTCCACTCAAAAGAAAATGTAACAAATAAACCTAGTTTATTGCATTATTTTCTTTTATTTACCCTTTAATTATTTTTATATAATTTTGCATTTATTTTTATAGTTAGAAATAAAAATCGAGTTGTGTTGATGTGGTTCATATTTCAGAGCATTTCACACCTGCTACTCTGTCCCACTTTACCGGATATCACATGACCCGTTTGTGTTTGGTGCCAATTTCTTGAATTCTGTATTTAGGGTTAGTTTAAAGAAATAAACGAAATGAGATGCATGTTTATTTTTACTCGTCAGAATCTGATTTGGTGTTTTATTTTAATAGTTTAGTCACAGAAAAAAACAAAACAAATAATAACAAGGAGACCAAAATTTCTATAAAAAATAGATGCATATTCAGAATCGCTAGGCCATGAAATCATATTTCGACCAACCAATCTGAAACTGTCCTGACCATGATACAAACAACTTAATCTAGCAAGCAAACCAGAAACGAGCTGTTCGCAAACAGGATATACGGTAACTAATCGTGAGTTAACCAGGAGTCAAGCAGAATTTTCGAAGTGGATCTCTAGATATGTATATAACGAGATGGAATATCAACCAAATCTGTGAATTAATTTAACTATTCCCTGGTGATGCGGGCATCGTAACATACCCATACGACACATGTGCGACCCACAGGTGACCTTAGACATCCACACAGTCCTACGTTGACGCTAAAACATATATCCTTTCTTTCACCCATATTTTAAAGCAGGCAGATACTACAGTCAAATGCGCACATATATATTTACATTCTCCAGGACTCTCTCTCTCACTCCCTCTCTCACTCCCTCTCTCTCACTCCCTCTCTCTCTCTCTCTCTCTCCCGTATGCACCAGGGTATTTGCATTTGAACACTTGAACCTCCAGATTTCGCTATCCTTCTGTGTATAGACATTGTGTTTATATATATATATATATATATATATATATATTAAAAATTAGGAGATCAGTTGAATCCGCTACCTTGGTTTCAATCTTACGATAGTCTCAGGCGATTTTTATCAAATGACCTCTTAACGCTTTATTTTTTTTAAACTAATGAACGCTCTATTATTTTTTTAAAATAAATAAACAAACGCACGACGTTGGGTGTAATAGAAAGGGGGAGGAGGATTTGAAGCAAGAAGAAGAAGATAAAGGAGAAGAAGAAAAGCAAGAGTATTATAAAAGTACCGGTGGGTGGTAATTGAAATATAAATTATTTTTTTTATCCTTTCTTAATATGTATGCAAGGACTCAAAACTTCGGATTTCTGGTTCAAATGGTTTTTGAATCCGGAAATGACATAATTGCTAATTTTTCCTGCTGGCAGAAGTTGCAAATATTATTGTGGCTTAGCCTTTTTTAAAATTTTGCAGTTATTGAAATAGTTAAATATAACCGCTACCACTACTCCAACAGTTTCTTTTCTCGTACTTCCCGAAAGTGGGACTCTCTTCCGTTTACTTGCTTCCCTGAAAACTACAATAATTTAAATGCAACGTCAATCGCCATCTTCTGTCTTCTTGAAGCCCGTTCATCTTTTATCCTTTCCTCACCACCCCCTATACAGAGACGTTTTTCTCACTTTCACTCTTTGTAACCCCCTGCGTACTAGTAGCATTCTCGCCTTGCTTGGGATGAAAAAAAAAACACCAGTAGTGAAGTCGAGAAAATAGCCACTGAACTAAAAATTAATGATAGGTCTACAAATTCCACAAACAAGCATTTATTACAGTTAAAGACCATGAGGCAAATTTTCTAAACAACCCTCAAATACTGATTACTCAACACAACTAAACATAATATCGGTAAAATCAGCAGAAACATCCTTGAAAAAGCATGCAAATACTACACGAAAAATTGTATAGGAATTAATGTACATTCATCCAATTCTATATTTGTGACTTTTACCCATCCATCACCGAGAATCTGCTAATGTCGGCTTTTAATCTAACAAAAAACATTACTGTCCTATTAGCGATCGTGAAATAAATATCATAACGCAGTCACAAAACTATAGTATTCCATAATTGTTATCTGTGAACCAAAAGAATTAACTCAGAAATTAATATTGTTATGGGAGCGTATGATTCAGTGGAGGCATGCGAACTTGTTGGAATTCTGTTATTGTGGAGACTTAGATTTATTTTTGGCATAAATGACACCAGAGATGACAGTGTAATTCTCCTCCTTAAAAATAACCCATGAAATATAGACCGATTGAGAAAGGAACTGATAATTGATAATTCTTTTTAAAGATCTCGAACTAAATATTACCAGCACCACCAATACTAAAATGATCAACTTTCTCGATATAACCTTAGACCTGAATAATGGTTATTATAAACCATATACAAAAAAATCTATATAATGATAGATCCGTTAGTAAATAATCAAACCACCACCACAAATTCTAGATAATTTACATAAATTTGAATTATTCACTAACTCCAGCAATAAGGACATATTTGATAAATTAAAATTAGATATATAAAGGCTTCAGAACTAAGCAATCATAAAGTAAATTTAGTGTATTTAGAAAAAAAGAAGGTAAGAATAAACAGGCACACCGTCAGCGTAACTAATATCGGAAGAATTTTCCTAAATTTAATTCATAAGTACTTTAACCATTCACAACACTAAAAAAAGATTTTCAGCAGAAATAATGCTATTAGCTGCGTTAATAACATAGACAAATCCATTTCACTTCATAAAAACATTAAACAAATATATTTCCAAAATTGACAACGTAAATTTTTCTAAAAATAAATACAACTGCTGAAAAAATATGATCAGTCCCTTAAATGGTCAATATATGATCGATAATATTGTATACTGAGCAAGCATACATTCCGGTAACGATGTTAAATTTTATTTTGGTTCTACTGAAAATCCTTAGAAATTTCGTTTCTACCATCATCGAATGACTTTTTAGGCAATATCAAACATAGTAGTAAGCTAAAGATTCCACATTGTTCAGAGCTGTTGCGGGGCCAATAAGGATGTCGCCCGTGCAAGCTTTATGAAGAAACGTGTGAACAGCCAAGACAATGAGGGGACAAAGGCAAAGGTTCATGGAACAATAACGTCGAATTTATTAATGCGTTTAAATCGGTGTCGGGTCCGGTATGACTGGTTTGTTGTTTAGGGTAGCTTTCGGTCGTATACAGTTGATCGGCGAACGTAGCTGGTTTGGTCGTATAGAGTTGATCTGGTCCGGTCGTATAGAGTTGATCTGGTCCGGTCGTATAGGGTTGATCGGCGAATGTAGCTGGTTCGGTCGTATAGAGTTGATCTGGTCCGGTCGTATAGGGTTGATCGATGTCCCTAAACAGGGCCAAGACTGAACAGTGATGGACTTCACAGGACGGATCGACCGCGAAAACGGGATCGCGCCAAAGTGTATCACTTGGCGAAGCCGGAGTCCCTAAACAGGGCCAAGACTGAACAGTGATAGACTTCGAAGACGGAGTCCCTAAACAGGGCCAAGGCTGAACAGTGATAGACTTCACAGGGCGGATCGACCGCGGAAACGGGATCGCGCCAAAGTGTATCACTTGGCGGAGACGGAGTCCCTAAACAGGGCCAAGACTGAACAGTGATAGACTTCACAGGGCGGATCGACCGCGGAGACGGGATCGCGCCGAAGAGTAACACTCTCGACAAAGCACCGGAAGCTCACAAAGGCAGCGTACTACACTTTGATCTAGGCCGGGATTTATTTCGTAAAAAATACAAAATTGTGGCACAAGGCCGAAAAGGGGGAGGGGGGGTAAAAGGCTGGTCTTCACTAATTATCTTATACCTAGCTAATTTGATTCACGACCCATTCAGACATTACAATTTACTCATTCACCATAAGAACTCGTCCGTCACCAATCGATCCTCCATGCACCATAATACCACATTCACTCTAGAGAGACCTACACAACGCGCCCCGTGTCATAGTAATTTTAATGATCCTAACACATATGTACAAAATTCTAAAATGAAAAGATGAGGGGGGGATGAACCCAATAACGAACTAAAATATTAACATAAATGAAATTAAACTTTAACTGATGTTAGTAGGGCCCGTCCAACCCTCAAAAGGCAGGGAGACCACTATATTCTGCCCATTGGAACAAAATCAAGCAGCTCTCTCGCTAAGGGAGTGGGAAAGGTGATAAAAAATCATACGGGGATGGGGAAGTATAAAGCTGACCCAGTCGAGATAGAAATTGGGGGGTCAAAAAACAAACTGGGGAGGTTGGGAATCTCAGGCTGGATCATAACTAAAGATGTGGCCGGGGGGCAGGCCGGGAACAACACTTACTCGCGTTAACTAGGTACACCAAAGCTTGTCTAATCTAACCAAGGGGAGGGCACCACAGGAAGCCACCCCGATGTAACGTAGGCTTGACCTAAAACAGAAAATCAAGGCTAGCCCCGTTCACACGAACCAAGCTCGCCTCAGTCACCCACCTTTCGCTGAAGACTGTCGAATGCAAGCGTTTTCTATCAGTTTTAATCTTCGTCTTGAGCTGATGCTCAAAGAATCGGATCAGATCCTGATGAGAAAGACGGTTACCCCGCAAGACTTCCTCCACTCGCGTCGTCCATATCACCATTCGGGCCGTGGCTAGCAGCGTGAGAAACATCATCCGTTTCACCCCGGAATACGGGGGCGACACATTGTCACACGCGTATGCGCGATTCATGGGCACAAGCTTTTCGGGAGCGAGACGAGCCGTCAGCTCGCCGACATGGTCCCATAAGGGGCGGACCCGGGGGCAATGGAAGAAGGCGTGCGAAGCCGTTTCCTCTAGACCAAGGCCACACCGATCGCAGTCTGGCAAATCCACCAAGCCCCATATGAAGGCCCTGTCGTTGAGAGGCAACCGATTCCGAACCAGTCGCCAGGTAAGCGAAAACTCAGGGTTACTGAGGTAATCCGCCGCTGGCGCCCAAGACCAGTGAGAGCGAAACTCATCGTCCGACATGTCGAGATCCTTGCGTAAGGGATCCTTCGCGACCCCCTCCACTAGCAAACGATAGAAGTCCTTCCTAGGCCGAGGAAGGTCACTGGACCAAGGGACAGCCAACAAGGCCGACCGACACTCGCGAAAGAAAACCGATTGAACCCGGGGTTTACGACGGCGCTCCACCCGCGAGCTTGGGGAACTGATGGTAAGGCGAGGGAAAGCGGCCCTCACAATCCCCTCAATAATCGAATCTCCCCCTGTCAACGCGCGGCGTAAGAAAGCCAACCTCGAGGCACATTTGTGGCTCAGCAAGTGTGGCATTCCCAGCCACCCCCCATGACACGGACGTTGTTCACAGACTTCTCTGTCGACCCGATTCCCGCGTCTCCTCCATAGAATGGAGGTTAGCGAGCGCTCGAGCGGTTTCCTGTGGTCGTCACAGAGAGGAAGTACGGACAATCGATAAAGGACAAGAGGGAAAATGTATGTAGCACACACCTCCGCCCTGCCCTTCACGGACAACCTCCGTTGACGCCAAGTCTGACCGGCGGGGTCGACCTTTGCTCGTACTTCAGACCAATTCTTCTCCAGCTGTAGGTCGGGTCCAAACCACACTCCGAGAATGCGGACAGGACCGTCCGTCCAACCGAAGGGCCCTGGAAGATCGACCCCCTTCCAGACGCCTAGCCGCAAGCCGGACGACTTGTCGCGGTTAATCTTGGCCCCTGTCACCTTTTCGTACCGATCAAGCGCCTTCTGTACTGCCTCAATGCCTCTGCGGGACGACACGAAAGCAGTTACATCATTGGCTAGATATACGAGGATAGAATGTGGCACAAGGCTGGTTTAATGTGGGTATCCCCGAGCCCGTAGGCTCGGCCAAAAATATAGCCTTTTTGAACCCGCCTAGACGGATTCAGGCCCTGTCTACCTCCCCGAACGAAACCTTGCCCTTCGGCAAAGCTTCGTCCGGGTTCCTCTCTGCTAATGCAGAGAGTTCGACAGACGCCGACTCGGAAGCTCACAAAGGCAGCGTACTACACTTTGATCATATTATTTATTCACCAAAAAGGTACAAATGTGCCACGAGGGCTAAAAAGGGGGTGGTCCTATCTCAAACTAACTAGTCTCATTCTTTGACCCATTCGTACTTACAATATTCCTTTCACCATAACAACGCTTTTACTCCTTGCTGTCGCACCACAATCACCAAAATACCACATTTTCTCTATGAGAAAGCCCTGACATGAAATTTTTATTTACACAATTATCGAGGGATGGGGGACAAAAATCACAAACCCAATGATTATATACAATGAAAAATGTGTTTGTAATAGAAACTAAACAAAACAATATTAGTAGTAGGACCCTTCCCAAAAATGTGGCAGAAATCTCGATTAACTGGTTTGAAAGAAATTCAGAGAAAAGAGACATCTGTCACCTAAAAGGTGGGATGGGGTGGAAACAAGTAACTCAAATGGGGACAAAAAGGCGGGACTTATGTACTTGCATGCTCTAGCTATGTTGAAAGGAAAATATTTAGCCCTGAGGAGGCCAAAACTGAAGATTAAAAAGGTCCTATCTTACCTTAAAAAAGGCTGGGTTGACTGATGTTTCGGTTCGAGTCCCAAAATCCTCTTGTCTAAGTTGCATCCAACAACCACTCGAGGTCAGCACCTCTCACTCGCACCAAGCGTGAAACTTTCACCCACCTTTTGCCAAATTTCGCCGCAGAGAGACGCACCCTCTCCGTCCTGATCTTAACCTTAAGCTGATGCCTAAAGAAAGAGACCAGTTGCAAGGAGGAAAACTTCTCGCCTGCGTGAAACTCCTTCTGTCTAGTCGTCCATACTACCATTCGCATAATGCCGAGCAGACACAAGAGCACATAGTGCTGATCCCACGACATTGACGGAACCACATTGGAACAAACGGAACTGGCTTCCAGGGCAAAAAATTTTCCGTCCAAGACGCGAACCATGAAGCCTTCAATTACCCTGCACAAAGGTTGCAGTGAAAGAAGGCATGTTCGATTGACTCCTCCCAGTCACCACAGCGCAAACATTTGGCTGTAATAGCCAAGCCCGCTGAGCATAGCATTTTGCCGACCCAGAGAGCCCCTCGCAACACCAGCCAGGTGAGAGATGCCTCGTCGTTATTGAGACATTTCAACCCGGGCGCCCAAGGCGAGACAGAGCGAAACTCCTTGTTCGTAAGGCCCAGCTCGCTCGGGAGCTTGTCCTTGGACTTTACCCTCACAACTACCCTATACAAAGCCTTCTGTGACAACCCCCGAGTGTCAGAAAGGCGTTTTTTTTACCCCAAGGAGGCAGAGCAGCGCTTTTCTACATTCCTGATAAAAGAAGCATTCACCATCAGATGGGCGGTGAGCCTCCACCTCATCGGAATGCACACTTTCAAGGGAAGGAAAAGCTTGACGAGCGTCTTCCTTCCAGAATTCGCTCTCGTCGTCGTTTTGCGTACATATCCGTTCTAGGAAATTCAAGCGGAGCATGTGCTGACGTGTCTCGACGCTTGGCATTCCCAGACCGCCCTTGGCAGGATGGAGGCAGCAGACCTCGTGACTTACCAAGTGAGCCTTTCCTCTCCAGAGGAAATCGAAAAGCTCTTTAACGAAATTGTCTCGTTCGGTAGACGGGAGTGGAAGAACCGAAAGCCGGTAAAGGAGAATCGGGTAGATGTGCACTTCCACCAGCGCCCCAGGGGACCTGTACAGGAGACGGATCCAGGAACGAAATTGGCACACGAAACCGGCAGAGGCGAGAACGGCCTCGAGGAAACGATGGTCCACCCTATCGAATGCCTTGGACTGATCCAAATTGATCAGCGCGGCTTCACCGTCGACTTTTTCCATGATCTGGCGAACCATATGAAGGTTGTCCTGGATAGTCCTCCCTCTCACAGCGCATGTCTGTTCGGGACCTATGAGACCATCGAGGACAAGCTGCAAACGGTTGGCCAAGACCTTCGCCAAAATCTTCAACTACACATTCAGCATAGTCAAAGGGCGGAAAATATCTAACCCACCCCCTCCGCTTTTGCTCTTGCGTAGCAACTTGATGACACCCCTGGTGAAGCGTTGGGGTATGGTCCCATTCCTCAACCAGTGGTTGAACATCAGTGCCAGCAGCGGAACGAAAACGGGCGACAGCCTCAAGTACAACTCGTAGGGAAGACTGTCTAAACCCGGAGTCTTGTCTCGGCCAACCTGCTTTAACGCTTCCCAGATTTCCGCCTTGGTGACAGCCCCTTCGCACATATCCGCCTTCCCAGTCTCGAGACGTGGAAAGTCGGCTAAATATGCGTCGAAATTAGCGGGGCTCAGACCGGGCTCCCTGGTGAACAGGTCGTGGAAATAAGATCGAAAGGCCTCACAGATGCCTTCGTTCGTAGTCACCTGTCGTCCGTCCGGCGATATGACGCTCGGAAAGTAGCGATCTGACGCGCTGCGCATCTCCTCCTTCCTCAGTTCTGCAGCCATGTTGGTCGCCTCGGCAGACATTTTCTTCAACCTAGCCCTAACTACCCGAGCTTGGTCCTTCTTGATAAGCGAGGAGGCCAACTCGGCCCTAGCTACTGCTACTTCCACACTATCTCCCGACCGGATGGCAACCTCTAATCTAGATTCTGCTGCCGTTTGCGCTGCTAATCTATCTCTATTGAGTCGACGACTATAATCAGCTGCAAACGACCTGATGACTGACTTAAGGTGTCCCCACCACTTGTTCCCAAGCACACTCCCCGTCAATTCCTTCTGTATTGTTATCAGTAGCTGATCACGGAAGTCCTTCACGTCGAGCAATGACGTGTTAAACTTCCAGTAACTAGTCATTCTAGGTTTTGGCTTATCTAAGTTTACCTGCACCCGGACGAGCCGATGATCCGAGTAAACTATCGAATGAAAACTTGGACACTCTAAGAGCCCTACATCGACTCTCCTAACTAAAACCCGGTCGATGTAGCTCGTGCGAACTACCGAATCCGGGCCGCCCCTATTTGTCCAAGTCCACGCTAATTGCCCGGGTGTTCGTTCCGAAACTTATCGACAAGATCAGATTTGTCGATAAAATCACGGAACGGTTTCACGTCCCGGTTGTAAGAGCCCGATCTTAACCCACTACGATCTAATTCGGGATCAAGGACGGCGTTCCAATCACCCGCTAAAACTACCTGCCGAGACGTCGCCAAAAACGGCTCGACCTGACGAAAAAAGGACGCCCGCTCCGCCTGGTCATTGGGCGCATAAACCCCGATGAAGCGAAGAGACTTACTTTTTATGGTAACGTCCAGGACACAAAGCCTGCCCTCCGGATCCGCGAACACAAGAGCGCCGCCAGGGACCTGCTGATCGGCCAAGAAACCCCTCTTGAGCGACTATCAAAATAAGCTGAGTGAGGTGAAACCTCTTCGACAGAATATTCTCATAGTCGCTGGCAATAAGATGGGTCTCCTGTAGACAACAAACATTCACACCGAGATGCTGAAGGTCACGCACGAGCCTCGCCCTGCGAGACTCTGACCTCAGCCCTCTCCCATTCAACGTTGCCAACCACAGAGCCATTGTGAGACACTTACCTTAGGGTTGGGCGTCGCCCTGAAACATAGTCGGGGTGAGAATGCCTACAGCTTCACCCATGGAACCAGTGCCCATCACAGTCTTGATGGACCCGTCCTCGGACAAGCCGCCGACATCCCAAGGAAATGTTAATTTTAATGCCCTGTATAGGGAAGGGTGAACCAAAACGGGGACCCTCCCACAATAGAACTGTTTCAGTTTGTTCAGTTCATCATTGTTCGTGATGACTAGTTGAGAAGGCACCGGGAAGCTCTTTCTCGCCTCCTCTATCATACCCCAGATCTGCCGTGAACCAGACCCGATGCGGACGACAGTTAGGACCATCTTTGCCTTGGGAAAGTTGGTGGGATCGTCTAGTTCTTTGTCGCCACATTTTTTCATGGCTAGGGGGACTTTCAAATTGTTGGTCCTCTTGGCAAAGTCCTTTGCTTTCTCCTCACTTTCTGTTGTTACACGGCAGACATTCTTCCCCGTGTTATAAGCCAGCTTAGCTTTCCTCTTTTTCCCGCTGGCTTCTTCCGAAGGACTCCTCTGTCTCTTTCCGGGAGTAACGCTGTCTTTTTTAATAGGGGACGGCGCAGGCGGTTTCGTGTTAGCCAAGGGAATTGCAGTCCTCTTTTTCGGCGAGAAAGAGAGGGCTCTTGCCGAGGCGTTTGGTTGTTTTTTCAACTTGGACGGGGAAGATGGGGCAGAGGATGAGGGGCGAGTAGAGTCTGTGGGAGACGATGGTGGTGATGATTTTGGCGCCGGAGAAGCTGGAGTCGAAGAAGATGATTTTGATGCTGATGATGATGACAATGTTGGTGTTGTTAAAGACTCCTTCAACTTTATAATCTCCTGGATTTTATCAAACGACGGATCCTTGACAGTCCATGGAACAGTGATTGAAGTATCACCCGTACGGCTGCGAGGAGTGGGGGTGTCTATGGACGCACAAGCTTTAGGGGAAGTAGTAGACATTGTTTGGTCCCTCCCTTTATTCTTGCTGACAACCTGCCAATCCCCTTCCTTTTCCTTAGTCAGAGGGGAAGACAGCAACACCGAATCGGATGGTTTCCCATTACTGGTCTTGACTGTTGGCTGATGGGGGGTTTTGTCGGAGGCAAGGCTGAACCTCAGAGGTCACTTTCTCAGGACAGGAAGGCGCCAGGTGACCGGGCTTTCCACATTTCCAGCAGGTTGGCTTCCTACCAGTCACAATGACAGGTAAGGACCTCTTACCAATATTCAAACAGTTGGGAATGGAGCCGAAGGCCTCCTTCGAGAGCATGATGTTGAAGCTCCATTCTCCCAGTTTACGGTCCGAGGAGACGCTGATTATCTGCCCAAACTGTTTGAAATAGGCAGCCAGTGCCTCTCCTTTGACATGAGCTGGTACTTCATACACTGCCACCCTGGTCTTTCTCATCGCCCTGTATTTCGTACGGAGGATCAGATCTTTTGTGATCAACTCCTTGTTGACCATGGAAATACAGTCTTCGGGTGTGGGCAGCAGTACATCCCACATAAAGGCTCCAGCACCTCGGATAATTTGCTGCGGCAAAAATCCAAACGACGACAGAGCCTTGAAAACAATGTCTTTTGTGGATCGGCATATCTTGCGTAGACGCTTATCGACCACAAACACGGACACAGTCCTTTCCTGATACATCTCCAATTTCTGTGGGTCCACTAACAACCCGCCATCTTTAATAAGATGGGCATAATTATCAGCCCTCTCCAGGAATTCCTTTAAATTGAAAATGCATGTGGGTGGGGTCTTCCAGCCACAGGGTAATTCCTCGGTCACTGCATCTTTAGTAGACAGCTGGTCTGAGTCAGTTGCCTTCTCATTAGAAAGCGGAGGGTCAGTTTTGGTTGCCTCTTCAGGAAGCAGCCTTTGGTCTAAGTTGGATGCCTCTTGGGGAGGCAATTGGTTATTTTTCTCCACTTCAGGAGATAAGGTCGAATTTGGAGAATGAGGTAATCCGTTTTTGGTAAAATCCTGGTTGGGCAAGTGCCTCTTTTTCCTTGAGTTACTTACCTTAGCAGAATTTTCCGGCCTGTCCGGCGAATCCTTTTTTACTGACCTTGTGTCAGACATTGTCCAAGTGGTAAAATCCAAAAGTTTGCACTTTGACGAAAAAAGTGGCTAACAATATTTGGAGCGATTTATTCAAGTACTCCCTGGCTAGAGGGAGTAGAAAACCGTAGATATTAAATTAATATCAATGGTTGCCGATGTTTGAAAGAGCGCTGCATAATCCGATGCTCACGAGGTACGGTTTGGCATCAACGATATTGGACTAGTCGTCCGGTTTTTCGCATGTTGCTTGACCTAAATCTGCGAGATCAGGGGTTGTGAAGGTCAAGGTCGGCTTTCTAAGGAGCGTCTAATCGGCGACCGCGACAGAGCTACTGTTTTATCTCATTGTTTTATCGTTCTTATTCATGTTCATTTGTTATTAACACAATAGCAAAATACAAAAACGTTCACCAATTAATGTAACACCTTTCGCCGCCGCCTACACCCGGTGGTGTAACCATGTTTAGTGGTCCGGTCCTCGGGGTCTTAGGACGACGTTTTAACCACTGACCAAGCTGGTTGTTGGTCGCTAGCCGCTTCGAACTACACCAACTCTGCTCACACTGTTCTTGATCTAAGAGCAGTGAAAGATTGAAGGTCATTGTAATCGACGAAAAAATAAAACAAGAGATTCATGGAATTAATCTTCAATTGGTTTATATAGTTATTGGTACAACAAAATTTACCTTTCGCGCATCAATCACTATAGTGACACTGGGCCTTGTCAAAACTTCTGGAGAAACTGAGTTCAAAGTTATAGAACCAGGAAATCTGGTGACAGCTGACGTGGATTTCAGAGGCACTTGATGCGGGTTCTCAGCCCAAAGTCCCTGAGCTCCCAAAGTCATCTGCCCCGTAGCGTTATTCTCTAGAACATTTTCACGGTCGGAACGGCAACATTTAGGAATAGAGAAAAAGGAAAAAAAGGGAAAATTCAGTGGCTGACGCCCTTTCAAGAGTGTAGGGATCAGTAAAATGCACTGAAGATCTCTTGTAACTGCATAAAGAACTGTGTCACCTGACTATCACCAGAATGCTACATGTGATACGCAGTCGAAACCTACCTTTCTTTGTCGAGAAAGTCAGGAGGATTACGCACAACTGACAGACGTGCTCGGCGATTAAATCCCGGTTCTACTAACTCAAACAAGGAACTCTTGTAAAACCGACACAACACTTTGAAAGGCTTCACTTAGCTTTCAAGGGGCTGCTATCAACCAAAACTAGAAATAAATTACACTCTAACGGTAATCGATGAATACTCTAGGTTCTCATTCACTTTTCCCTGTCCAGACTTTTAAACAGAAGCGATAATACAATGTCTCTGTTCCTTATTCTCAATTTTTGGTGTACCAGCGTACGTTTACACTGATAAAGGAACCGCTTTCATGTGGGGATGATTAAATTCCTAACTGAATTGAACGTGGCTGTGAGTCGAATCACGCCGTATAATTCCCAGGGTAACGGTATATGCGATCGCTGCAATGGGATTATATCGAAGACCGTAAAACTAGTGGTCGCGAATCACTAGCGCCAAATTACACACTGAGAAAAGCTGCTGTCTGAGTTTCCCTACTTGATCAAAACTCTATTGTGCACTAACACGAATGCGACACCGCATGAGGGATTTTTAAATTCCCAAAACGAAGTTCTGTTTGAATTTCTCTTCAGCCAGGTACTATTTTGCTATAAAGACACATCCGTCAGAATAAATACGACTTATTAGTAAGTGAGGTAGAACTGTTGGACGCGAACCCACACTACGCTCTCATCCAGTATTTTTTAAAGAAAATGTTTCACCCAGGTATCATATATAATTATTTTAAAGTAAACCGTATATTACAATATTAGAGGTGATTTGGAATTGTTGAATTATTCCTTTTGATCTTCCATACAAAAAATCTAAAGGTGGTGAAAATAAAATAAAATTCTTTTAAAAGATGATGATACATTTTTCGATTCTTCAGATACAAAGGGATATTTTTTTATTAGCAAATCGAAAGAATTACAAGTAATTTTTTCAAAAGTAAATATTAATTGTAGATATTTTCCTTGTCATCTCTGAAAGAAAATAATGTTTTGTTTTTATTAAATTATGCAAACAAACACGAACTCTCAATATTTTTCAGTTTTATTATTTTACAAATTTATAGATAAATTTTCAAGATTTTTCTGATTTTATATTGAAGTTTTTTTTTGAAATATAATTATCTTCAGGGATTTTCATTTATAAAACTAAAAAGTAAAAACTAAAAGTATTTGTAATTTCATCCTACCAATTCACCATGTAAGGGAAAATATTCCAGAAAGGAGAGGTATTGTAATAAAATAATAATAACCTCAGTAAAATTCGCTCATTAATGAATAAGTTCCGAAAATTTCATTTAAACTGGGTAATTAATTCTCTGATTTGGGGTATTTAAAAAAAACACAACAACAAAATACAAAAGAAAACAAAAAAACAGTGGGTAGGGATTTTTAAAAATTTATCTGTGGTAAACATTTTTGACCGTTTCTTTTTTTTTACCATGGTTTTTTCTGGATTTCTTTTATTTTTTTTGGTATTCTTTCTTTTTTGTTTGTTTCAGTTTTTCTCATTTTCTTTCTTTCTTACCCTTTTTTGTTTCTTTTTTCCGTCGTATGTGTGTGTTTGGGGGGGGGGAACTTTTTGTTCATTTTTTTTTTTTTTGTTTCTCTGCTGTTTTTCTTTATTTTTTTCCCGATTTCTTTCCCCAAGTATTTTTTTTCCGTTATCAAAAAAAGATAACGGAAAAAAATACTTGGAACCTTGTCTTTTTGGCAAGTATTTTTTCTCGATTTTTTTTTTTCTTTTTCTTTCGGTTTTCTTTTCTTTATTTTTTAAATTTTATTTCTGTTTTATTTTTATTCTGGTATTCTTTTCTTTTCCCGTTTTCTTTATTTTCTTTGTTCGATATAAAAATTCATTATGGTGGCATTCTTGGTGGATATTTTTTAAAATGTGTTATTAATATGAGGTCGAGCAAGCACTTTTTACCGTAAGTAAGAATTAGAAAGGCAAAAAGTTTTACTGTTCTCAAATTTTGTCACGTTTTTAGCTCTTTAATTTGTTGTATTTGGAGATTTTCTGAATCCCGTACAAGACATATTGTCACTTGTAGAGCAATTTTTAGTTTATTAAAATAATATTTCATTAAAATTAAACGTTAAGTTGAAGTTAACTTTTCTTCCGGTCACTAAGATTGGCGAGGAACAAAATTACAACTACCTTGCTGACTGCTGCTTGTGCTAGTCATCATCATTAGTGCTTGCTGTAATCTTGTAACTTTTAGCAGTATCTTAGTAATAAAAGAACGACGAACACTACTGTTGAATTTCCGATTCATGCCAGTAAGTTGACATTTCTAAATTTAAGTTTTTATAATGTCTAGTCGAAGTGAAATAATGTCAAGGAAAATTGCTTTTATTTTGGCAATAATATTTTTAAATTGGCTGAGCAATAGTTTGGTAGAGTGTAGTTCCAGGACAAGTTTGAGTAAAGAAAAAACTTTGATTTGGGGCCCAGGTCTGCAACCCAACATTGTTTTACCAGTGAGATACTTTTTTATTCAAGTTGTGGATCAGTCGGGGAAAAAGTGAGTAATGTCATTTCATCATTTAGTAATTATTTTATTATTATTATTGCCATTTTTCTTCGTGCCTTTCTCTTCTTGTACACGAAAACAATCAACTTACCAAGTTATTCTATTACTTTTTAATTTTAACCATGAGTTTTGATATTTTAAAATTTTAAATCTTTACCCCCCCCTTTTGTTTTGCATGTTTGTTGCAAATGTAATTGTAATTTAATTGTAAGCTTCATGTTCACTTCATTTATTTATTGATTGATAAATCGAAAAAGGAGTGCTGCTTCTAAATCTGTCTTTGCAATCATTTATCCTAACGGGAAAGAAAAGTTAAAGCAGCCACGTAAAGAAAATTAAAATAATGAGAAATACTTAGATGAAAAAAAAAATAACCGGAATTGTTACGAATGATTTTTTTTTTTTTTTTTGTATACAAAAAAGAAACGCTGGTCCCTCCTTTGGGGGTGGGGGGTATTTTCATTTTATTTCGTTTATTATTATTATTGATGTAGGTGTAAATACGATTTTTTTTTTTTAACTTTATTTACAATTTTTTAATTCTGATACATTGGTCACAAAATGTTGAATTAAATTTTACTTTAGTTAGTCTATTGAAATATAATTTTTGGGATTATTTTGAATCGAAAGGACTGGTGAGTTTCGTTCTTTTAGTACTTGGCATGAAAAAAAATCATTTGAAAAGCTAAGACCGATACTTATTTTCCGACTCCCTACCTTTTTTTTTTTAATCTGTTTAAGAAGATAAATCGCAAAATTTGGCTTTGTTAACTGACAGCAAAACGCGAACACCATATTTAGTTTCTTACGTACACACAAAAGAAAGAGTAAAGAAAGCACTGAAAAAGTTTTCAGATGGAACAATATTATTTTCTTTGATTGTAATGTCAATCTTTCTTTTCGTAAATAATTATTTAAATACGCTCTTCTTAGGTTTACCGTTTCAGAAATAAATTTGTTGATGAATTCAGTTTTCCAAGCATAAAATTTAGTATAGAAACAAAATTCCCTAACTTTAAGCTGAAAAAAAATTATGTAAATTATTGTAAGATTTAAAAAAATATTGCGAAAGTCCGTTTAATCAATTATTAATGGATGCCCAGTTATTTTGTTTTGTAAAATGCTTAGCTTCTTTAACTGTTGCAAACTGAACGGTACACACGCGGTCAATGACAACTTTTTCGGTCAATTCACCGTTATGTGTTTTATTACTAAAGTTGAAATAATTTGTAGCTTCGTTTTAACAAGGCTACAAATATGAAGTACTCGGTGAGAGAACTGAATAACACGTTTTATATTCCATTGTAATGATATGCAGGACACGCTCACCACATGATGAGGCGTATCTGAAAGGAAGAAAAAGTTATTGTATTCATTCATAACACTTTGTTATTTGTTACATTCTGACTTTTTTCCTTACAACCTCAGTAATATTTCTAAGAGAAATAAGTAATGTTTTACTTTTTTGTCAACAAGCCATATTCGATTTATTTTTTTAAAGTCATATTTAATTTCATTAGAGAAACTGAAATATGACTTTCATTTTAAAATAGATATTTTAATAAAATATTTTAAATTAAAAAAAAAAATAAAAACATGCCCGAAAAATCTCATTTATGCAAATAAATCATTTGTTGCAGCAAAAGGAAATTTTCATTCAAGAACTCATGAGTCATTTATTTATTCTACAGATTTGTTTCAGAGTTGATTATCAAAGTTACATTATTAATGGAAATTTCTTAAAATAATTCTTAACTTCTGCTTAAAACATGGCAAAAATAATGTTTACTTACGAGAAGCTCATGAGTTTTACTTTTCTTTTCATGTCACCAAAATAGTTATTTACTGTCATCCCTACTTAAAAAAATAAAAAAAAAGGTCGTGTAAATCAGATTTCTTAAATACGAAGGACAGAAACTATTAGAATCTAGAAACTGGTATTGTTTATGTTTAAAAAAAATAAATTCTGCAACAGAACCAAGAGTTTGTGAACATATTTTTTATGAAACTTAGTAGAATTAATAATTTCAATAGGAGTTTGTTTACAGACGCTTACACACACCTCTTAAAATGATTTTTTCTACGAAGTAAAAAAAAAATACATTTGTGTTTTTTACTCATTGCATTTACGTTTTAATAATTTACCTATTTGATGTCATAAAATATTTAGGTACATACATAACATTTTTATTATTTATACTCTGGTGAGTTGGAAATAATAACTTGCTTTACCCACTCCCTTCAAATTCTGTTGAGCTGAGAAAATAGATGGAAAATTGACAAGCCTACGTGAAATTTTCTTTAGATTAATGAAAACATTCTCTTCAAATTCAGAAATTAGCCATTGAGCCTAGAAAAAAGAAAATAGCAAGCCTATGTGAAATTCTTTTTGATCTAAAATAAGGAAAAATAATTAAATCAACAAGAGAACATTGTCAGAAGTTGTGTTAAAAGTCTCATTTTTGTTCATAAGTTCAGCGTTTAGATTTTCACCAGTGTCAAATTACTCGACAATTATCAACCATGACAAAGAACTTTATTTCAACAATTGAAGAAAACTATCTCACTTTGTCTACTTTTGAACATATCCAACTGTATATCACTTCTGTAATGAACAAACTCTTAATTTTGTTTCAAAAATTTTTTTTGAATATTTTGTATAAGATCATTTAATTTGTTGTATGACAATTTGTTGAAACTATGAATTATTTAACTACTGACACAACTTCATGTGTGTAAAATAAATTTATGAATAAATTTCTTATCTTGTTTTGTACCCATGTGTTTCCACGTCATTATCATCCTCCATTAATCTTCTTGGTGTGGGTAAACTAACTGTTCGTTTTAACCCCAAAGCCCCATATAAAACCAAATAACCTTATTTACATACGTATAATTATTTGTCCTTTTTTTTTAAGGATTTGCTTTAGCCTGTTATCTTTTAAATAAAACCAAAATTTAACTTCAAAGAAAACCTTTAAATTAAGATGCAAATCATTTTAATTAATTATTATTAAAATTAAATTATCGAATTATTTCTTATTTGAACTTCTGTACGAAAACTAATTTAACAGAATCAAGGGTACATATGTATGCCTTTGATGTTTACACCTTGGAAAATCTTCTAATGGCAATAGAATTGTCTTTTGGAGGATTCTTTTATGTTATTTTGACTTTCTTTATTGCACTGTTAGCTAGCTATTTTCCTTTATTGCTCCCCCTTCTTCTCAGGACTGTAACATACATATGGCAAAATATATGACAGTATAAGAATTGCTCTCTTTCTCCAGTCATCTGTGAACATTTTTGTGATCTGTGTTTGGTGATTTTAATGCTATAATATCAAATCGCTTAATCATTCTAATATTGTCGGTATTCAGACTTTCAATTTTTCCAATATCTCTCAGTCAAATAGTTTATTTCTTTACTCATTCTCTGATAATTTGGATCAACATGTTTCTTTACATGATTTGTTACTTACCTCCTCTTCTGACTCTTGTCAAGTATCACAACTCTGTCCACTTGGCAATATGGATCATATTTTTTTTTGAGTCATGTATTAGACAGGACTTGCTTCTTTTTGTTACCGGCATACTGATTGGGATTTATTTCATGACTTTCTTTGAGATGTCCCTTTGATTGATATTTTTAACCTTCCTATTGAGAATTGTACTACTGTGATTTCTTCTTGAGTTAAAGCTTGTGTTGGTGTTTTTGTATTGGAAATGCCAGGTGAAACTATAATTTTCTCCTTGGTTCACACCTGTCTTTTCAGCTGCTATTGCCCACAGAAATCACCTTTTCAGGTTTTATCAGTGTGATAGTTCCAATCAAAACAGATGCTGCTTTGTGTCTGCTCATAATAGTTGTAAACATGTCTTTAAAGAGGCTAAGTCTTTGCTGACTGAATGAGATCATATAGCCTCTAACAAGTTTGATTCTCATGACTACTGGTGGTTCTGTAATAATGTGTTAAATAAGAGTAAGTCTTCTATCCCCACCACTCTTCACTCAGTTTGAGGTTTTAATATCTTCTGCTGATAAAGCAGATTGTTTTGCTTGTAAATTCTCTTCTAATTCTACTCTTGATTCTTCTGGAGTTGCCTGACATTCCACTTAGAACTGAATCTCTATTGGGAGATATGCATGTATCTCTGTCCATGGCTTCTGCTGTCATCTCTAAATTGGGTTCCTACAAAGCATGTGAATTTGATGGTATCCCTGCAATAGTCCTTAAGAAATATTTCCCTGGACTGGCTCCTGTTATCTCTAAACTCTACAATAAATGCATGGCTGCTGCTTGTTTTTGTACTTGTCAGAAATCCTCTTCTGTAGTCCCAGTCTTTAAGAACTCTATTGGACTATTAGTCTTCTTCTCCTTTTTGGCTAAGTACTAGTCAACTCCAAATTGGTTAAGCATCACACCTTCCAGGGTTTTCTTTCAGATAAGCAATATGGGTTTTGCTTCTTACTTCTATAGGTCAACTGCTGATGTATTAATGGTTATTACTGAAAGAGTCTATCAAGCTTTAGACAATGTTATGGTAATTTAGCCACACACGCATGGACTCTCTTCAGCTATAAATAGGAGCAGGAAGTTCCCAGCAGTCAGCTCTGACAGTTGGACCAATCATTCTTGCTGTAACACACTCCTTTGTATATGTTTGTATTACTGTTTCTGTTAATATATTTGTTTAACTCAATTTCTCTCTCTGTGTCTTTATTTCTGGCCCTAACAAGGCCACAACAACTTGGTGATGAGAACACGTCTTCCTGCAGAGAAGAACTATTCACAAATTGAGAAAGAGTTGTTAGGGATTATTTTTGCAGTAACAAAGTTTCACTGGCACATTCACTTTACATTGCAGAGAGACCATAAACCGTTACTTACCATTTTTGGTTCTAAAAAAGATCTGCCTGTGCATACAGCAAATAGACTACAGATGGAGAACAATCCTCTTAAATTATAACTCAAGATGGAGTTTCTACTGTCTAAAAAAAACTCTGTCATGCCAATGGACTACCCAGATTAATCCCGAAACACAGGGAACCTCTTAAAGATACTGTGCTTTGAACAGAAGGAGAAATTAAAATCGCATTATGCAACACACTAAGGGAACTCCCTGTAACTCTTGACCAAATCAAACAAGAATATCTAAATGATGAGTTTGTCAAGCAAACCAAGGCAAAAATTTGTGAAAAGTACCAACAGACTTCAGATATTTTCTCCCTATGTGCCGAAGTACTGCTATATAGTGAGCGAGTTGTCATTCCCACAATGCTACAAAAAAGAATTCTGAAAGACTTTCATGTCGGCCACCCAGGGATTACAAGGATGAAAAACCTCATGCGTACTGGCCAAACATGGATAAGAATATTGGAAACATCATAAAATCCTGTAAGGCTGTGCCTTGGCAGCTAAGGTACCCCCAATCAAATATAAGTCCTTGGCCTAAAATGGACTGACCATGGTAGTAGTAGATAGTTTTTCAAAATGGCCTGAATTCCTTAGATCTAGAAAACTCACTACAGAATTACAATCAATTTCCTCCACAAACTGTTCCCCAGATTTTGGGTAGTTGATTGTCTAGTGTCTGACAATGGGACACAATTTACGTCCAGCGACTTTAAGGATTTTTGTGAGACCTTCCAGATCAATCATATCACAATTGCCCCATATCACCCAAGATCCAACAGACAGGCTGAGCACATCATTGATATGCTGAAAAGAGCCCTGAAGAAAGCTAGGGACACACCCACAGAAAAGCCCTACAACAGTTTCTTCAGGTGAATAGAATTATGCCCAATGACAACACACCATCATCATTACCCCCAGTCGAGGTAAATGTTGGGGGGTAAAATCAGGTCTGTGTTTGACAAGCTACTCCCCAAACAAACACTGTACCAAAAAAACACTACCAACCTGGAGAGAGAGTTTTTTTTCCAGGTGTTTCATGATAAATCTTTCTGGGAAATGGGTACAATTGAGAAAAGAGTAGGAAATATGATCTACATAACTAAAGGTCCCTAGTTTACTTACAAAAGACATTTGAACCAAATCAGGAAATGCCTGTCGGACGATGCTGACAGCGGTCCTCCTGAAGAAAAAGAAGTCATGGATATCATTTATGATTTGACATGTCAATACCTCAAATGGTCCCAGAGCAATGCCATTTAAAGAGGAAAAGGAAAATGACGGAATTGATCGTTGTTAGCCTAAAGAAAAAAGGTATTGAGACTCCTGCGGAGGTAATATTTAGGAGGGGGTGTTATTTACCCCTGCACGCATGGACTCTCCCAGCTATAAATAGGAGCAGGTACTGCCTTTTGGAGAGGGAAGTTTCCAGCAGTCAGCTCTGACAGTCGAACCGAACATTCTTGCTGTAACACTTTCATTTGTATATGTTTGTATTACTGTTTCTGTTAATATATTTGTTTAACTCAATTCCCCTCTCTGTGTCTTCATTTCTGGCCCTAACAAGGCCACAAGAGATAAGAATGGTGAAGCTTGGGCTGTTGCAAAGGTATTTGATAGGTTTTGGCATGTTGGTCTTCTTCAAAAGTTGAAAGGTTATGGTATTTCTTGACACAGTTTTGATCTAATTCAATTTTTCTGAAAGTTGTCTTTAATGGCCATTCTTCTAGACCTTTTTACATTGATGCAGGTGTCTCACAAGGCTCTATCTTTGAACCTATATTGTTCCTAATTTTCCTCAATGATCATGTCATCAGTTCTAGACTCTGTATCTATGCTGATGACATAACTATTTACTCCTGTTGTAATGGTAAGTCTGATCAGTTTAAAAGTCAAATTAATAACTTTGCTAAAAAAAGAAAATGACCTAAAACCTCTTTCATGAAATGGAAAGATTTTATTGAATCAATTGCTAGGTCTGGTACAAGGAGAATTGTTTCACTGTGTTAAATATAGTATAGTTGAAATAAAATTCATAAATGAATTTTTTTTATGGTGAGGTAAGGAATGTTAAATAATAGTTTCAGACTATTATTTTTTAGTGGCAGTGTATTTTGGCTCAGACTTTCTGAGGCTGACCTCTTAAAGTCAGATTGTAGACCAAATAGGGATGTCAATGTTGATTGGCTGAGCTGAACGTGAGAATGTTAGAGAGATAGTGATTTCAAGAAGTTACCTCATACAAATAAACATGGTTATTTTGTTCTCTGGGAACTTGCCCCTCAGTGAGGGGTGATAGACCGACCTCACTGTCTAGTTAAAAATGTACACATTGACATGTTTAATAAAATAGATAAAATACCTTTTAAAAATACAAATAAAAATACATTTTGTTGAAGTTCTCATTTTACCTCTGAACTAAAAACCAACTAGCAATCATCCGGAAGAGAGGAAGACAACTTTATTTTGTTCACCTCAAGATTGTCAACTAAGAGACCCCCAGAATGAGGGGGATGTAGAACATTTTGCTCAATTTGGTGCAGTGACCAGGACCTCCCAGCATGTGGAAAAGTTCGGAGAAGATTTTCAACAGAGGACTTGAAGAAAGAGAATAAGAAAAAAATAGTAGTCTAGACTTATACGACAGTCTGTAAGTACGATGATATTACTTTGTTCTATTGCACCCCCCACCCCAAGATCTAAGCAACAAACCAAAATAGGAAGTAATGATGAAAAAAATGAGGAAAAAGAAAGACTGAGGGCATTTTTTGATGGGCAGATAATAGAAAAAAAAAAGATAAACAGGGGAAAAAAAAGGAAAGGACAATGAACACTCACACATACACACTGATGTGACCAATGTCAGTTTTAGTAAAAGACTGATTTTGTTTGTATTGTTCTTTTACAAAATTTTAAACCTTGTGTGGAAATCTATTGTCTGATTTTGATTGGCATGTCTAATGTTTTTGGGTGCATCCGAATGTTATGTCTGGCAGCCTATTGGCCACGTGGTGACCTGAATTTGTATATGTAACGCAATAGAAAATGGTTTTGAAAAAGAAATACTGACGGCATTTTGTGATGGGGTATTCCCACTGTGATTTCTGTGGACTGTTGTTTATTTGAAAGTTTTTGTGACTATGGTTTTGTGTGCATTCAAATGTTTTAAGTTTAGAATTATTTTGTTAATTGTAATTAACTGACAAATGATTGTTTTTTTTTTTCATTTTTGTAACAGTGTGGAATTATTTATTTTAAGAACAGCATATGTGTCCTTTTGCCTTCATTAGTTGATGAATTAAGTTATTAATTAGTGAATTTTGAGAATTAGTTTTTTGTGGAAAAAGTAAGTTAGCTAATTGTTGTGGGAATAAGTAGATTCTGCTTGCATGTGTTTGGGTCTGTGTCCTGGGGTGGAAATGGTCACACCTAGCTATGTAGTTAGGAACCCGATGATATATAAGGAGGCCTGTGTGCCATGAAATATTTATATTGAATAAATATACCTTAAGATACCCCTGGAACCAAGTTTTGGGGCCCCTGATGGCCAGGCAGCTTGTGGGATGTCAAGTTGTGATAGGGACTAAGGGATGAAGGAACCCATGTAACCACGGTAGAGCCAGTAATGGATTAGTTAAGAGGCACTTAGTAGGTGTCTCCCCCACCCCGTGGAGGGCAGCCAAGAGCAGTAGAAGAATTTGTGATGATGTGAGTTAAGTTTTGACATGCAGAGGCAAATGGGCAATAACAGTAACTATAGGAAATTAATGGTGGTTAAAAAAAATGTGAAGAACTGTTCAAGTGCATTTGGTAATATACATGAAAAAACTTAATTAGTTGTTTGAATAAATAGGGTGATAATGAACCATGTGTGCTGTGTCACTGTGAGTGGGAGAGGAATTTAAATCATAGCATATTTAATGTGTAATGTGGCAAGTATGGCTCAATTATGGCATGTATTGTGTGTTTTTTTGGACCAGTATATTTGTGCTTCAGTGAAGTATGTACATTTTGCGTAGTATCAAATGAAGAGGCAAGGAATTTTGTTCTGCCAAGGAATATTGGATTACATAGGTAGTATCTGCTGACCTGGGAAGAGGAGATATTGGAGAGGTCAAAGTTCACTGTTCGAGTGACTTGTATCCCGGCTGGTGTCTGAGGTGTTGACCTTGGGTCATGGAAGCTAATGACCAAGAATGGACAAAGGATTGTTCGGTATTCTCTTTTTTGTTTAAAAAAAAAATGTGAAAAACTGGTCAGAATTTTATTGTTCATTCTTTTTCAGGATTTGTTTATGTGCATGTTGGAGTAGTCATGTGATGGAGGCCCAATGGAAAAAAAATTTCTAAGGAGCATGCTTTGCATACATGAAATTATAGAGGGTATTTTATAGTAAATAGTTGAAATAAAATTCATAAATGAATTTTTTTTATGGTTAGGTAAGGAAAGTTAAATAATAGTTTCAGACTATTGTTTTTTAGTGGCAGTGTATTTTGGCTCAGACCTTCTGAGGCTGACCTCTTAAGGTCAGATTGTAGACAAAATAGGGATGTTGATTTTAATTAGATGAGCTGGACATGGGAATGTTAAAGAGATAGAATGTGATTTTAAGGAGTTAAGTTTTTACATGTCATACACAGCAGATGTGGTACTTCATGTCTCAGGAACTTGCTTCCCAGTCGGGGTGATAGAGCAACCCCACTGGCTAATTAAAAATGTTGATGTATTTAATAAAATAGTTAAGTTTAAAATTTCTTTGGTTGAAGTTCTCAATTTACCTCTGAACTAAAAATCAATTAGTGATCACCTGGCCAAGAGAAGAAAGAGAGGAAGACAACTTTATTATGATCACCTCAAGACCATCACCTAAGAGACCCCTAGAATGAGGAGGCTGTACAGCATTTTACTTATTAGGTGCAGTGGTCAAGACTTCCCCAGAAGAGAGAGAGTATGCAGCAACTGTATCAGGCTAGAGAGTTTATATTTTACCAGAATCTATCTTGCATATTTATAAGTCTACCATTTGCTCATCCATTGAACATTGCTGCCAGATCTGGTTTGGTACTTCTGCTATATATTTACAGATTCTAGATAAAATACAAAGAATCTAAAATGTTATTGGTATACCTGGCATTTTGGCTTTCCCTGTGTTTTTACTATAAATATTTTCATAGTAATTGTTCTTTGTAACCCATACTTTATGAATTCAAGCATACTACTAGATTAGTGGTAAGGTTTCACCATTTTCCAGTTGAAATTGCTAGATGTAAGCATAAATTCAATGCTAATAGTTTCTTCTATCACACTTCTCACTTGTGGAATTCTCTTCCAGCTTTTTGTTTTCTAGTCAACTTTGATCTTCAAAACTTTAAATGCAATTTCAATCATTATCTTCTGTTTTCTTAATTACTTCTCTTTTATTCCTTAATAATGTTTTTTTTCTCATATTTTCTCATGCTCAGAAACCCCTTGTGTTTTACTGGCTTCTGCTTAGAATGAAATGATTTAAAAAAGAAAAATAATTGTAAAAAAAAAAAAATGAAAACTAAATAAAATTCTTTTACTTAAAAATGATTGTTTTTCATTATCTTATTGCAATTTGTTTTTACTATTCCTGTGATCAGAAGACCTCAGAACAAATGTTGAACAATGCTATCTTGATACTTGTAGGTGCTGCTGGACTTTCATCTTCCCTCCATAAATGCTCATTCGGTCTCTTGTCAGGTGAGACATGGTGACCACACTATTTGTTGGAAATCTCCAGAATTGGTATTCTGGACAACTTGGGCAACCAATGGCATGGTGCATTATTCTCCTGGAATATTGAAGTATATGGAGAATGTGTGCAAATGGACATGAAGCAGTATAACATAGCAGTCCCTGATCAATGACATGTTTAGGCAGACTTATACTGTATAAGACCACCGCCAACTGTGTTCCATGGTCTTATCAAACCACACCATATATTGCTAGTCCTCCAGTGTCTAATTAGTGTTGCCCTGAGCCCAGGTGAGGTACTGTGTTCAGTGTTATATTGTTAATAGGAACATCCTAGTAGATCATCTGCTCCCATATCTCATAGAATCTAAAAAACACTGATCTTCTGGCTATATGTCTGGTAACTCATGTGTTGAATATGATTTTAACCAGTGTTGTTTTCATGTTACAACAGACAATTCTAACTTGAACTTTCTAGTCATGATCATTCATGGTGAGATCAGCCACTGACTTCTATTTGGTATTCCTGGTACACAGAGGATGTCAAACTAATTTCACCTGTTCATAGGATGCGTAGTCATTGTTCATTTTAGTTAAAAACACTCAATAATAATATATCGTCAAGGTTAGTTAATACACACTTCTAAATAAATCATTTTTTATCTTATCATTCATTTGTGGTATTTAAAATAAAATGTGTAAAATTATTTTAAATAGCTTAGTGTTGTATTTGCAATTTCATCAAACCACAAAACTAGATGTTTTTCATACTCTCTGCATTTTTGCAACTAATCATTCCAAATAGTAAGGAAAAGAACACCTGCATTACAAATAAGACATTTCTTCTATAGCATATAAAAGAATTCCGTCGTAACATATTTTACAAAAACAACTTTAGGTGCTTCTCCAGAATATCATCCACATGATCTTTTGCTTGTATAGATGTAAAGTTGTCTTGCATTTGAATAAGTGTATTTTAATATTTTAATGTATTTTTTTTCTTTAAATATCAGTTGTTCAATTTTTAAATGAACCAATTTTCTTCAAACAGAATTTCTTTATTGATTACTTTATTTTTGGAAGACTTTGAAAATCAGATATTCATTTTTTGTTGCATGGCCATTCAGCATGGTGAATTAAATCTTTTGTTGATTGAAAATAGAAAAGCGAAAACACTACTTTCTTCAATCAATCCAAACCAGTTTGATATCTTATATTCACAAGTTGTTATAACAATAATTTTATATAATGTTAAATTAATTTATTTTTGTATACATTTATTTGTTATTTTTTAATGTTTTCATAGTAGTAGGTGGGGTATACTAGAGAAGCAATAAACTTTTTATAAGGATTCTCAGAAAGGCTTATATTCATTTATTTTATAAACATTCATAAAACACCCACACTTAATATGAAAAGTAGGACAAAACACCTTTAATTATGTTTGCTTTTGTAATTTATTGAAGAGGTTTTAGCATTGATTAGAATGTTTGTTATTTATGTTAATAAATTATTCCTTTATTTCCATTGAATGATTTTTTTTTTCTTTTTTGATAATGCACAGTCATTGATGTTACATTCTTTGGACTACATTATTATCAGAGAATATGTCTGTTTCTGTGAAAGCAAAATGTGATACAAAGTGGGAATCACATATTAATACAGTCAAATCACTACTCTATCACCTTAAAAACATTACAAATATTCTTACCAACCTGTGAAAAGAGGTCTTGTAAAAGAGTAGGGGAACCCACTTTCCATAAATTTTCTGTTTTTATTGTATTTAATGGGAAAATTGCAACAAAATTATTATTCATGTTGGGCTGGTCCAAGTTGAGCGAAGTTGTACAGTAAATAGAAGAAAAAACAGCACTTGAAATATATAAAAAAAAATATTTACAATTACTATATTGAATATTGCGTATAGTGGTTTGTTAGTAGTTGTTAGGGTCTAGGTGTCAGAATACAGTTTGTTGACCCAACCCATTCCTAAATCGGACACAACACTTGGGTAAGCTGGTAAGTTTTGGCTTGTGGAGTCAACGAAATTTGTTTTACTGATTTGGTAAGTCTGATGTCAGAGGTTC